>JAGDYQ010000001.1:35356773-35467388 GCA_021962125.1 Bulinus truncatus | reverse complement strand
ACTAAGTTAACTAATTATATATCAAACATATTTTGCTTTTAAATTAACATTCTGATCTGCCAGTGAAAACAAAAAAATATTATAAAATAAATAAAAAGGCAAACTATTTGAAATAAATATAAATAAATTTTAATACCAATATTTTTAAATGTGTAATGAAACGTTACAGACGGGTGTACTTGAGACTGGTAAATAATCATACAGCTAACCTAGACGGTAGGTAAAGCGAGCTATGACGAATAAGTGCATCCATGCATATTTAAATCTTGAATCAAAATTACTGGTAGATTAGATTAAATCAACCAAATCATTTAGTAAATGTGGGATACAACAAATCAAAATAAAATGTTCAAAAAATAATTTAAAAAAAAATGAGTGGGAACCAGTTTTATGCCAGCACTTAAGTATAGAAGTTAAAATATAAATGAGCACAACCGGAAAAAAAACAAAAACAAGTCACTAATAAACGAGCTTCAATTCATTGAGCAGCGTAATGTTTATGCTGAGTTGTTTATTTGTCAATGCTAGAAACAATACATGGCTCCTGGTGAAACAACTACAGAGGATGTGGTGTATATAAATATTTACACTCACCAATAGTGCGCAGTTGAACAAAGAATTAAATCTGATTCACCGGTGTTCAATTTACCAGAAGCCAAACTGATTTAATATCCTACAAGCTCAAAACAATCTAAAGATAATAATCCTAAAAAAAAAAAAATGACAATTACAAAAAAAAATGCGGAAAATAATTTTTCAATTACTCATCTACAACATTAATTAATGGATTATCATTGATTCAAATGATGTGATCTTTTGGCGAGCCATTCCCTTTTTTTTTTTACTTAAAAATCTCTAAACATTCATAGTACATCAGCAACTACAATTTAAAAAAATAGTAAAAGAAAATTAATAAGGATCAAATAAATTACCACAGTCACAAAGATAAAGTTTTTTTTTAAGAGGTCCAAAGAACAGGTAAAAAAAAAAAAGGCTGGCTGTCAAAGATTATAAAAACTGTGAAATATATTTTTATTATGTACAAATTTTTATTTTTAAAAAGGCTTAAACCCAAAGACAATGAGCCAGTCATTAAATAGATCACTTCTAAAAAAAAATATATATATATATACATAAAAAGGACTACAAAAGAGTTGCGGGGGGGGGGGGGGAGTAGAACAAGGCACTGAATTTTCAAAACTGCTCTACAGCCCAACATTTTTTTGTATAGCTGATTGATTTCATAGACAAGGGTTAGGGAGAGAAATATTGCACAAATGTTGTGATAAATTGAGACAGTGTTTACATTTTTTTTTTTTGGTTTGACATAGTACCCTGGTACATATATAGATATTTCACTAGCAGTGCAAACTGACACTAAGTCTCCACGATACATGTCTGCGAGTCATCTAATTTTTTTTTAGTACTTTATGCGCCAATCCAATTAATTGCTTCTGAGCCAAACTAGTAGAAAAAATATTCATCTTTCAAAACATTCACTAACATTTGAAGAAAAAAAAACATTAAAAAAGTGAAATTTGTATTTAAAAATTTTGAAGCACCCTGATCTAATATGAAAGTCTAAACAATGATAAAAGTACATGTAAAAAAGCTATATCTAAAAAAAAAATAAAAATGAAATAACATGTCAGACAAGATTAACACAAAAAATAAAGCAGAAAGTGAGCAAAGCAATAAAATCACTACAGTATTTCAAATGATTAAACTTAGCTACAGCAAGACACATACTTTTATATTTTAAGAATACATGTATATTTTCCGGATTACATAAAACAATCAATTTCATATATTACATATTATACAGACTAGAGTATTTTTAAATTCAGTCTTCGCTTTTGGCCTGAGGACTATACCGTGTTTGTGTGTTTATTTAAAAAAATAAAATTAAAAAAAACTGAATGCTCTCAAAATATAATTTTTCTACTGGCTAATTTAATCAATCAATACTGCAAAAGCAAGTGACACCCCCCCCTCCATACCAATCTAATAATTATTGTTTAAGTTGAGTTTATATTTTTAAACTGATATAACAACCATTTTTATTTTTGCCAACATGCTGCATAACATACACACACAAATATTTACATTTCAATACTGATGAATTGATTTTTTTTTTATGAGCAAAAATTACTGACATTGGACAAAACTTACAAATGTCATGGCACAACTCTTCTGTCTAGGGCAGTGCTCATAAAATGGTTGAGAATAATTGAACTGAGTTATATGATAACAAAAGTTTTTTTAATGTTATCAAAGGTTAAACCGAATCTAATTATAACAATACAGGTTTTTAAAAAAAGTTATTCCTTGTCTGCCAGTGTGACATATACATAGAGCAAAGCGTTACCGTTCTGTCCTTTGCCACATCTTTAGGTATAAAGCTGGAACAAGGAATTGCGGAAATTTTAAAAAATTTAGTAGATGTCTGTTGTAATGCGCTTTCAGGTGGATCTTGGTGTCTTCAAACTGCCATTTGTGAGTGGTGTTTTTCTGAATGATGAAATGATAACAAAAATATGAATTAGAATAGTCCGGGTTGAAGAATCGCCACAAAAAACTTTTACCTTTACCCCATATGTTGCTATATATAATCAAACAGCTGGTTAAACTAATAATTCAACACTAATTTAATCCTTCATCTTCTATTTTAATGACTTCAAAATTTTCTTTTTTTATAACAAAAGTTGATTGTCATGATCAAATCCTATTGCAGTTGCCATTCATCTAGTTTGAATAATGATAAAAAAATTACATAATAATTGACAATCAGACCAAGACACTAAAATTGTAAGCATTATGGGCAACAACAACCTAACGTTTAGCAAAATAATAAACATTAAACAATTATCAAGATAAACATTTTTTAACAACCTGTTGTTGGACCTTGCATGCAGAGTATTTGGAGTCAGAGCGCTCAGAGCTTGCATATTGGCTGTCAGTGCTTCTACTTCACGGCGCAGTCTTGTTGGAGTTTCCATTGACAGGCTATAGAATAAATATTCAACATTACAATTATACATGATAGAATTTGTATTCCAGTTCGATAACAAAGAAACATTTCCATAAATATGAATGAGTGTATTTAAATATCAGCTAATAAAAACAAAAGTTTCTTATAATTTTAACAAATATTTTTTTCTTATTCATTTTAATAAAAACTTTTAAAAAGTGATGATCAATACAGCCTTGACTTTAAAAATATATCAATATGCAGCATAATGAGAGAATATCTTACCAGGATTTACCATTCACCCTGCTACTTCTTGGTGTGTCGATTTTAAATGGTGAAGACATTTTAACATCACCAGCGCCCATGCTGTGACGACGTTTACCAACTTTTGATGGTGTGATATTTGCTCGATTTCTTCTAGTTGACATTCTGAGTTTCTGTTTTGAATAATAATAGTGCAAAATATTCTTATTTAACACCAATTAAGACAATTAACTGAAATGCTTCTTTTTTGTCTCATTAAAATTTTTTTTTAGCCTAACCTAAGACATAGATTATGCTAGTCTGGCTTAAAGGTGGGCAAACCTTTTGGAAGTTCAATATAAAATAAACCTATATCTGTAGTTGTTAATGACAATCTTCATACAAGATGAATGTGTATTTTAGATGTCATTGTAAAGATCTGAATTATAGATGTAATTTGAACGAAACAGGTAGAAAAATTACTAGCTAATAATTTTCTTTAACTATATTTCATAGTATTAAAAATACATGGCACGAAAGTCAGCTGAGCGTGTTACATCACAGACAAAACCAATGGTGATTTGAAATTTTTAATGCAATGAGTAGTTTATATGCAAGCAGTTTTTCTGCCTGTTTTGTTAAATCCACATCAAGGCCTTTATATTTTGCTATGAAAGAACCATTTATCTTGTTGGTGGACTGCTGTAAACAATTACCAACCTATCAGCCATGTTTAGCATTTGATGATTCTGATTTCTAGGATGTCAATGTAATATCCTAACCCTTAACTTTAAAAAAAAAAAACTTAAGAGAATCATGTAAGTTTAGTAATAGCAGTGGCAGAAAATGCTGCTATCTGATGTCATTAAGCTATTGCAGATACAGTGGAAGCTTCATGTTTTACGCAAGGAAAGCTAATTACAAAAAAAAAGTCACAGAAAGACTAGCGATCCATGATCATGCCAATGATTCATTTTCAGTTTTTATTTACGTTCTTAATAGCATGACAAATTGATTCAATGTTGGAATCAGTAATGATGCACAAAAGGGACTTAAACAATTCTACTTTTAAAATACTAATTCAAAATACTGATTAAATTTGGTTCATCTGCCTGTCGCCATGCGAGGTATGTGCCCTGTGAAGTGATTGATCGGGAAATAAAACTTTTTAGAATTAAGTCCCTACCTGTCTGATAGTTCCAACGGCATCTCGCATAGACTGTGTTACAGCTGACCGTCTCAGCCCCTTCTGTTCTGAAGTTTTTTCGCTTTTTTCTTCATTGGAACTTTTAGAATCATCCCGACGCATGCGATAAGACTGGCGAGATTTATTTTCAACTTTCTGGGGTGACATGTCAATGTAGTTATTTTCCTTAACATCTAATAAAGCATAACGACGAGAGCGAAATGATTTTCTGATTACCGAGCTTGCCTTTTTAATATTTGAAGCCATCCTAAAGCACTTTAAAAACGCCACACCTGTAGATTCTTGCCACGGAAATGAAGGCGGAAGTCGACTTTATTTGTTTTGAAATAAGCGCCAACCTTGGCGACAAGCTGAGTCAGTACACTCAGGTAAAGCTGCAATTTTTACTTTCGTATTTCTTTATTTTGCAAAGTTTTTAGATATAGACAATACAAGTAAAAACTGTAATTCATTTTATTTTGAAAAATTATTTTTTTCGGCTATGTTTATAAGTAATAATTGTATGATTTGAAAAACTGTTTTTTTTTTTTTTAGTGTTAATAATTTTAATAACACAAATTAATAAAGAGTGTTCGCCCTACTTGTTGTCTGGTATAAAATGACAATAATTTTTCGGAACCCAATTTTAAGTATCCTGTAGAGTACTGTAGACCTAGGGCATAGTCAACAGTATCTGCCGGAGCCCAGACACCTTATGTATTTTAAAACCATTATATATCTCAGCTAGTTTTTCACCAAGTGAACGAATACCAGGCTTAACCAATGCCTCATACAGTACAGCGGGCACTGGCTTAACAATTGTCCTAATCTTGCCTTTCCCCACCCCCTTTTCCTCATCCACGGTATGACGGGGGTGGGTTACACAAAGCTGAGATCTAAGACCGCCGGGAGGTTCAGTGGGCAGTAAAACACACACACACGGGCACATCGTAATAATAGGCCTACTTCAAATGAAACTCGACCCACAAAATTTGTAACTATTCCCCCCTTAAAACTTCTAGCCCATGCGACCGCTTTACCATATAAGCGTAAAAAAAGTAAAGTTCCCTTAGCCATAACGGGCCATCGGGGCAGATGAAGTGTAGAATTAATATGTTTCTATAACCTCGGCATATGAAGGGATTGTGTGGTTAGCACAACGCCCAGCCGCCTTTACTTCCCCCAACTTAAGTCAGGTACCCATTTAAAGCTGGGTGAACTTGTGGGACGACTTTGCACCGCATTTTACCTGGCAAAATTCCATGGGCCTCACCGAGGATCAAACTCAGGACTCTCAGGTCGACAGTCGAGTATCTACACCACTAAGCGTACCGTTATTAAAATCGTCAAGTGAAGCCTTTTTTCGAGAGATTATCTAGAACAAATGTATGTGTGAATTAAATTAAGTTACTTCTAAAGTTAACATATGAGTGAAAAATAGCAAATTTTACCAAACATCAGAACTAGACCAAACTGTGCCAAGACAAATGGGTATCTTATGTATGTATATATATATATATATATATATATATATATATATATATATATATATATATATATATATATATATATATATATATATGTATACTACACATAAGACTTATTTCACAGCATATGACACTGCTGACTAATAAATGCAGGCATATGTATATATATATATATATATATATATATATATATATATATATATATATATATATATATATATATATATATATATATATTGTTAAGTGAAGATTTTTTTAATTGATTAAAAAATACTGTGTATTGACGTCAGACACAAGGTGTGTTAAATTTAACAGCTGTTGTTATTTACAGTCAAGAAAAAGATAGTAGAATATTTTCAGTTGTCTCCCCCCCCCCCCCCCCCCCAACCCCATTACATAAATTAAAAATAGACCTAAATAGAAACGAAAGTATTTTTTTGTATAGACAAATTAAATGTTTCATTAACATTTTCATAATTGACAAGAAAGAACATTGTATAGACGTCGAATCTCATAAAACTGAAGAATATCGGAAACAATCTGTGCTTGTTAAAGAAAAAAAAACCGGAATCGAGTATCGATTTAAAAGACCACGCATGACAGAGATAAATGGCAGCCTTAGTTCTTAAACACATCAACTGAGCCAACTGTGGTTTATTTAGATTTCAAACTGAATAGAACAGGAGCTCCGAGGCACGCGGAGCTACAGAAGGCAGATACATTCTTAGGTTGCGGGAGCCCAAAGCAGAGACTTATTTGGGGGCCCCCTTTTTAAAAGTACGTCGGGACCCTTTTTTAATCATGAAAAGGGTGGGGTGGGGGGCTTTTGGTAATGAGGAGTACTAGGCGGTCGCATAATTTACCTATCCATTAGAATGATCTTGCAATGGGGGCCCATGAAGCCCAGTGCCTTCCATTCTTTATAATAAGAGCCACAAATGTCACCACTGGAGATGGATGTCAAGCGTTGAGTCGATTTATTATTATTTATTTTATTACAGGTCTTATGTCATCAGTGTTGTGTCTTCATTCGCCAGCTTATCTGGCTGTTTTGACAAGCAATAAACGGGATCGCACATGGAGGATTTAGCTAATAAAAAAGGATTAGGCGATTCGATTTATTTTCGTACATATCGAGCCTTATGTATGCAGTGAAAGAAATTGGATATCTGTCAGCCAGATAGTGTCGTAGTGCGACTTTAGGTAAAACAACTGCATATACACGTAAGATGTAATTTTTTTCTTGTAATAAATACATTTCATGAAGCATACAGTCTTTCATTTATACTCTTTGCTGTTTTGATAAAGGTTTTACAAAATTACACTCAGATTTATAAAAAAAAAGCGTTATTTCTACTTAGTCCAATTCATAATTCATGTTAATGTATGTCTCTCTCTCTCTCTCTCTCTCTCTCTATATATATATATATATATATATATATATATATATATATATTTCTATATTTTATGTTGTTTTGATCGTGTAACTTTGAGAGTTTAATCAGGGAACCAACGAGTCTACATTTCATTATGTTATTTATACTTTTCAACACTATAAAATAATCTATATAGCGTTTTCGTTGAATAGTGGTTTTATGAAGGTTCTCCAATTTTCAACAATAGGGGGGTTGTTAGTACCTCCATCCCCTGTCGTTTTCAAATAGTATTAGGATCCCAATTACAATAACTAAATAGTGTTTTTTTTAAACTAATGATGTTCGTTGAACCTCCATACAGCTGTTTTGTGTGACATCTACCTGGACTTTCTTACTATTCTCGCCCGATGCTTTAATGATCCATTACGTTTACCATTAATATTGTCTTGGACCCCAAATTTATTTATGCCAAGGGCTCTCGTATACTTGTAGGCCCAGCTGTTTCAACATATAAACATGTATATATATATTTGTAAAAAAAAAAAAAAGGGAAATAACAATAAACAAAATTAAATACAGAAAAGACGCCAAAGAAAAATATTATAGGTAGCATTAAAAGCTAGAAGGATTCCCTCCCTTATTATTATTAAATCTAATCTAAATTTAATCTTTTATTTTACCGTCTTTTCAGTCATGAGCGCCATAATCAAACACTCTGGTTTGCCAGGGTGTGTGTGGGTGGGTTGGGGGGGGGGTCATTGTGGTTTCAAAGATTCCTTTGCTTCAAGCTCCTTTTTATTTTATTTTTTTTTTAAATTTGAGTTTTTACTAGCTTGTTTACAGATACACAAAGTGTGAGAACCTTTGATGTCCCCTATTGGCTTTCCGCACGGAAATATGTCATTGTTTTCAGACCATGGTGTTATCACCGTTCTCTATTTTCGTCTATTCACCCCCCTCTCCATACGCAATACAGAAAAAAAAAAACAGTGGTTCTTAAACTTGTTTCCTAGAGGCCCACACCAGCACCAACATATTATTATTATTGATGCTAGAATTAATAAACAAAGAAGCGCAACTGAATTATCTTTTGATCCCACCATCTTCCCAACAAAAAAAAAAAACTAAGTGAATTTAAGTGAAAACACTGCCCCCCCCCTTTCTCCCACAGGACCACAGCCAGCAATTCTGTGTGTGGGGGGCGGGGCGGGGCTGACAAACTATGATAAAGTCGAAAGCGACTAGGTCTCCAAATCAAATGTTCAGGTTGCCCTCCGGCCCCAACCCCCCTACACTTTCGCCTTCGCGGAGGTTCTGCAACCACCCAAATACATGGCTGTCTTAATAAGCTACAATATTGGGAAAGGGGGCAGCCCCGTAGCGTGAAAATTCCACAGCAGGGGCCAGGCATTCTACAGCAGGGGTCAGGCCAATAGCAAGGGGGGGCAGGAAATACATGTTACTAAGTAGAGCAAACAAGCAGAGGGGGCCAGACAAAAGGTAGGGGGCCCGGTCTTCCTGGCCCCCCCCACATACGCTACGGACCTGAAACGAGGTGGGTTGGTCTGTTAAGAGGTCGCAGTTTTGATCCCCGTCGGTGATATTTTCTCCAGCTCTTGGTTAAAGATCCTAAGTAAACCGAGCTTTAAATGCTACTTGGCAATAGTTTGTGGGGGGGGGGGGGGGGTAAAGACGGCTGGCTGGCCAGTCAGTACCGTAGCGAGCTTAATTCCCAGAAAGACTCGCGAGTTCAATGTCTTTGAAGGCAAACAGGAAGGCATGGGAAGGTGACTAGCCACTGGCCATAGAGGCGTAGAGAGGGGGGCATCAAACCCCGGGCGCTACTCATAAAGGGGCACCAAATAGTATATTTTACAAATAATATTATATGGTTTTCGAATGGGGGGGGCGCTAAAAGGTATTAAAAAGGTATTGTGCCCCGGGCGCGAGTTAAAGTAGGGCACTACACAAAATCGTTCCAAGAGACGTTTGCATTATCTAATTTATTCTAAGAGTGTAAACATCTCTTCCTTCTCCCCTTCCTTGTTGGCCCCCCCCATCCCCCCCACAAACCCCACCAAGGTGGTATTGATTTCTGTTTCTCCCATACCCCTCTCCCACCAAACCAACCCCAGACGGGAGTGGGTTTAGTCCGAGGTCTTTCTCTTTTTTTTTCTTTCTCTGGGTTTTTTTTGTATTTTTTCAGAAGGAGATTTTGAGCTGTATATCTTCTCCCATTTTCCATCACAGCCAACCTGTTTTGCCGCCTCTTTTTTTTTGGATTTCCTTCCATAGCCTTTGTCTATCCAGGACAATCTCCAACCCACCAGTCGCGACCCGCTTAATTTTTTTTTTCCCCCTTTTCCCCCTCCGCTGGGGGGGGGTGGGTGGGAGGAGTATGCCTCCATTGGCTTATGGGCGAATCTTTGAGGGAAGGGGCCCCTCCCGCCGGCGGGGGGGGCGCGGGGGGGGGGAGGGGAGCGCCCCCAAGGGGGCAATATTAACATTTTTTATCGATTAACTGTAGTCTATAGTTGGCTAATGAATGCTAAAATTATATTTTAATAAAGCATAAGCTTCCTCCTTTTTAACCTTTTCTTTCTATAAATAGCTAATTTGAAATTATGAATAAGACAATTTAAAGTGGATTACCATTTTCATTATTCAAATAGGGCACACAACAAACCAGTTTGTAATTGATAACCTCCGATTTCTCAATCTGTGGTATCGATACTTTTTGTTACTCCACTTCACTAGCCTGTATCAGAAATCAGAACCAGAAGTAGCTTACGCTTTGTGTACATTAATTTCTTTGCTTCTCAACTGTCTTCAGTGAACCCTAACTGATAAGGATTTCAAGTCTTGGATACGTGTTTACATTTGTTACGGTAAATGAACCATATGGCAAACCCTTTAATCTGTATTTAAATTACACCATATTTTGGCGTTTCATACAAAAGTGTCAAAAATGTACTTTATTTGTTTTATTTCCAAGAGAAGAGACAAATAACCAATTTAATTGTTAGTAACGTCAGTAATATTTAATATATAATAATAAATAAGTATAGGCTCTAGCCATACTGGGCCATAGGTTACGACATTAAAAATATATTGTACTTTACATGTCTTGAGCCTAGGCTAACTCTAATATTATTAAATAGAGGCAGTCAAGCGTAAATAAATTACCAAATTTGAATTAACATTTGAAGTACTAAAAAAAAATATCAACACAAACAATATCAACATAAAATTAAAAGCCAGCCCCTCGTTGGATAGGCAACATTTCATTTCTAGTAAAGTCTAGGCCTAGGGCTTCACTGCCTAAAATGGCTTATATTTACTAATTTATTATAAATTTCTATTCAAATTGATGATTAGTGGGCCCCTAGGGTGGCTAAGGCTCCTTTACTAACTAAATATATTTGACCTCTCTTCCTTTCTCCCTTAGTCGCCTTAGGCCCCCCCCCCAACTCTAAAATCTAATAGTCTTATAATTAATACAAACTATTACAAAAAGAGCTGTTATTACCTTTTAACTTGCAGAATGACTCTGCTCTAAGCTATTAACTTTTGTCTCAGATTCTGTTATATTTTCTCCAGCTTTATGACACTAGTAAGATTTGTGCTTTTCATAAGCTTTATAGAAAACATCATGTGTGATAATCACCTTTTTTTTACAGATGAATGAAACTTTTCTTTCCTTTTGTATTATTAATAAAGTATAATATCTTTGACGCATAATCCAGTAAAAAATTATATTTTATTTAAATCAAGTGTAATTACTGAAAAAAAAATCAATTTTCAAAAATGGAGTTTGCAAGATTGTGAATCATATATTCATTTACCTTTGGAGTTTGATGTAATATAGCAATAAAAATATATTGTAAATAGTTACTCAGCGTGTGTGAAGTCTCTGTAAGGAGGAGATGAAATCTCTTAGATCCCTATAAACCACTGAAGGCATGGTTTTTATGGTACTTTTCTTTCATCCCCACCATTGCCAATAGTGCAATGGCCATAGAGGCACCACGGAAGACATAGCAGGGACTGAAATACCCATTGGTTCTCACTGGAGATCGAACCAGATACCTTCAGGTCGACAGTCGAGCGCTTTACAGCACGACCTCCCGTCTCCTCTGTAGTTACTCAGTAGACATTTCTATTATATTTTTATTTCAATTATTGTATTTTTATTGTCTTCTGTTTTCTAAGTAATATTACTCAACTCATACAGGCTGCTGATATGCATTGGAAGTTTAAAACAGGGTTGATCTTCACTATTGCTCTGCTTTTGGTTCAGCAAGGCTATACTCAGTTTCAAAAAGATCCTAATGATCCTCATGGGGGAATCCCCATGGGAATTTCCAGTTCTGTATGCGATGATGCCAAGGTAAGTTTTTTTTTTTCATACAAATTCCAGAGCAGGATGTATGCTGCTATACAGTGCTGAGTTTTTGAAATTAAAATAGAATTTATCCTTTTTAGGCAGCCTCATCATGTATCTGTTACAAAACTTAGGAACTGTAAATGCAGAATGTGGGGGCACAATAAACAAAATTTTAAACATCACCCCTCTATCAAAGTGTTAGACAGCAGACTTTTTTTTTTTTTATTTAACCAATAGGGTTATTTGGGGGAAGGGCAAATATTTTTGGCTTACCATGGATAGAACCTTGTACCCTTTGCATATGAGCGAGTTCACTATCAACTTAGGGGTGTGCCGGATCCGTTTTTTCCAACCGGATCCGGATTTTCTTATGTGAAATCCGCCGGATCCAGTACCGGATTTTGGTACTTTGCAGATACCGGTAAATCTGAGGGGTTGGATGCCTTCTGAACAGTTGGCCTAAATGGTTAAATGACATTGGCTGATTAGAAGTTGGAAGTGAAGAACTATTGTAGTGCACTAATTGTTTTGAATCTGAGGAGAAAGTCAGACTCATCATCTGAGTTCATCTCGTCTTGTCATTTGCTCATTGGATGATGGATGCTTATTGCTTATTGTTATTGTTCAAATGTTCATAGTTTATGATGCGTATTGAAATGGATAATTAATTGAAAAAAACAAACAACAAGATTGAATGGAATTGAGATTAGAGAACAATAATTCTGTATTTCTGTACTTTACAAGTTTGAAAATTGAAATACAAATTTTAATGAATTCAATTGGCATTTGACAAAGCCATTATTCAAGCCTAAAGAAGTAAGAATACGATGTTGATAACTAACTAATGACTATTAGTTTGTTAACAGTGTTAAGTTACTCCAAGTCCACAGCCAAATAATGTACACATTCCAGTGATGCTACACAATCACAGCTGAGTGCCACGGGCCGCGGCTACGTCATACCATCGTTTAAACCAGGCTTGTGGAGCCGCCAAATTTTTTCCGGTTCCGGCTCCCACAAATTTGACGGCTCCGGCACGGCTCCGGCTCCCTATTAAGATAGTATCACACGAGACAAAAATTTTTGTGATTGCGCCAAGCAAACATGCCGCTGATAAAAAGTTATGCAAATTTTGTCGCGTTCACCCCCATAGCAGACCCGTAGCTTGCGGGGGGGGGCAGGGGAGCCAGGGCCCCATGCGTTGTGTCTGGCCCCCTCTGCTTATTTGTTCTACTTAGTAAAATGTATTACCTGCCCCCTGCTATTGCCTGGCCCCTGCTGTAGAATGCCTGGCCCCTGCTGTGGAATTTTATTGCAGATTATGGTCCGTGAGTCACAAAATCTGGCAAATTCAGAAATCCGGTATTTTCCGGAATCCGGTTATTCCGGATACATGTAAATCAGGCAGAACCGGATTTTACAGGATAGTGCAAAATCCGGCGGAACCGGATTCCGGACCGGATTCCGGCACACCCCTACTTATAAGAACTACATAAAAAACGTCCAGAAATCAATTTTGGATTTTTTTTTTTTGTAAGGCACGTTTGAGAGGCTGACCTTCTTTAATTAACTTTCTGTTTTATTCATTCTGTTCACCATAATTAAGAAGATTACAGAAATGTATTTAAAATCGACCCTTCATCTCCAATGGACAAAGGCAAATAAGATTATTCACTCAATGTTTAAGACATGCTCAGTGTTTTATCTATGTTTCAGTTTAAAATTTGAAAAGAGAAAGGCAGGTTGAAAAAAAAAACGTTTTCTTCAATAATTCAACATCAAAGCTTTAAATATAAACAGGTGTGACCAATGATGTCAGTAAAACAGGTGTGGCCAATGATGTCAATAAAACAGATGTGGCCAATGATGTCAATAAAACAGGTGTGGCCAATGATGTCGATAAAACAGGTGTGGCCAATGATGTCAATAAAACAGATGTGGCCAATGATGTCAATAAAACAGGTGTGGCCAATGATGTCAACATAACAGGTGTGACCAATGATGTCAGTAAAGCAGGTGTGACCAATGATGTCAATAAAACAGGTGTGACCATTGATGTCAACATAACAGGTGTGACCAATGATGTCAATAAAACAGGTGTGACCAATGATGTCAACATAACAGGTGTGGCCAATGATGTCAACATAACAGGTGTGACCAATGATGTCAGTAAAGCAGACCAATGATGTCAATATAACAGGTGTGACCAATGATGTCAACATAACAGGTGTGACCAATGATGTCAATATAAACAGGTGTGACCAATGATGTCAATATAAACAGGTGTGACCAATGATGTCAACATAAACAGCCGTACCAATGATGTCAATATAAACAGGTGTGACCAATGATGTCATCATAAACAGCCGTGGCCAATGATGTCAAATTATAAATGCAACAGTAGATATCATCAAACAAATGAATAAATACAAAAAAAAATCTTTTATATTGATGGTTAAAATAACAACAAAAATAACCTCAACCAGAGAAGTAAAAAAAAAATGGATGAGGAATATAAAAGACTAATTGACAGAGAAGAGATGTTCAAGAAGGGAGGGGGGAGACTGCACACTATTTAAATCCAAACCCACTTCCCCTCCCACGGTTGATCCCAACACCATGGGTGTAGTCCTGTTAGAAATGTTTACTTAGGGTCATGTTTAAATTTAACCTTTTGGGTTTTGCCTTCACGCCAGTCTTTCATATTTTTCTGAGATGACGTATTCATTCCCAGAATCAGTAGAACAAACATTATATTAAAAAAAACCCTGAGAAATAACCAACAGAACAGACAAAAATGAACAGTTATTGTCAAACCATTTCTTCCACCGAATGTTCAACTGGTTTCACTTGAAACTTGAAAAGAAAAAGAAGCTTTTCCTTATTTTTATCTATTTACATTGACAGAAAAATAAAAATTACGCTGAATTGATGTGCTCTTGAATGAAATATATTTGGAATTGAATAAGAACCAAGACATTATTCATGTGCATAAACATTTTTTTTTTTTTTACAATTTAATTCGAGTTTCAATTGTGTAAATGAACATTTTTTATGTGGTTTTGTTTTTGTAAAAAAAAAAATTACCAATCTGGCAAGCCTGTCAGTCACATTATGCTTTTGACTTTGGTTCTGAGTTCCCAGTAAATTTCTTTGTGATTGGGCTTGATTTCCACTGGCTGTTAGTCCAATCAGTTCTGTTCAGTAATGGGCCTGAACTGCAGAGAAGCCTGTCAGTTATGTCCTTCCCCACGTGCGCCCATCAACATAGCATAAATGGCTACCTTTTAGGATGTAAATAGGGCACTTTTAAAAAAAAATATTGGGATTAGGTTCAATACGATCTCATCCTTACAGGGACACTGTAGGTGGGGATAGTCTTAAGTCAGCCATATTTCTTTTTTTTTAACCATTGTAGATATTTTTGTTTTCTCTCTCTGGACATTTTTATATCCGCTGTGACATAAAAAGGATTTTAATATTTCAGCATTTTTTAATTTAAAAAAAAATGTTATATTTTGACATGTACAGACCAACATTGAGATAGATTGGGACCCACAGTCTACTGCAGAGTTCACATGTACTGATCCCTGGAAAAATGATGTGAGTTTACTTTTTTTATTTCCCTCCATGGATATCATTTTCTTTTCTATTAATTAACCTTATAAAAGTTTTAAAACGCCTGTTGAAACTTGTATTTATATTTCTTTGCTGGTGTGTTTGTTTTGCGGGTCTGACTATAGTAAATTCTTTTCTATTAAACTATGATTTTTTTTTTACGATTCATTCGAATTAAGAAACAAAGTAAATGTCAGCTGTGTCCATTATACTTAATCTTCAAGCTGGCATTTGCTTAAAATGAGCTTATCATCATTATTACAGGGTGGAGCAGACATTTTGCTTTGTTTGTCTGTAACATTTTAAAAAAATAAAAAATAGCCAGAGCTAGCTGGTTTAGAAAGTGTAAATTATAAAGTGACTTGATTACCTGTATAGTATTAATTTACCAAATAAAAAGACAATATTTTTTTTTTTAAATCTGAATTATTTTTGTTTGCAAAAGCATTAATTATAGGTGGGGTATACTTTATAATAATAATAATATATGTATTTTTTTCATTAGTAATTTTTTTTTATTATCATTATAACTTATTGTGTTTGAATATTTATTTTCATTTTATCTGATGAATCTCTCAGCAGCCTGAGCAAGTAATAAATTTAATAGAAGAAGAGGAGGTGGCCAAGAAGGTGTGTAGTTTTCAATTATGTTTTATACTTTTTTTTTCGGATGCATCATTCATTTTGATCTTGGGATGGGATTTGAATTAGCATTAGTCATAAGAAGATTCCAAAATATTTATCGATGGTGATTCGATAACAGATTGTTCCCTATAACAATTCCTGACACCATCAAAATGGGGACAGAAAACAGACATTTAATTATAAACTATTTTTTTCATCAATGAGCAGTGGGCAGTGCTTTGGAGCTATACGTTTTGGTTTAAGTATTCAGCTATAACCATTTTGTTTCAAAGGAGAAATTAAATTTTTTTTTCGAAAAAAAAATGCTCTATTATCCCCGTTTTGTCTGTCTGTCTGTCATCACCCTAGATCTCAACAACCATAAGTCCTAGACCCATGATGTATATATCATTTTGTAGGTCTTGGCCTGCCATGTGCGCAGCAAAAGTTCATTTCGCGATCTGACCTCTGAGGGCCGTAAAAGGGGGCTTATAAAGTACCGTTTTTTACTATATATGCTATATTAACAAAGTAGCGCCCTAGATCTCAGCAACCATAGGTCCTAGACCCATGATGTATATATCATTTTGTAGGTCTTGGCCTGCCAAGTGTACATCAAAAGTTCATTTCGCGATAGGACCTCTGAGGGCCGGGCTTCAGGGCTCCTAAGGGGCTTATATATTATATATATGGCCCCATGCTACACCTTGTACGTTCAATAACCCATTCATTTGGTGCGAAATACTGCAGCACGTAGTTTCACCAAGATTTATTAAGAAACTCATCAAATGAAATAGTAAGCTTGTGTTCTGAGTTTAATTGAAAGTATCAGAGCTATGCAACAATTGACGGAGTTTTCGGACGATTAAATGACTACAATTTCGAATGTTTTCAATTATGAGTCCTATTTCAGTAACCACAAACCACTTGTAGTTAGATTTAAGAGAAAATAATTTTTTTTCAAATATAAAGAAACGTCTTTATAATATTTTTTTTTACAGATATATGCATTACACAATTGAATTTATAAACATTTCCAAAATTTACAAATATTTACTGAAAGCTAACAAACGTACTGATACATAAAACGAAAATGCGCTAACACGTCCTGTGTCCAGAATGGAACAGGCTTAATTGCTTGTTTAATAATATTGACCGCAATGGATGCAATTACTTAAAGCGTAAAACAACCTGAATATTGTTTTGAGCAGTTAAACGTTCAGAGGTTTTCAAACACGTATTGACTGGAGATTCATTATCCTTATCTTTTTTTATAAATTGGTTGGTAATTCAATTTGACAAGTTCAACTTTTTTTTTTTATCTTAAGTTGTTTTTTTTTATTAATAAGAGTAATTCAGTGCATAGTATATAGACCTGTTACAGGTAATATATAAGAATCTATCACCAATGTATGTTCTCCCGGGCTGTCCCATGATTATTGCACTCCCAGCTGTGGAGGGGATGAAAGGAAAGCACCATATATATACTTATCCCATTAGTGGATTACAGGATTTAAGAAATTAACATCTCACCCTGACAGGGTCTTTTAACAAAAAAATAAATTATTCTGCCAGGGAGTGAGATTTTGTTCTCTCTTTTTTTTTTCTTCTTCTACAGCCAACACACGTATGTCAATATGAACCAATACATTATGACTCAGATTTGCCAACAAGGTAAATGTAAAAATTTTTTTTTATACCTTCACAGAAATAAAAAAAATGTTTTTAGTGAAGACATTAATGTTTCTTTGAAATTTTCTGAAGTGCTCCCCCCCCAACCCCAAACTGCGTATTGCTCCATACAGTTACATTCAGTAACGGAGATCTATTCTTGTCTATATAGTTACATTCGGCAACGGAGATCTATTCTTGTCTATATAGTTACATTCGGTAACGGAGATCTATTCTTGTCTATATAGTTACATTCGGTAGCGGAGATCTATTCTTGTCTATATTGTTACATTCTGTAACGCGGAGATCTATTCTTGTCTATATAGTTACATTCGGTAACGGAGATTTATTCTTGTCTATATAGTTACATTCGGTAACGGGGATCTATTCTTGTCTATATAGTTACATTCGGTAACGGGGATCTATTCTTGTCTATATAGTTACATTCGGTAACGGGGATCTATTCTTGTCTATATAGTTACATTCGGTAACGGGGATCTATTCTTGTCTATATAGTTACATTCGGTAACGGGATCTATTCTTGTCTATATAGTTACATTCGGTAACGGGGATCTATTCTTGTCTATATAGTTACATTCGGTAACGGGATCTATTCTTGTCTATATAGTTACATTCGTAACGGGATCTATTCTTGTCTATATAGTTACATTCGGTAACGGGGATCTAATCTTGTCTATATAGTTACATTCGGTAACGGGGATCTATTCTTGTCTATATAGTTACATTCGGTAACGGGGATCTATTCTTGTCTATATAGTTACATTAGGTAACGGAGATCTATTCTTGTCTATATAGTTACATTCGGTAACGGAGATCTATTCTTGTCTATATAGTTACATTCGGTAACGGGATCTATTCTTGTCTATATAGTTACATTCGGTAACGGGGATCTAATCTTGTTTATATAGTTACATTCGGTAACGGGGATCTAATCTTGTCTATATAGTTACATTCGGTAACGGGGATCTATTCTTGTCTATTCAACAGTGGTGCCCATCGCCCACTTTGGCCTGTGTATGGTGAATACAAGTATATTCCGCCACAAAGGTGGCTTCACAGCTTAGAGGTAAGAGGTAATGCTTGGCAGTTATGTATAATTAGAAGATCAGCTTCAAGTCATTATAAGGTAGACATTTTTAATCAATGACAATAAAACATTATTGACTTTTACTGCTGGGAATCGAAACCTGCGTTCTCAATCAAGCTGATTACAGGTCTTAAATATATCACCTCCAGTATTTTTAATAAAAAAAATGGTGTGCGCAAAAAAGATTAAGGATTTCGTTCACATTGCATGCAATGTAGCAACTGTTTATCTGTAAAATTATTTTGCCTGCATTTGTTACATATGTGTATAAACTGTAAATGTTATCAATATTTGTATATTTGATAAATATATAGTATGTTTAACTGTCAAGTGCTCTGCACCAAAGCCATTGAATCCTGAAGTGGGTGGTTGTCATAGTCCTTTGTTTATCCTAATACACGACTAATGTTTTCAGAGAAAAATAATATGTAACACTAATGTGAAAAGAAAGAATAAGTAGCTCCTTTTGAAGAAGAAATATCTGCTTGTTAATTCACCAAATGCAATTAGGATTAGTTGACAGGCCCTGAAATCTTTTTAAGTTACTTCGTAAATTAAGATCGGTGCAACATTTTTTGTGAAATGATAGGAAATAATGTTTGACTTAATTTGTAACTCTGTGAAATATTCGTACAGCATGGTGCCATCCTACTACTGTATCACCCATGTGCTAATAAGGATGAAATAAAAATGGCCAGGAAAATAGTGAAGAACTGCCTTCGAAAGCACATCATTTCCCCGTATAAAAAAATGCCACCTGGAGTAAAATTTGTGCTCATGGCTTGGAGGAAGAAACTTATGCTGAATTTCCCATACTACAATGCTATGGTTTCATTCATAAAGGTAACAGTTTCCAGTTTCATGGCGTATATATTTTTTATATGGTTATTCTAAACTTGTTAACAAAGCTTTAGGGGTAAATGACCATGATGTTCAAAGTTTTCGCAGTGGGAAGATAAAGGGCTAGTATTTGGTGCTGCATCACTTTTTTTTTTTCAGGCTGTGTGCAGACTTTTAAGAAAATAAAGACCAAAATCTTATTCTTTAAACAGCACAGGAAATTCTGCAGTTAAAAAAATAATCAAATAAATAACAAAAACAACTAATGAATAAACATTTGTATAAGTACACGTCAAATTTTGTGATTATCACTTTAAAGTACACGTCAAATTTTTTGATTATCACTTTAAAGAACTATTTAAAAAAAAATGAAATAACTGTAGAAAATATATGTTTAAAAGTTTAAAAGCCTCAAAAAGTTAGTATGCTTTAAATGAATAAAAATTTTTTTTTTGTAATTTTTTTTTTACCAGGCAAATGCAAAGAAAGCACCGGAGGGGCCACTGGCCACTGATGGCCAGTATAGTATTGGGCTACTAGATCCTGCCGAAATAGTTTCTGACATCGATGATTCAAGAATCTGTCCAAAGGTAGACATTTTTAAGGAACAGGAGAAGCCAGAGATGGCAAATAAGATGTTATCAAAAAGATTTGAAAAGGAAGCAAAATAATTTTCCTGTGCCAAAAAGTAGAACAAATTGAAATGAATTTTTTTAACATGCCAGTTTCTTTTGCTTTAATATATGTTGTTGTCACACAGTGACTGGGCGTGATTTTGTTTGTTTTGCATGCATATTTGTGCATGGGTATAAAAGAACATGGGACAGATTGCTGGGGTTAGTGGATGTAGATAGGTCTGGGCTGGACAAGCGACATTGTTTTTTTTTTTTTTTTTTTGCCATTGATAACTTCTATAATTGGAGCAAGTTTGTTTTAGATGACATATAGATGCTATTTTAGGCACCGTGAACTGATTTACTGTTATTAATGAGCTGATTATTTACTGGTTTGTCCGAGTTATTATTGCTTTCTTTGAGTCAGCTCTCAAGTTGACAATAGAATTTATAATAGAATTTATAAAAAAAAAATTTGTTTGTCCTGTTGTGTATTTGCCATCTCTGCTAATCCTAGCTAAAAAAAAAGTATGTAGTAAATGAGAATTTATATATTTAGCTGAAGCATTCCATGCAGGATTCTTCTGCTTTCTCAAATAGAAATCTTTTATTTGTGAATTTTTTATCTGTTTTTCTTATATTTGTGGTCATCTCTAAATTACAGTACAATGAATTAAATACATTTTTGTAGAATTAAGGCTGTGTTTTATGTCATAATTTTATTGGATTAACTTGATTAACAATTGTTTTTGTCTATTTTCACACACACACACAAAACAACAAACAGAATCAACAGATGGAGGAAACAGCAAACGATATATCTAAGAAATCTGCAAAACGTCGTGGGAAATACGAATCATTGGAGAAAAGATTGGCCAATGCTATCCAGTCAGTTATGGCTGGACATTAAATGTCTTTACAGCTCTAGCCTTTTTTCTTGATGGAATATTTGGGAAAACAGATTTGAACATCATCCAGCGAAAATGATTGCATAGTTTCCCTATTTAGAAAATGGGATGTAAACAAATGTTAACACATAATTAGGCTTTTGATGAAGGATTATTTTCAAAAGTGACATATGTAATATACATCTAGTACAAACTTCTTTTTGGTTTGTGTGGTATACTTTTTTTTGTTTGTGGTGTTGTATTTTATTACATGAATAGGGTGAAGGTAGGCTAACAATTCGGCTTAGTCTTTCTTTGAGTAGTTATTTTCTTGCATCTTTTAATTGTTGTATTTTACTGCATGGGTTTTCATTTCTTATTGTTATACATGTAGTACAATTTTTTTTGACACTTTATATTGTAATCTCCCTTTTGATGGTATATTTATATAGTGTTTTTTTTTTTGATGGTCATGTGTATTTATTTCTAAAAGTAAATTGATGTTAAAACTGTGTTAATTTTTCACTTCATTTTGAGTCAGTACTCTCTCTGGATATTTATAAATGTAATTTTATTTATTTGGCTGGAATTTACCAATAATCAAACCCCTTTCTTCATGTATTCCGAAACATATCAGGTGATCTCAGTATTTTATTTTGATCAGCTTTGTCGCATATTAATGAAGGGCTTATCTGTTTTAAATTAGATCTTGTGCTTCTTTTAAGCTCTAAATTTATTTATGTTTGATTCATCTCTAATCAAATTATTTTTCTTTTAAGATTAATATCGATTTGAATTTGAAAATTTATTAACACTTGATGTTTACATCAGTAATATTTTTTTGTGCAGAGCCAGTTTTCGAGTAATTATTTATTTATTCAGTTTACATTTATGCCCACCAAATGCCCTGAAATTATAAAACAATCATATCAATTCTGTGATCACAATTTATTTTTTGTTTTAAACTTTTTACTTTGAAAATATACAAAGGTAGTTTTGAAGCTCGATACATGTATTTACACTGGTGGTTGAAATTATAATTTATTATTTTAAAACTATTTTTATGGTAAGCATATATATATATTCAGACCACGTTTGTGCTCACCATGAAATTTAAATGCCATGAGTTTATAAAATACATGTTTTTGTTTTTTTTTTAAAATGATGTTGACTTATAATACTACAACGTTCCATAAAAAAAATACTTCTCTTTCAGATCATTTATGTTTTAAACCACTTCCTTAAAAGTGTTGCGAAGTTAATAACGTCCAGATCCTTACTTGTGAAAAACCACATCAGGTATTTTTTTTAGTAAAATAACATTTTATCCCAGTAATTTTCAGTTTTCATTTCAGTACTATAAATATTTTTTTAGTTGACCGTTTTAGATAATTTATATATAATGAAAAACATTTCCGTGTGAGGTTTAAAAGAAAATACACACCCAAAATAAAAAAAAAGCTGTTTTAACTTAAGAACGAAGTTACTTTTTAAAATATCGTTTACATTATACCCTCTGCATTGTGGTAAAACTGGCCATTTATATTAAAATTATTGACGGGGACCATCAGATAGACTTGAATTTTTTTGGGAGAATGGAATCAGAAGATTATCAACCATTTTCCAATTTCCCATCCCATTCATTGGATGCCAATTTAAAAAAAATTTTTTGACCATTCCATAAAATCATATCTGGATCACAAGTTATAAAAATAATTGTAAATCTCGACTTGTAATGAAATCTGAAATTTTTTTGTCATCCCATCATTAATGAAAATGCTTTCCAACTCGGCAGATTTCTTTTTTTTATTTATGAACTTGCGAATTAATCCATATCACTTATGAACATGGCTCTCGATTGTATCATTTAAAAAAAAAAACAACAACTGATTTTTAAGTGTTGTTCATGTCCTATATTTTTTTTTTTATTGCTGTCAGATTTGGAAATTACCTTTTTAGATAATTTTGTTGAAATTGTATGTTACTTAAAGCAATGATTGGTCTCCATATACTTTGCCTATGTCTGTTTTTTATTTTAAAAAAATTTTTCTGTCAGCACTTTATCTGGCTTCCATTTTCTGCTGACTGGGAATTACATAGGTGGGGTGGAATTACATAGTGGTTTTTTTAAGTGTATTTTCTTACAAAAAGAATTTCACAATTTAAAAAAAAAAACAAAACCATTTCTTAATATATTTTTTATGCCATATAAAAACTACTTAATAAATTATTGATCTTACCAGTGTAATTGAATCTTTTTCATGTTTTGTTGAATACAATTTTTTTTGTTCACGTCTACATAAACTACTTAACAAAAGCTACTTAAATGTATTCTTGCAATTTTAAGAACCCAAATTTATTGGTTAGGTTGAATCATTTTCATTTTCTGAAACTCACAATGATCTGCATCTAAAAGAGGGCTGATATTTAAATCGTCTGAAGAGATTTGATTATTATTTTTATTTTTTTGTGTGTATATTTTAAGAATGGTCGTTACCCAGAGTTAGACATTATTGTTGTTACAAAGTCTGATAATGATTTTATTTATACACATCCGCACACTGAATCTTTTTATCAGGATGTCAATTCATAAATAAGAAATCCACACTTGAATCGCCACCAAAGATTGTGATCTTATTTTTCCATGTTCTAACCTTGAGGATCTCCTTTTAGTATATTTTTTTTTCTCTTAAGAAGGAATATTGCAGTCCACCAATGGAAGAAATATTTGTATCAGTTTTATTAAGTGTAATTTTTTTTTGAAAAATGATTTTCTTGTTCAATTTTTTACATTGTGAGTTCAAGTCTAAATGTTATGGTTTCGGTTTGTTTACAATATTTCAACATATCCTAGTCATTGTCTTAATTTAAAGAAATTTTCCTGCAAAAAATTTATTCTCATGAGTCACATTGCTTAGGCCAACCATTTATGATGGTTGATTTGTATCTTTACTTTTTGTTAAATATTAAATCTGTGGTGTTAAGCTCAATCTTCCTGCCATTCATCTCCTCAACTCAAGTTGCAACTTCCTCAAATTTTGAACAGTTTTCTGTCTTAAATTTTGTGAGTTAATGACACTTCCCATTAAATTTTGCTATCTTTCTATCTCCAATTAATTCTACTTCACTATTTTGTCCTGATTAAACGAGTCAGAATTTATATATTGGAGCTTTCTATATGATAGTGGTGTGATAACCAGTTTGTAAATGTTATGAATATTATTAACTAAAGTGGATTAGTTCAGTATCATCATTGTGTAAAGTCTAGACTCATATAAATTAAATTATTTAAAAAAAATCTTGATGCAGTACATTTATATGTGCATGTAATCAGTATTATTTTTCTTTTTAACAAAAATTATCACAGAATTCTTAGAAAAACTATTTTTATGGTATTCACAGTTTGACCATATTATTCCAGGTTCGCCTATCAAGTTTTGTTTAATATTTGGGGCCATTTTTTGTTAATAGGGATTAAACATTATCCACATTCCATCAGTTGATTAATGACACTGTATTTAAAAAATCTGTGCTGCCCCAGACTTTCCTTGGACATGTTGAATTATTTTCTTGCACTTACATAGTTGATGTACACTTTCAAAATTTATGATATGCCAAGTTCGGCAAACCAGGGGAAATGACAGTCAATGTAATAAAAATAAGTTCTTGTATGAGTGCTCATTGGACTAATTTAATTATACATATTGTGATGGTCACTGAAATATTCTATCTAGAAAAAATAATGCACAATTTATATATATTTTTTTGGTTGTATGCAACTACCATGTTTTAAAAAAATTAACACCTCATAAAGTAGTGGTAACGGCAAAATGATAAATATTACAGAAGTGAATTAAAAATAATTGGTGGCGATTAGTAATTAGATGAAGTATTCATTACACCTGTGATGTGCAGCGTTCAAAAGCCATCTTTTAATTTAAATGTATTTACCGATTATAATTTTCTGTATCAGCGCTATCATATTTGTTAGTGTTTACAAAACTATATTATCTCATTTGTTTGATGTTATGCTAATGTGCTCTTGTCAGCCTGATGTAAATGTTTAAAAATAATCATTGTATTGTTTTTGTACATGCTATTGACAATGTCAGCCAAAATAATTTTGTAAACCGAAATATTTTGTGAATGATCACATGAAATGAATTTTTACTGGGTATATTTTCCTAGTCAAACCTGTGTTAAAATATCTGAACATTTTTTTTTCCCAATAAATGAACACTAAATTTAAAAGAGACCAAATCTTTTTCTTAAACCATGACAGTGTAATGCACAGGATGGTAATTTTTTTGTGTAAAACATGGTTTACTCCACACTTAAAATGGAATTGTAAAGTTTTTTTTGGTTTGTTTTGGCAAAATCCGTTCATTTTTTATATTTGTAACTTACTTGCTGTTGTATTGTGTGATCTTATACAACTTCATTAAAAACCTTGTATACATATAAATTACATTTAGCGCTTGTAATTTTTATGGTTAATCTGTTGGTGTACATATTTTATACTTCATGAATATATGAAAGTTTATTTTAAACCCGTTACTAAATCAGTTGCAGGAACAAAAAAAAATATAGCGCCCTCCATATTTTACAAAGTCAATTTAACGGATCCTGCAGAGGTCTACCCAGAAAATCTAGGGTCCCAGACCAACTGACGAGGCCTTTCTGGCCCCCCTCCCCCATCCATTACCAAGAAGGCCCCACTTCACAGCAACTAAAAATAAATTTTAAAAGCGGTGGGGCCCCATACAGGAATTAGGTTACCTTACCCTTGCTGCGGTCCTAGGTCTGCACCACGCAGAGGAAAATAAATTTAATAGCATCCCTAGGAATAATTAATACCAAAATCAGTCTTTGTACTAGGACCAAGTTCTGCTCATTCAAAATACCTGAGGCTTGTTTGTATATATACATGTAAACTTATCTAATACATAATCAGCTAACCTAGGCGGTAGACCATTCTTATAACTATAAAAAATAGTCTGGGGAATTCCAAAATAAGTAGTAGTGCGCAAATTATGTAAAGTTGGATGTTAGATTCAAAGTTTAATAGTCGGGGGTTGTTTTTGTTAAGCTTCTGTACCCATAATGAGGATTATTTTCTTTGGGATGAACTATATAAAATATGAACTTTATTTTATGTCCCTTCAATGTGTTTTGGCTACAATAATCTGTTCATGTCCTATGTGGCCACTTCGAGTGCATAGACATGCAATTTTTTTGTATATAGACTAATTGTTAACGCGCTAAAAAATATACCACCATTTTCAACTCCAACTGCGTGCCTAAACAGCAGGTCCGGGTACCGGGCCTTTGTTTACTTGTGTAAATTGAATTATGGAATAGGATTTTTTACCATTAAAAAAAAAAAAGCCTAAACAATAATTTTCTTCCAAATGTTTAATCATGTAAAAAAAAAAAAGTTCAACTTTCTGGTGGAGGAGCAATGCTGAATACTTTAAAAATGTTATCTAAATGGAATACAGCTTTTTTAAAAAAAAAAAAAACAAACTTATTCAGTGTAAAATAACAGACGGTCAATTTTATTCTCATGACCGCTGCTTTTTTAACTGGACATTTATAATAAAAAAAAGTTATATCCTCATTTAAAGCACATAAGCACTCAGAGAGAGAGATCAAACAAATGTAAGATATACAGCAGCAGCTTGTAGAAATGAATATGAATGCTAATTTATCTCGTACTGCGCACACAGTCAAAGAAGGAAGTGAAAAGAATGAAAGCATCCCGCAAACATTTCGCCATGTAATAAAAATACAGTTTAAATTTTTCTATATGACAATGGCAGTTATAGACAAATTATGTGTTAATGTATATTTTAAAACATCTGCTGTAATATGGGTCAATGCGGTATATATGTCAGCCCTGAACAAGAGAAATGAAAATTTGGCATCTCTACCCAATTTAGCTGTTTTCTAGCTCAAATGTGATATGTATTTAAGAAAAAACTGGTTCTTATGTTTCCGGACAAATGGTTTGGACACTATGATGGTCATCTTATTTAAATTTAAAAAAAATCCTTTTTGAAGGTAAAATGTAATCTGTTCCACTTTGATGACCCAAAAGAAATATGTCACTAAAAAAGAAATTAATGAACATTACAAGAAAATCTTCTTGAATAAAAAAAAAACCCAATTATTTACATGAAACCACAATTGTAAATAGAATTGGACAACTTATTTATATAGGGTTGTTACAAATGTAAAGCTGACGGGGCATAACTGGGATATACTGTTTGGTCTGATTCAAGCCCATTTTTTCTAACAAATATTTTAACTACGCAAGTTTACAAGCATATTATCTTTTTTATGTGCACATAAGGCCCATAGTGTGATGAACTGTTTATCACATAATAATGACACATGCTTCATAAGCTTTTATGAATCAAATAATTTACAAACTCATTGATATTGTTACATCAGAATTACATTATTCTAGATATAGTTTTTACACAGCTTGTACATATTTTTTAAAAAATAATTTGGCTAAAAAATAAATGTATAAATTAAGAATATGAAAGTTCTTTAAAAATATATATATATATTTACACTCAAAGCACAGGTTAGAACTAAATAAACCTCACATTCATACATTTAAAACCACCCGTAATGTGTTTCTCTTTGGCTCTTGCTTTTTTTTTTTTTATGTAATTGCCATTGTAAATAATTTTAACTGCATGCTCAAGTTAAACATAATTCTGTCCATGAATTCGATAATTTTGTAAATGCATCTAAGATGTGATCTTATTTCTTTATATTCCCCAGTGTCAGCCGTAAGAATAAAGATGTTTACAAATTTCAATCATTAAAAAAACATTTTTCTTTTTAAACTTTTTTTCTAGAATGCAATTAGACATAGTTTCAACAAAGAAAAGGAAATTGGTTTTTTTAACAATTTACTTTTTGAGAACTGATCTTTTAAATTTTATTTTTGTGTTTAAGGTATTACCTCTATTATACATATAAAACCTGCATAAAAAAAAACCCCAAGTTAATGAATTTCTATTTAATTTACTGATGAAAGTTGGAGTTTAACTTGGGTTTATTGGAGAAAAAAAACATGAGCGCTGTAATGAAACAATTGGACTAGTCCTCTGTTTAAGTCCTATATCTCTTGATCACTTCTATGTAAACCACTTAGGAAAGTAGTTTACTATTTTTTTTATTTGATTCCTTCCCATATTATTAAACACTTCTAAGAGTAAAGAGAAAGTCACTCAAATCTTAAAATGACATATTCCAGTCTCACTAGTAAAAAGATTCATTTTGCCATTTACAACTCAGTTATTGACAGACTTTTTTTCTTTTGGTCACTGACCCAGCTCCGTTTAAAGAAAAAAAAGAAAAATAAACAAAGATGTCATTTAAAAAAATAAAACTTCTGTAGGACTATCTGTTAACAATATGGAAAAAAATATTTAAGCTAACCCGAAGACTCATTTGGTGTAACTGAAGTTCCCTATTACAATAATAAAAAAAAAAACGAATGAAAAACTTGTCTTTTTTCATTTTACACCACATACATTATAACTATGTACAATAAATCATTAAAAATATGATCTGCGCTAAAGATTTCAATAAACTAAGGCGCTGATCCTAGAGGACGACCATATTTAATTTTGTCCCCCTCCTGGACTGTGAACTCAAATCCGCTGGGGGCTTCGAATATCAGAACTATGGTAGAGCCAAGGTTGAACTCCCCAAACATGTCACCTTTCTCAACTTGGACTGGTGTTGTGAATCTCTTGTCAAAGTAAGTATGCTCTGGATGCTTGGTGCGGGTGTTGGTCTCCAGCTCCTAGTGGACCAAAGATGAAAGAAAAATTTTTTAAAAGTGGAATTATGTATGTACTAGTCAAAAAGCCTGAAGAAGCTTACAAAATACATGGCGGAATAGACTGAAGGCTTTGAAGAAAGTGACCTAAATGTCGGAAAATTAAATAGATGACATTTTTGTTCATTTTATGGTATGATTATACAGGAGATACAGTGACACACCCAGTCCAACCTGGTTTTCCATGAGGGTTGAAGTTTTTACACCAGATTTTCTTCTACTGATGTGCATAGTGCATGCCCTTTTTTTTTTTAATGTCAGTAGTATGAAATTCACATTGCAGCATAAAAAAAATGGCTCTTGGGAGATGGAAAGTCAGATTTCATCGTAGTATTTCTTTTTTTTTTTTTACAATAGCAAGGGGAAACATTGCAGTCCATTTCCACAATAAATAACTTTACCAGGTGCAGTATATTGTCCATCTAATGCGAGGGGCATAAGATGTCCAAGAGTTTATACAGAGTATATGTCCATACAATATATACATTAAACATGTCAAACTGTGCGGCCCACACGTAGTATGCATAAGATGACTGAAATTTTATTCAAGTCATTTTACTTTTTTTACAGAACACTTTTTTGTCACTAATTAACTTTATAATTGTTTTTTTTTTTTTTGTTTGTTTCTTTGCTATTCAGAAATTAGTGCTGCTTTCAATGAATCAGTTTTATTCTTTTATTTTGTTACATAATTTTGTAAGAGCGGTTCATTTCAGAATTTCGATAGTAAAACTCTAACCTATTTAAATAAAAATATCAAAACTTTAGGCTAATGGGCTTCCATACATATTTATTTATTGTAATTTTTAGAGGAAACAAAGATATCACTAGGTCACACAGCTGCTATAATTCTGAGTTAACATGACAGTTCCTGAGTTTTCTTTCGTGGTTGTTTTGATCAATTTGATCGATTTTAAGTTTAGTCTTGCTCACATTTGTTTCTAAACTTCTCAAAAGTAGCCAAACTTTGCAAAATCAAATATATCATAATAGAAGAATTTAAAAACCATTGCTGTTGAATTGCGACCTGCAAATTGGTGTTATTTACATATTTTTAAACTATTTTTGAAACTCTAAAGTAAAACCATTTAGTACATTTAGGCGATGCATTGGAAATTTTAATCACATAGCCTGTTTATTACTAATTGACTTCAATTTCGTGTCATGTGTGCCTTCTGTGACAACTAAATGTGACCGGTGATGCCTTGAGTGTTTTTAGAGCATTTTCGAAAAAAAATGCTCTATTGTCCCCGTTTTGTCTGTCTGTCTGTCTGTCATCACCCTAGATCTCAACAACCATAAGTCCTAGACCCATGATGTATATATCATTTTGTAGGTCTTGGCCTGCCAAGAAATGACTTTTTTCCATTTCGCGATCTGACCTCTCAGGGCCGTAAAAGGGGCCTTATAAAGTACCGTTTTTTACTATATAAGCTATATTAATAATGGACCGCCCTATATCTCAGCAACCATAAGTCCTAGACCCATGATGTATATATCATTGTGTAGGTCTTGGCTGCCAAGAAATGACTTTTTTTTCCATTTCGCGATCTGACCTCTCAGGGCTGTAAAAGGGGCCTTATAAAGTACCGTTTTTTACTATATAAGCTATATTAATAATGGACCGCCCTATATCTCAGCAACCATAAGTCCTAGACCCATGATGTATATATCATTGTGTAGGTCTTGGCCTGCCAAGTGTACATCAAAAGTCCATTTCGCGATTAGACCTCTCAGGGCCAAAATATAAGACTTTGTTATGTACCGTTTCGCTTATATTTTAAATATAAATAATAAAAGCTAATCAAAGGGGCGTAATCATTATTTATTTTTGTAACAGTTATTCAACATGACTTACTTGTCCTTTTAATATCTTTTTTTCAGATATATGCATTACACAATTGAATTTATAAACATTTCCAAAATTTACAAATATTTACTGAAAGATAACAAACGTACTGATGAAAATGCGCTAACACGTCCTGTGTCCAGAATGGAACAGGCTTAATTGCTTGTTTGAGTTTGACATGGATGATATTCATGAAGTTAAGTTAGGACGGGTGTGAAAATTGTTCTGCTAGTAGGGCAATGCATATAGAAAGTCATATCATTGCAATATTTTTAAAAAAATGCATTAGTAAACGCAGGTGATCATTTCTGCTAGAGATGCTACCAAACTAAAGCTTCAGCTATTGGCCCATCAAAAGAGGCTGAGCTTCAGGGACTGGGACCAATCATTACGGTGGTGGTATCAAATCTCAGGTAAAATCTCATGTACTAACGAATCAAAAGACTGCTAAAACATCACGGGTCCATTAAAAGAGGTCGCCACTATGTGGCTTCATCTGCTTCTGAATGTGGGGAAAAATAGGGCAAGCAGACAGGAAAATTAAGTAAGACAATACTTAACAGTGAACAAAGATTTAGAGAATTTAGCATCAAAATTTAAAGTATGAGAATTTCTTAAATAGATGCATAAAATAATCCTTCCCCCCCTCATTGAGTTTAATAGATAACAAGAAACAATAAGCATGTAGAATACACACGTGGAGTTTATATCAACTTGTGCATAAAAAAAATATTTCTGAAGTTGATCGAACACAATAAAAAAATTGAAGGGGGGTCTAAAAAAAATTCTTATTATGAAAGAAAGAGATTAAAAAAAAAACAAAAGTAGTTTTAAACATCTAAAAGCTCACCTCGTCACAGTAGATTTTGATGGAGCCAACATTAGTGGCACCCACTGCTGCCATTGAAAAGAAGCCATGCTCCCACTGACCCGTATAGACTGCACGCTCATTGAAGTTAAACAAACCTTGGACCCACCTTGCCACTCCGGGGTTCACACTCAGCAACTCACCTGGCATGCAACATTTAACAATTTAAATATTTGACCAAAAAAAAAAAAAAAAAAATTGGTATATAGTGAAAAAAGTTCATATCACTGTTATCAAGAAATGAGCAATTTATAGTTGCATGTGACAATTTAAAAAAAAGAAACAGCTTGCTGTTCTGTATAATATATTTCATGTATGGTTTTAAAGGTGCGGAAAATAAAAATCATTATAATTAAAAAAAATGATGCAGGCATTGGTGATAAGATCATGACAAATTTTAACTGATGCCAACACTACCGCTAATACTTCTCTAAATTTCAAATTCTGATGCCATTCTAGATTCCGAATGATAAAATATTATCAGCAATAAAAAATTCCATTGATGAAAACAACAGAATAAGTCAAACAAAATCACATTAAATTCCTTAGTTCGAAGTTATTTAGATCTATAGATCTTATTTTCAATGATAACCTGGTTAAGATTAGACATGTTTTTATCTTTATACAAAGTTTTTAAGAAATGCTGATAGTTCCATTAAATCCTCCAATTACTAGCGAGTCTCATTAAACCAGGATAGGAGTATTTACAAAAACTACCTGGAAAATGTCTTCTGTGGTGAATGGTCCACGTTGCAGGAGAATGAAATCTGTGGTAGTCTCCTGGTGCCAGGTACACTATGACGTGGTACAGCTCATGGCCAGGTTTGAGGGGCAAGACTTTCTGGTAGTCCTCGTCTGATACCTGACTGACATCTTGTACTTGGAAATCAGCCTCCCAGGTCTGTGGCCCTAAAAAGCCTCGGAGTGAGTATGTTACTCCTTTCACCTGCTCTAGTATGCCATTTTTTACTTCACCATAGTATAATATTTTACCATCTGCAGGTGATGTCTGATCAAAAGACAAAAAAGTAAGAGAACCAAGTTAATATTGTGGCATTCAAAGACTAGGACAATAATATACAGTCAAACTTCAGTTTATGAGCATGATTTTCCAGCAAGTTGCTCGTTATCCAAATTACATGTATGCCAAAGCAGATTTCTTCAGAAGACATGATGAAAACCCACATGATTGGTTACAGAAAACTAAAATTACTTTCATATATAGTAATGAATACATTTTTAACAATGTTATTTTTTAAATTATATAAAGTTATCAAATTTAATCATTGTGAGGACATCTTTTGCTGTTACTAACAGAATCAATGCAATATAACAGAACCAATGCTATCCCATTGTAATGCTCATCATAATCTGTTTAATAGTAAGTTGCATTAAAAAACTTTTATTTTTGCCTTCTTTGTAAGAAAATCATGTTGATTCATCATAGCATTGTGCTAAACAGATTTATTACAAGTGTTTAGGTTGCTCCTCCTTTCGGATGGCAGCCAAAAAAAAAAAATCAAAGCTTGACAGCCGCCTAGTCTGCCTACCCATAGGAACAACTCTGCCTCAAAGATTGTTGATGATAAAGCAACATTCACCGTAGCTCGCAAAGCCAAATGATTGCATGAGTCTAAAACGTTTGACAAACGCAAGTACTTACTAAAATATGGTCATCGTCAATAGGCCTGACATGAGGCTTGAGCTGGCGCCTGAAGAATTCCCCTAAATTTCTGTACAACTTGAGATCCTCAATTTCAGCCTCTTCTAAATTACAACCAAACATCCAAATATAAAGACCTAACAGGGGTTTGCGTAAAAAGATAGGCAGCTCCATCTGGTTGAATTTGCCCCATAATCTGGACAGTGTCTTTAAAGGCATCCGTCTATACAAATTTATCTGTAAAGCAAAAAAATAATAATAATTAATTTTATTCTCAAGGTTAAGGACAATAAAAAAAATGGAATAATGAGTGGGTTTTTTTTCTTTCCAGATAATCTCAAAAAGAAAGAAAATCTTAAAAAAGAAAGAAAATCTCAAATATTTGAATGAAATAAGATACATTTTCTTCAGTTGAATACCAATTAAAAAAAAAAAATATTGATATGAATAAACTATTTAGTGTAAACAAAGTATCTAACATATAATGAGTTATTTTAAAAAACATCAAGGAAATTGCATAAAGAAATACAGAAACAATGTGTAAAGCAAAAAAAAAAACAGGGCTAATCAAATATTAGTTACTTCAGAGAAAAAAAAAACTGTAAATATTAGATAAGAAAGGAATTTAAAAAAAGAAAAATCATTCCTACCGAAGAATATCTTAAGGAGTAATAATTATCAGTTGCATATGAAGCATTTTAAGCCAGAGAAGTCAAGAACTGGGCTTAAAATGCTTCCTGCATATATATATATATATATAAAGGATTGGGGCGTTGTACGATTCTTTTATTATGTATCATACCCCATGCTCCCACCCTCCCCCAAGGACTTCAATTACTCTACAGTTTGAAGCATTTAAAGCCATAGTAGCCTGACTCACTGTGTCTGGTTTAAAACACTTCATGGTTTGTTAAATGTTTTGTTAATATACTTTTAAATAAAACATTCAATCCAATCAATATACTATAGAATGTTCAATCAAATGAATCTAGTTATGCAACCAAGCCGACCAACTGCAGGATAATGCACTAACAATATTCAAACTTGAAATGGTTTAACTGAAAAGGTTTATTTTGACTACGTACAGTTTTATTTTTATGATCCTTGCGTGTAGACTTGAGAACTCGAAGCAGTGCTGACATCGAAATTAATCTCCACAGCAGCAGACATTGTTTTCTTGTTCTTTTAATTTTTAAACGTCTCTGATCCATGACTCTCTTTTTGCTCCATTTCGAAATTTGAAACAATAACTTCACCATTGTTACGGTCTACAATTTATTTTAAACACCTGGTTTATGGCGGCGTTCAAATGTGTTTTAGCAAAATTATGTTTGTATTTTTCCTGCACGATATTGGATTTTTAAACTCTCCTAGATTAAAGAATATTTAAATACATCACTTCTAAAGCATACAAAGTTAGCAAACTTGCTTTATATTAAATGCACTAAAATTTACTTAGGAATACAGATAAAAAAGTACAAATGATTCGAACAAATAAACAAGTATTTCGAAGAATTAAGTTTCTGAACTAACTGGACTTTTCATTTTTATCACTGAAATTTTAAAAGCGGGTACAACGGCCAGCAACGTTATCATATCGGGTGACATCGTCAATAAAGTTTACCACGTTGTGCCTAAAAATAACTAACCAATCAAATTAAAATTTAATGACAACCAAGAGAGACAACTTAGTGACCTTTGACACCCATTCGATGACTTGTGTTAACTTGGTCTAATCCTTAAGATAAAGGACACACACACTAGGATAATCGTTCGATTGAAACTGGTCGATAGTAATGAAAAATAAAATTATCCTACTAATTCAAATTAAAGTCTCTATTATCCAATTAAAGGGGCTGGTTCTAATAGCTACTATATTAAAGTACATTTTGATAATAATAATAACAAAAACCCCGTTCTCTGTAATATCGTGTCTTGTTAGATATAAATAGATATATACAAAACCATGGCTTAAAAATGGGGCTAGGTAAATTCTTGCACAAAGAATATTTACGTAATATGTATTGATCTATTATCCCTTCCCCCCCCCCCAAACTAAAAAAAACTTTGCTAATACTGAAAACATATGCCTTCACCGAGTCTTTTTTGTTGTTGTTGTTTAAGAATGTCAGTGGAAATAAGATATAGGGATTAGGAGAAAGAAGAGATTGAAATAAATAGAGTGCAGGGGAGGGGGAGATTATGTGAAGTTATAAATGAAGTTAGACACATAGAAAAAAATTAATACATAAAAACAGTTATAAAATGCGTTTTATCTGTGAAATTATAAATGCATCTCTATACTTATAAGACGCATTTGCTGTCTGTCTGTCTGTTCCCTTATAATTCAAGATCCAGACAACCAAATAACGTGAAATTTGTTACGCATACACATAATTACATGGGGAAGGTTATAGGACAGGTTTCGTTTCATCTCGATGGGTAGTTTAATTGTAAGTAATTATTTTTATTTTAGTATTTTACTATATTAAAGTAATCTCGACGGCGCCATAAATAAAATTCCTCTGTGACGTCATTTCCCGATGATACATTTTACATTTTTAAATTTTCCTACTAATAAAGTCGAATAGAACTTGCGCGCTGGTGCTGTATCGTGCCTTTGTGCTGCAAAGAATTGCTGTTGTTTTTTCATGCTCCCCGATTTGTACAGTTTGAGGAAGGTAAAGGAATGAAGAAGGATTTTAGAAGGGGGAGAGAGGGAGGGAGGGGATGGACAGGGGGGAGAAGGAGGGGGAGAGGAGAGTGAGGGAGATGGGAGAGAGAGGGAGGGAGAGGGGGAGGGAGGGAGAGAGGGAGAGAGAGGAAGGGAGAGAGGGGGTAGGGAGAAAACAGAAGGTAAACAAAAAACCTTATTTTAAACCCGGGCAAAGACGGGTACTTGCAACTAGTATTAAATAAATACAACAATTGCGTACATATAAGAGCTGAGGTTGTGTTGTGAGCCAGGGTTTCTAGCAAGGGTTTCTATCCAGGGATCCTATCTAAGTTCAAAATTTTTGCTCATTTTTGACGAAATAAAAAAAAAAAAGTTCATTTCACAGTGGTCTGATTTCCTGCACCACCATCAAGAGCTTTTATTAATTATTTTTTTTTAATCTGTCTGTAAACGATAGATGTTAAAAAAAACTCCACCACTTTGTTCATCAGCAGATTAAAACTTTGGTGCAATGCTTCCTTCGCTTCCATTGACACAATATTTCTGGTTGATAGGGCCAACCCCTAGTTAGAAGACTTGTCTGTCGTTTAGGTTTGAGGTCGTAAAAATAATTCTTCAGTGCTGTCTGCCTAAAATCCTAAAATTTAACCCTAAACTGTGCACATACCTTCCTAAAACTAACGTAGTGCAGGTGTATGTATGTGTGTGCGTGTGTGTAAGGTCTAATTTCTGTTGTTCTTTCTCAAACGATAATAAACAAAACATTTGAGTCGTATTTTTGTGACACAAAATCACGCGCAACTATTTCGAGTTAAGAAACTGTTCAAACATAGGTGGTTAATTTTTGGGCTTTGTTTATTTATTGGAATCGGAAAGAGATGATGTCATACTTCTGTGTGTGTGTGTGTGGGGATAAGACTGACTGGATGAATGTGATCGATATCTGACTGGTCAGTATTTTTTATTTTAAATTACTTATGGACGTCCTTCAGTTTTATCTTATTCAATCACTCACCCCCTTTACGACTCTCGAACTAATTAAAAAATGCACATTTTTCGGTTTATCGTTTCTAGTCCTCAATGTGCTAAAACTACATATTTCTTTCACCAATTATGGGGCCTGCTAAAGGCATAATAAAATTCTGGAAAATTGGCAGTTTTTTGTTTCGCCTCTTATTTAAGCTAATTTTTTAAAAAATATATATTACTCCCGATTTCTCCAGGAAGTCGGGATGAGAACAATTTTTATCCCGGCATTCCCGGATAAGCAAAATTCCGTACAATGACAAACTCTAGTTTTGCGGTTTCCCCTCCCAACACTAATTATTTAATACGATGTGTAGTTCCGGGAATTTAACGACAATTACAGCGGTGACGATAAATGACGTAATATTGACATGTTCAACCAGTTAACAAAATACTCTCTTGCCCCATTAACAATGACAAAGTTCAAGTACCCTATCAAGCAAAACAAGATCACCAACGATCCAAAGCGCAAAATCTCTATCCCCCCCCAACCACACATATTTTGTATTCGGCCAAACCAGGTTCAAGTCAATTTGTAAACCATAAGGACAGAATAGGCCACACAATACGAAGCTTTAGCAAGTTTTGACATCGCTAAGCAAGCATTGAGATGAATCCTCGGGGAAAAGAGAGGCCATGGCCAAGAACACCCGGAGGACGATAATTTGAAGCGGACATCACCAGATGGGGGGTTCAGCTGGAAGCAGCTGGAGAGAATGGCCTCAGGACAGAAGTCGCTGAGATCTTTTTGTTGGTGGCCAATACTCCGATAGGAGTGACGGGGCAATGATGATGATGATGAAGCGACAGAATCACACATAGTGAAGGCAGAGGTCATTTTGTCAACTATGCCCTAACTACTGCAAACTAATTGATGCCTGGGACTTGATGTTGCATAGGTCGTACAATCGTATTATGTTCTGTAGTAAAAGAGTAAATGGGGCAGAGTTCTGGAAAAAAGAAACCACAGATTAGAAAAAAAAATGGCCCTGATGCCCTATTAACAGTACTAGATCGGAGTAGATCCAAGTGAATGGCCTATTTAAGTTATACCAACAGTGGAAGCATGGAGGGGGGGGGGGGTCAATACGACGACCAGCACAGAGGCTCCGGGAAAAAGGCATTCCATTACTGAGATAATAGTAAAGCTTACACTTCTAGACACCCCCCGCATGTGACAGTCGCTCCCTAGGCCCTACCGCGTGATGCTAAAGCCGTCTCTGAAAAAAAAAAACAAATAGGAAAGGACCAAAAACGTTCAACATCTAAAGGTCTATTCAATTCTAGTAAGGGAGCATGTTTTACTTGATTCTGGAATAAAACAACGTTGCACCAATGTCAATTTACTTGTAGATGGGCGGGCACAGCTCATGCCGATAAACGTCAGGATGCACCAATGTCAATTTAGTTGTAGATCGGGCAGATAACGCCGATAAACGTCAGGATGCACCGATGTCAATTTAGTTGTAGATCGGGCAGATAACGCCGATAAACGTCAGGATGCACCGATGTCAATTTAGTTGTAGATCGGGCAGATAACGCCGACAAACGTCAGGATGCACCGATGTCAATTTAGTTGTAGATCGGGCAGATAACGCCGATAAACGTCAGGATGCACCGATGTCAATTTAGTTGTAGATCGCAGATAACGCCGATAAACGTCAGATGCACCGATGTCAATTTAGTTGTAGATCGGGCAGATAACGCCGATAAATCGTCAGGATGCACCGATGTCAATTTAGTTGTAGATCGGGCAGATAACGCCGATAAACGTCAGGATGCACCGATGTCAATTTAGTTGTAGATCGGGCAGATAACGCCGATAAACGTCAGGATGCACCGATGTCAATTTAGTTGTAGATCGGGCAGATAACGCCGATAAACGTCAGGATGCACCGATGTCAATTTAGTTGTAGATCGGGCAGATAACGCCGATAAACGTCAGGATGCACCGATGTTTACCGTTTGATCCTATCACAAAAAATACACATTTGGAATGATATTTTTATTTCTTTTGGTGCAGCGGCATTTTTTTTTGTTACTGCTCAGGATAGCATTGGGCTGAACGTCGATGACGGAGGCATTACGGGGGATCACATTGTCATTAATACCATGAGGGCTCTTCTAAATGAGTTCAGCACGTTAAGCTGATAAATCACGTATTCCACATATTCAGCTAACTCGCACACACGGTGGAAAGTAGCGCCAACTGATACATATTAAAGAGAGAGAAAAAAAAAACGAAGCAGAACAAAAGAAATGCTGAAAACAAAAATAAAATAAAAAGAGCAGCAACAAAAAGTAGCTAGAAGTAGCGAGAAGTAGCAAAAAACGTCTACAGCGAAAATGATGACGGATGCACTTGCATTGTTTTTGGCCTTTGATTGAAAACAAACAACAACCAGTGTTGTGCACTATTGAAGGGCGTTCAACTTGTGGCGACAATACTGACATGTAGGTCAGTGGGTCACTGGAATATTTTAAATGGCTCGGGCCTCAAAATACGTTAGAGGGGGAAAAAAAAAGAATTATCTTTAAAATAAAATATGTATTTAGGTCATGGCAACAGTAGCAAAGAATGATAACACGCCGAGCTGAATGAAAGAAATGACAAGTGAAAGTGTCAAAGAAATATTAAAGTTTTAATGTTGCACACATTTGGAAATCGTACAAAAACAAACACACAGACAAACATGCAGAGAAGGGAGATTTAATACATGAATCAAGACTGAACTGAGTGCTATGTCAACAGCACATCATAACTTAGTTTCATGCCAACTGCACATCACAACTGAGTGTTTTTATCAACAGCACGTCACAACTGAGTGTTAATTCAACAGCACATCATAATCGAATGTGTTAGAATCTCAACCACTTTGTCATATTATCCAACCCCCCCCCATTTCGAACTTCTACATCTAAATTTAAAATTTCACGCAGCACCCAAATCGTGCCTCTCAAGTGGACACTGTGTCCTACAGGCTTACACATAAATCCGACTAAGTACCAAGGCGAGGGTTCCCTGACATCTCATCATACGAGACATTTCATCATTGCAACATTTCAGCGTTACAGCAATTCATCATTGCACATTTAAACACGCGAGGGTTCCCTGACATCTCATCATACGAGACATTTCATCATTGCAACATTTCATAATTAGAGCAATTCATCATTGCACATTTAAACATTATAGCGATTCATCATTATAGTATTTCACTAACCCTAACCCTATAAATGATGAATTGCTGCAATGATGAAATGTCTCGTATGCTGAATTCCTGCAATGATGAATTCCTGCAATGATGAAATGTTGCAATGATGAATTGCTGCAATGATGAAATGTTGCAATGATGAAATGTCTCGTATGATGAGGTGTCTGGTCACCCAACGCGAGCAGCATGTTTAATATAAAAAAAAGTGCCAGCCGCGGCACAGTACGGCCACTAGGAACACCCGCGTCATAACATCCTGTTGGACGATACACAAGTAAACAACAACAACAACAAGTAACGAGTACCGACCGACCAATTGCACTGAGTGGGGGGAGAACGTACACACAATGAAACGGTCAAACAGGTGGACAGACTGAGAACACAGAGGAGTGAGGTGTGTGTATGTGTGGGGGAGGGCGTCGGGGGGCTATTGGTGGAGGAGGGCAGGAGAGGGGGGCGGGCACAGAATGGGACGTGAGGTGGAAGGGTCATCGAGTTAAAAAAAATACGTCGGGTAGCCTGGGCTAGGGGCGGGCGGGGGGGGGGGGTTAACTGTAGTCGGGGGGAGGAGAGGCGGCTGGTCAACACGACCTTCAACTTAAACACAGACCCTACAGCGCCCAGGTTATTTGTTATAATAGAGATAACGTGGGGGTGGGTTGAAGGACATCGTTAAATTAGTGTTGATATATGATTAAAGAAAATATTCCATTAACGACAACAATAAGCGGTAAATGAATGCAACTAACATTATATCGTCATTCAACAGAACGGTAGCCCGATTCAGATGACAGTAGCCGATTACATTATTTCACCATATCATCTATCAACATGGGAAACGAGATTGTATAGACTTTTTTTTTCTTTGTCAGACAGTGAGGGGGGGGGGGGGAGAGAGGGAGGGAGAGAGAGTGTGTGTGTGTGTGAAGGAGGGAACGAACAAAAAAAAAAAAAGGAATCGCCGTAAGACAGAATTACAAGACCGTGACGAGTTGACCCAGTTAGGTTTTGCAGAAACGATAAAATTCCAATAGGACGAAATACAACCGACTACAATGACTTTCACGTCTTCTACCTTCCTTCTCATAAGAGCGTCGTCTGCTGGCGTGGCCACACAAACACACACACATTAGTTGAAATAAATTGCTTTTAACTCGCGGTAATTTATATGTATAGTTGTCCCCAGTGCTTTTTTTTTTTGTAAAAAAAAAATAGGTGCCGGTACTCAGTGATGGACTGCCAAACTTTTAACTCGATGCAAGCTAAAACCCAACTGCAAATAAACTAAAAGTCTAAAACAATTTTATTTTATAATTAACCAACTTAAATCCTCTTAAAATAACAAGAAAAGTAATAGTTTTTTCCCCCACATTGAAAAAAGGTGCCGGTACGCCGTACGGGTGCGTGCCGGCACAAAAAAAAAAGCACTGGTTGTCCCTCGCCAATTCGCGAGCCGTTTAACGCGAAATCACAATACTGCGTTTTTTTAAATAGTCTAAATATGATGCAGGGGAGAAGTAGTTTGAGGAATAGACAAACGCAGTGGCTACGTTACCATCAAGCGGGACTCCGTATTTTTTTTTCCAGGTACCAGCAATAGATATTGCTCCACACCCTAACCCTATTCCTAACCCTAATATAATTGCTGGTACCCGAAAAAAAATACGGGCACCATCCCTATTCATAACCCTAATATAATGGCGCTTGATGGTACCGTAGCCACTTCGATAGACAAACTAGACAACCGCCCAGCCCCCCCCCCCGCTAAAACGCCCCACCCCCTTTCTTTCCAGTATTAATTTCTATTCAGTCGGTTCTAAGAAGGGCCTCGGAAACATCTTACGGGAGTCTCTGTCTAGGGCCCACATAGACCCAAATTCACTAGCACCGGGGTATATGGGGGGGTCATGAACCCACTAATTAGAGGTTGACCGTAGGGGCCCGACTGAGAACAGGTCAATCGATGATATCCGGCACCTGAAGCCGTATTTACGGCCAAAAAAGAAAACAACCAATAAAATTAGGAAAAATCTTTGGTGTGCTTTTCTAATTAAGCGAAGGATAAATTCAGTTATTTAATAAAAAATAGTCCAACTCTCTACACATGTATGTGTTTATCATGGTTACAAAATGTTTTTAAGTCGTATGGAAAGAGGCCAGATATATTTAGACAACTCCGTTCTATTTCGTCAAGAGTATCCGGACCGGCTTTCGGACACATAAAGCCAGACGGCCGACTGTCTACTGGAAACTTATTTCCGCGTTACCTTGAAACCGACAGTTCGCGTAAAGGAGATGACGTCACGACGCCAGTCGCGGCTGACTGAATAAAACAGCTGATCCATGACGAAGATTGAATGGGCCCAACAAAAGAAGTTGACTGGCAGACGACTGGCTTCAGAATTTCACCAGTTGTGATTCACGGTTTGTCGTGCGATCATTTGAAAAAAAAAAGCGGGAGACGAAAGATAGGAACAAATTAAAAATAACAATAATAATAAAATAAAATAAACCCAGATCTTCCTAACATGGCCGGCCTTAACGAATTGCGGGGGGGGGGGGGGGGTCCAATTTAACGGATGCTTGCAAGGCCCCTATTCTATATATATATTTTTTTACAATAACAACCATCACTATAACTGACAGTGATATGCTAAATGTAAATAGTGGAGCCCCCTGTATGGCGCGGGGCCCAATCAGGAGCGATCGGTCAAATCGGCATAATGCCGGCCCTGCTTCCTAATGTTTATTATTAGTAGTAGAGTGTTGCCATGGTTACATATGCATTGTCACTTCCCGATACCTTTTTTTTTTGTTTACGTCAGCTTGCGGTCGGTTAAGTACTTCGTTAACCAAGACACCACCGTTAACCAAGATACCACCGTTAACCAAGACACCACCATTAACCAAGACACCACCGTTAACCAAGACACCACCATTAACCAAGACACCACCGTTAACCAAGACACCACCATTAACCAAGACACCACCGTTAACCAAAATACCACCGTAATGTATTTTGCGTATTTTTCATGCACACGTTGTAGACTTCATAAACAAAGTAAAATAATCTGACATTTCCGTGCAGAAGTAGGATGATTATTACAACATTTAAAACATGCGTGGAGGTCGTTACAGACGTAACACGATGATGTGTAAATATGAAATCATATGAAGGGTACAAGATGTGTAAATATGACATCATATAAAGGGTTGGACGCCAGAGAGCAAGCAAAACAATAAAGTGAAAACCAAAAATCGATTCTTGGAAACCATACAACGTAAATGGAACAAAAAAAAAATCAAAACAAACATCCATTGAAGAAAAAAAAAATAATAATGTCCACAAAACATCAATAACAACGCCGTCCAAAAATGGTCTCTCTTACCGTTCTATTGTGCCGACCTTTGGTCACGTGGTGGCCGTGCTTCTGGTGGCTGTACTTGTAACGCAGGAACTTCCTCAGCGCCGTCCTGCCCAGCATCATCCTGCTGGCCGTCTTCAGGCCCGACCGGACCCTGCGGTGCACCACCGGGGGCAGCGCCCTCTTCATGCCGGCCCAGGCGTAGCGGTGGGGGGAGTAGAGCCAGACCTTGCCCCAGAGGTCCCCCGGGTTCAGCAGCCTCCTCATGGCCTGGCGGGTGGGCTGCTTGCCGCCGAGGAAGACGGCCGCCAGGAGTATGGTCACCAGCATGGTGTTGCTGAGCTCCAGGTCGTGGTAGACGTACGAGGCCAGCGTGGAGGTTACCATGGCAACGGGATAGGTCACTCTTCCACTTTAAGTACTACCTTTATTATTATGAATATTTTTTTTCTTTTCGTTTATCAAAAGTCAAGAAAACATTGAACCAGTTTCTGTCCCCCGAGTTAGAAGATGTCCAGAAATAAGTATGGGTTCCCTATTAAACCATTACAGAATAAAAAAAAAGGCGAATCAATTATTTGACGAAGGCAACAACAAATACACGGATTAGCCTGTACACAAAATACCAGAAGAAAATGAAATCAACCCCGAACATTTACCGACAAAAACACCGTCCAGAAAAAGGGAAACTATTCCCGGGCAAAATATAAGAGAACTAGTTTCCTTGTGCTGCACATTTTACTGTCAATGCAGCAATGCTTCTCGTTTCGGTAACATATGGGTGGGCAGTTATACGATCAATGACAATAATCCAAGGACATATATGGGGCTTCCTGCCAACATAGCAGCGCCCGATTCAATAAATATGGGGGCGCTTCTCTCTATACTTGCAAGAGCTATCGATAAGATCCTCATGCAACACATGTTGAATTGCGCAATAATGTTCAGGCAAACAGACACTGGCGTCGCTATATGGGGGCGCGGGAGAAATGAATGTTTTTGAAGCCAAGCGGTTCTTTTTTTCTTTTCGGGAGGTCCATCAAGTTGTTGGCGACGCACTTGACCTAATTCTGACCCCCCCTTTTTTTCTCATACACACACACACACATTATATATATATATATATATATATATATATATATATATATATATATATATATATATATACGTGTGTGTATGCGCATGCGTGTAATACTTTCACGACAACATGGCCGCTGTCACTGTCTTTAAGTACACACAATTTAGCTATATTATTATCATTCTTATTTTAAATTTCTGAACCCTATTTGTCATTCGCAGATTCGGGCGTTCTACTTCACCAATGCGGTGATGTGAAAGTAAACGTACTTCTTTGTGTTATCAAGAGCAGACTATGATGTGGATGTGAAAAGTAAGAAGACATCAAACAATCCGAACAGGAAGGGGGAAAGAAACAGCCATTAATACGACGGACACAAGTCAGACATTACATAACAGACGGTTATCTGTATGAGGAGTGTACTAACACAAATTTCGGTCGATACTCCAGCCATAATAAAAAATTTCCTTCTACTCCAGTCATAACATAAAAATTTCCTTAACTTCAAAAGGGAAGAAAGCAGCTGACGGGAAAATGTCAATACACTGTCAACATCTGCATCCATTTACATGTCTTATATATTTAGAAATACATGGATCGCTGGGTACCATTCAAAATAATATTTACATGACACCATCGATAAAATACCGCGGACGTTCACTACTTATGAACTGGAGAAGGTTGCCTTACCGCAGTGATCCCCAAACTTTTGACATCTATCCCCCCCCCTTTATTATTTTCGTATTACTGAGTATAAGTAAGTAAGGTTCCCTTAGCCCTATCGGACCATCGGGGCAGATGAAGTGTAGAATTCATCTGTTTCTATAACTCTGCATATGAAGGGATTGTGTGGTTAGCACAAGGCCCAGCCGCCTTTACTTCCCCCAACTTAAAGTCAGGTACCCATTTAAAGCTGGGTGGACTTGTGGGACGACTTTGAAACAAATTTCACCTGGAAAAATTCCGTGGGCTTCACCGAGGATCAAACCCAGGACTCTCAGGTCGACAGTCGAGTATATATATATATATTACTGTCATTGTTTTCGCTTCAACCGTGCATGTTTACCCGAATGTTCTTAGCCCGGTGCACCGCGTACTCCCCTCCCGGGCCAGACTCTGGGGGAAACAACGCCTTACAGGGAAGAGCACACACACATATATAGAGGAAGGTTCTTTACATGAAATGAATTATTAAAAACTAAAAAAAAAAAAAAAGAACTACCCCGTATCATCGGGTCCGTGGTACGGACGCGGTGAATCTGACTGACCAATGGAAGACACACTCGCCTCTACACACATGCAAATATAAAGTCTTTAAATGTATAAATAGTAGACCCCGCGAGCATCTTTCGTACGTCTGTGTCAGTGGGTGGCGAACCTTTTTTTTTTGTGGGGCCGCGTGCCCGAAATTCAACGCAAAAAAAAAAAAAAAAAAATCCACACTTATTTATAGCAAAGTGGCAACACTCCAATTTAAAATGAAAGGAAGTGATATTTTAGTCGCGTCGTTCCGAGTGATGTGGCTCCGGGTTCCGACTGTGGGCACGCGGTGCCGTAGGTTCGCCACCCACTGGTACATGCTATTAAGAACATTGACAGTTGCATGACTTGGCTTGGTTAAATAACACTTTTTTTTTTTGCCCACACCTGAATGACGCTTGTTTTTTTTCCATGTCAAGCCCCTTTGCGAACTAAGATCAATTCTACGGACGGCTCAAGAACTAAGATCAATTCTACGGGTGGCTAAACGGGCCATCTGAATGAAGATCACGCCGCATTTCCCTTATGAAACAATTGTGAAATAAATAGGACTTCAAGTTAAACAAAAGAATGATACAATACCCATGACACTATCCATTCCTGCCAAGTTCCGGCATAGGGGGAACGCATCCGAAAGACCCGACAAGCCAAGAGAATCACCGTGGTGGTGGTGGTGGTTGTGGCGCAACCAGTCGGAGCAGTTGGAGCAAGCCATGACGATGATGTGTCCATCATGCTAACTTCCACAATGTCATCAACGGAGATCCCCGGACAACGGATTCACGTGAACTGAACAAACAGGACAGGCCTGCTCTATTTTGTTTTTGTTTATGTTTTAATCGAAGAGCGAAAACTGTAGGGGAGAAATTTCACTCGGTTATCTTCCTTGCTTGTGTTATGGGGGAAAATAAGCAGCGAATTCATATAACGAGAGGTTTGGTATCTCTATTGCCCCTACTGATAGGACTTTTGTTATTTTGTTATTTATCGTGCTTATGTTTCGCATTAACATTTGAAAATCTTCCACCGCCCCCCTTTCTCCATTTTTGCCGATCACCGATGAAGAAAACATTCCATTTGATAACAAAACAAAACAAAAAAAATAGAGGTGTGAATGCAGTGTACGAATGATTTGATAACTTGCATTACGTCAAAGAACTCAACGGCTGAACGGTAAATATTGGGGTTCTGCCCTAACCCTCTTTCACGCATGTTCGGAGCCCTATGGGTCGGGGGAAGTGTGGCGGATTCCAAACACATGGGGGGATTGGGGGGGAGGGGGGGAGGGGCTACGAATCGACGCGAGTTACACAAAAAATAATTAGTTTATCGAGAATAGTTGAGCGCCTAAGACCAACCAGTTTAGTCTTATAAAACTACGGAACAAGTGTTATTGTGAAACGAAATATAATTGTAACCACAATAATATGGGCCAAGTAATTTTGTTGTATTTGGCTTTTACATCCTTCCTTTCATATGTGTTTTTTTTTCTTCGAAAATCAAACAGTTTTTACCACAGAATATGAAGAATTATATATATATATATATATATATATATATATATATATATATATATCTATATATCTATATATATATATATATATATCTATATATATATATATATAGTGTGTGTGTGTGTGGTTGTTTTCACTACTCTTCAATAATTGTAAAAAAAAAAAGAGTCCGCCATAGGTCATGACCACTACGTTAAGTAATTTTTTTGTGCATAGTCTGCTCGTTAACATTGGTGGGAAATCATCACTTGTCAGCCAGGAGATATACCTTAAGTTTTCAAGCTCCACACTTAATGAGACCTGCCCCCCCCCCCCCCCGAGATAATACCCGGGATCCGGTTCAAATGAAAAACAAGCTGGCCCTTTCGACTAAATTCACTAACATTGTTTTTTCTTCTTACAATCGTAGCGTATAAAGCGATATATTTTTATATTCATACGAATCTTGCAAAACGAAGGTATGTATTTAAGAAAAACGATAGGCTACAAAGCGCACGACACATATGGCTTAATTTTAAGCTCCATGGCCCCTGTACCGAAAAGTGCACCGCAACCCCCAGGCTCAGTGCCGAACATAGGGATTTGAGGGCCCCGGGGGGAGGAGGGGGCTTGGCCTCTTTGGGGGGGTCCTTGCATTTGGACATTCGACACCACGACATGAGATAATGCACTTACTATTTAATGTAAATAAACACATTGGGGGGGGGCTGCCTAGATACGCCTCTGCACAGGCTGGCTTATCTGTGTAGTCCTTGTAGGGATGAGATGCTTGTCTCTACCACTATGGAAATGGTGTTTTTTTTTTTGTATTGCCCTTCTTTTATCCCCACCATAACCGATAGTGCAATGGAGACATGGAGCGAACTTATATCATGAACCGAAAAATTCCCTTTGGTTCTAACTAGATTGAGACGTGACCCGACAGTCGAGGCGTTTTACCGCACGACTATCCGAGGCCTGCCTAAGATATTACGTCTCTATAGGTGGAATTCTTTGAATATGGTAGGCCAAGGTTGTTTTTTTAAAGAGTGACAGGCGACAGTTTAGAATAGATAATAATAAAAAAAAATGACACGGTACGGCTTCGGATCAGTCCCTCTGTCTAGGCGTCCACTCGAAGAACCGGGAAGTATCGATTAGTTTTGAGTTACAGAATCTACCGCCGGTATTGAATACACGGAATCGTACACGGGTGATCTACATCTGGGTCAACAAATTTACGCCACACACCGAAAGTTAAATTGAATGAACCATTCATTCACATTTAGGACAGAGTTCATTGAAGTGTGGCTCGCGATCCGCCGGCTGATACGAAGTGGGCCGCCGAAAATGGGGTGCAATATTTAATCAATAATAAATACAATCGATTCTAACTGCCCTTTCGATTATTTTATTTTTTTTCAGCCTCTACACATGGGTCGTGAAAACCGAGGAGATTTTTGTTTTACTGGGTCGCGATTCGATTCGCAAAAGTTCGAGAACCACTCAATCGGAAAAATAGCAAAATAAATGATGCTGTTTATGCACGAGGCTTCATTAATGAACTGTTTACAATTTGTTTCATATATGTTTCGTAGTTCAGTTTAACTATGACGAAATGGATGCCATCTTTTGATTTTTACGAAGGACTAAATCACGACATACACCGTGTAACGGGTTATGTTGATAAATGGTAATATAACTTACTGCAGCATTAATAGTTGCATATTATTCTTTTCGTATGGTAGAAATAAAACGTCAAAGGCATCAGTCGTGCCATTAATGGTGTACGGTGTTAGATCTACGTCCAACGGCGAATGACTTTTTGCCCTACTGGGCAAGGTAAACTGATAGATCACACAACGCACTGTGCTAAGTCCACTAGATTGTCCGGTGGCCATCTCTACCTGTGGATTAAATGGGCAAGTGAAATGGAGACGCTAGATGGGTGTGATAAAATGGAATGACGTTACTGAGAAGGGGGGGCACGGATTGTCGTGCTGTAAAAGCGCTCGACTTTCGACCTGAGGGTCCCCCGGTTCGATCTCCAGTGAGGATATTTCAGGTCATGGTTTGCACTAACGGCTATGGTGGGGATAAAAGAAAGGACACCATTAAAACCACAGAATCTAGGAGGTGGCAACTCAGCACGGCACAAGGGACTTTCTAGCACGGAGAACTTCGAGCTGGCATTAAAAAAATGGGAATGATAAAAAAAATAAAAGCAATAAAACAGGCCGACAAAAGACTAGCTCAACCAAAACACGACCAGGTCCGGATTGACCATTAGACAACAAGGGCTATAGCTTTAGCCCCCCCCCCCCGCCATCCCCTCCCTCCATGATCAGACTAACAAGATGTCTGTGCGATTTTTTTTAGCACTAACTTTAAATAACAATGCATAAACGTTAGAAAAAGAGTGAAATGAGGGAATCGACATTCTACTAACCTTCAAATAAATCTAGCTGTATGTACAGTGCTGAACCTAGGGATTTAGTGGCCCGGGGTGCTTGGCCTCTTTGGGGGGGGGGGGGGCTGCAGTTTGACATTCAACACCATAACATGAGATAATGTACTTAACATTTAATGTAAAAAAAAATTGCCCCCCCCCCTCAAGCTGGGACCCGGGGGGGGGGACTTTTGAATTTGGACCCCCCCCATCCTAGGTACGCCTCTGTGTATGTACACTAATACATACATATGTATTGAATAGTATTTACATTATATGTATGTCATATGAAATACATGCATGCATCCGTTTCTGGTACGTTTTGTCGTGTCAGCAAAATTAGTCCCTCTTTAGTAATAACAATTGGGCCTTCGGTGGCAAGACTGACTGTACCCCCCCTCCCCTCCTTTCCACGGTCAGGTCTCGCGGAGCCTACATGTTTTGACCGTGTCCAGTGCTACATAGGGCCGCCCCCCCCCCCATCATACATATAATATTAGTTCATTGTACCGTAAAAAAAAAAAGCTGGACAAAAAATGGTCAAGCCAAACACGACAGACCAGGCCAAGCCAAGCCCATCACACGATACAGGTTGATATGATCCTATTTTTAGTATCATTGTGGCCTAGTTGGCAGGCTGTGTGTGTTGCCAGAAGCAGTTGGGGGGGGGGGGTATAATTGGTGGAAACAACACACAGTGGGTGGACCACTGCTCGTCGTGCACACACACACACACACACGGTAAAACACACCATCATTTCACAACACACTAGACAGGATTGGGGGGGGGGTGGGAGGGAAAGGGAGGCACGGTCCAAATTTCCATAGGTCAGCTGATTGACACAATGCCAAACCCAATATAATATATTACAAATAATCGAACCTTAATGATTAATATTGATAAATTTACAACAAAAAAAAAACAGGTCTTTTATTGACCAATTAAACATTTTAAAATGTAGTGATAGACTCAACATACTTAGAGTAAGCATTTTACAGAGCACACAAAAACCGGTACACCGTGTCCTAGTTTTAGTTTAACTTAATTCAAGTATTTATGGTTGTATACACACTACAATGTGACACGCAAACAATGATTAGCATAGAGTGGCATAGAATAACACAGAATATGCATAAATTAAAAAAAATCGCTTTGTTCAAAAAGAGAAAACAAAAATATCGCCAAGTCTTTAAAGGTAAAACGTATACATTTTTTTAAAAATGCACAAGCAATAATCTCAAGTACGGCCGATCGATATGTTTATACCAAGACATCACACCATAATAATACCACCGTCCAATGATTGAATGACTAACAACACAATGTAGTCCTAGAAACAAGTGTAACAGGGACCTGATAAATATAACATAACAACAATCTTGACCTCCGCAACAGACAACACAAGGCTGGATTACGTCCGAAAACACGACTAATCCAAGAAAATATAATCATAAATTGGAATTAAAAACAATACACTTGGTGTAACTAAGTTAAGAAATAAAGAAAAATTTATGGATTTATTTGCCTGTGAATAGCTTGTTAGAAACCGGTAGTATTTTTGCCTAATATCGATTCCATTAAAAATTTTTGATTACTCCCCTTGAGTACGGAAACCGGTTGGGGTAATATGTCTTGAAAATTAAAATCATACAGCTTTTGTAAAACACGTCATAAAAATAAAATAATCTAATGAGTTTTTAGTTTAAGAACTAAATATTTAAGATAGAAGTTTTCAATAAATATCTGAAAAAGTCTTAGCAGAAGAAATAATTAGCATACAGCCAGCGGTGGATTTAGGTCGGTTGAAACCTGACAGTACGATTGATGCTTTGATGGCCTTTTCGATGTTGGCACCCCCCGCCTTTAAATCCGCAATGCAAACACATTAAAAAAATACCAAGCTCAATGACATCATTACATAGACATGTGCGGTCGTAATTGACGACACGAGCTTTTGTAAATGATCTATTTTGTAAATGATCGTTTAGCTCAGTGGAACTCTTGAATGACTTGAAATTAAATAACGAAAACAATATATAAACAGCTTTTCTAATAAAAAAGAATAATAACTTATATGGATTAGTATAAATTTGAATAAAATAGGTTGCTCCAATAATAAACGTTAAGTAATGTGTTTGCAAAAGGTAATTTTAGAAAGAGAAGAAATAATAAATCCATTTTCTTTTAAAGTAGCATTGAAACTTATTTCGACGAAATGCGTTAAGATATATCAACCTAAATATATTGCAGAAACCTAGAAACGGCAAAAAAAAAAAAAGCATTAAATTGGCAAGATTGGTCTTCCGTAGAAAGCGAGGGCAGTGCACGCTATGTGAGAATGGGGAAAGCAAGGGAATCACCTTATCCAGGTCGCCCAATGTAAAGAGGGCATAAATTTAACTTCTCTCTCTAGCTCTAGCCCAGCGTGACCTAGTTAGTCAGTGACAGCACTACACAAATGTGAATAAAATGTCTCGTGAAATTATGTCGAGTTATCTCTCCTGTCTATCATTGACATGGTTTAAATAATAATAATAAAAAAAAAAGGATGTCACATAGATAAACTTTGGTACGTGGACTCAATGTTTTGGTGCAGAAATGGAATTTTTTTCTTCCCACACAGCCCTCTAATTCAAAGTAAACATTTAATCGGAGCAAAACATTCGGCTCTTGTTTACTATTTCTTTCTTTTTCTTTTTTTTTTTAAAACAAGTTACAAGATAATTCTATAAATAAATACAGCCAAACGATTAACAACTGAAAGCAGAAAACGACAATTGTTTTAATTTGGTTAGTCTAGTCAGCTGGGGTCGCCACCAATAAATGTCGAACTCTTTTAGGAAAAGGTTGAGGGTAAGGTGGGGGGGGGGGAAATGACGAAATATAATAAAAATAGGTACATTTATTTCTAATAATAATATATCTTATGACATCACTAAATTTTAATTATGTAGATCAAAATAATAATAACAAGGGGACGGGTGGTCGAGTGGTATACAGCGCTTGACTGTCCACCGGAGGGTTCTGGGTTCGAATCTCAGTGAGAACCTTGGAACTTTTTCAGGTCCTGGTGAAAGTCCCCCAAGTCCACCCAGCTTTAAATGGGTACCTGACTTTATGTTGGGGGGGGGGGGAGTAAAGGCGGCTGGGCGTTGTGCTAACTACACAATCCCTTCATATGCCGAGGTTTCTGAAAATGATGAATTCTACACCTCATCTGCCCCGATTAGCCCTTTCAGGCTTAAGGGAACTTTATTTTTTTAAAATAATAACAATAGCCACATCTCATGCCAGTGGACAAGGGTAAATATTTAATAAGGAAAACAACAACGTCAACAAAACATCTAGCCACTTAGATGTGGTTTGGTGGTGGAAAACTTTATCTCGTCTATTGCATCACCATTGTTAGCAAATAAACCAAGTGTTTAGAAGCCCACAAAGTAAATGTGTTTAAAGTTAACAATAAAAAAAAAACAACTATACAAAAAGATGCATTACAAATTTCTGACAGGCTTATGTAGGAAAGTTCTTCAAATACGATGGCCTGACACCATCACCAATGCCAGCCTCTTAGAATAAACCGGCCAAGCAACAATAGAAGAGGAGATCAGGAAGAGAAGGTGGGGATGGATAGGCCACACATTTCGAAAGCCGGCAAGCAACATCACTAGGCAAGCATTGAGTTGGAATCCTCAAGGAAAAAGAAAGAGAGGTCGGCCTAGAAACACCTGGAGGCGAGAATTTGAAGCGGACATCACCAGGATGGGGTTCAGCTGGAAGCAGCTGGAGAGAATGGCTCAGGATAGAAGTCGCTGGAGATCTTTAGTTGGTGGCCCATACCCCGATAGGAGTGACGGGCAATGATGATGATTATGTACCCGTTGTTAGGGTCACACACGTACACTCAAAGGGCAGCTTGCAGCCTTCCGATTTGACATGCCTGCCTTAAATGATCAACTAAAGCCCAGGTGTGATTCCTTTGTGAATCTATTTATCATTACAGTTTGCAAAAAGAAAAAAAAATCTGGATGATTAAAAAGACTGTTGAAGAAATATTTTCTGAGTTGTACGGTAGTTTCTATATCCATCTTGACTTTGCTCAATCGCAAGCTGTTTTGTAGCCCCCTGACCCAAAATTAAAAAATTTGAGAGCTTTACGCACTTTCCTGTACATATGAAATGAACCAACCACTCACCTCCCATGGCTTAGCCGGTCTCTGCGAATGTGTTGCAGTATGAATAACATAATATCCAGCAGCCAGAAGACCAGACGAAACAAGTATCACTTTGTACTTGACGGGGATCGGCCTTTTCTCATTTTCAACTGTATTACCTGTAATTAAACATAAACGAAATTTTCAGAATACCATCAATGATACTGATAATAAATGGCAATGATTTTACAATTGAGTGCTTTTTTTTTGATGATATAATGTTATGAAAACTTTACAATTTAGTGCTTTTTTTTATGAAAACTTTTTTTTGCACAAATCAAAGAATGTGGTGAAGAAAGAAAACCAATGTGAGAATAAATTAAAACTAGATGAGTAATAACATAAACATTCTAAATCGAAAGGCTTTATTTTATACCTTTACAAAATATAACTCAACAAAAAGAGTCTTACTAAACATTTTGAAATTACAGAAAAGAAATATTCACCTGTCCTGATGTATCTTTTATGCAATGCATATCTCTTTTCAAATGCCAACAGTTGATTATCACAATGTTTTGTGTATAAAGAAAACTGTGATACCCTGACTTTTGAAACAGGCTTTTCAAAAAATAAAGCTTTGGGGGAATATTGAAACAGTCCTTTTAGATTTGTAGGTATTTCACAGAAATAACACAATTTATGTAAAGCCATTATTTTTTCACATCTGGAAATGGTAACAGTCATAAATCTGAAAAAAAAAATATATGGAGAGAAATATAGCACAATTTACAAGTAAAATCTGATTATAGTGATCTTTGGAAGATTCTATTACACAAACAAAAGAATTTATGAATGGCATATTTGCCCAGCAGCCTTTATTCCAATTTGAAACATGGGTGTCTGATATAATACAAAATTAAGGTAATCAAAGTATGATTCTCCTGTACCTATATCTCATATTTATTTTCATTAGAGCTGCAGTATGATTTTTAAAAAATTAATCAAAATAAATGTGATTACATTTTTTAATTGAAATTAATGCTAGTTTAATGAAAACGAACTATTTAATTTTGTATCTATATTCAAACAAGTTTGTGATATTTATATTGTATCAAATTAGCACACTAAGCACGTCAATGTATTTTATGGAAGGGTTCTATTTAATTGTAATTCACATAGAGCATTATCACAAGTTTTTACTACACTTTTAGACCAGTTTATTCACAAGTCTCAGTACAGGTGATAATATTTTCTTAAGACTGGGTATTTGTCCTCATGTAGCTAGCATCACTGTTAACAGCTTGAGAAAGGCAACTGTGGCTTGTCTTGAGAAACTAACAGAAGTTCTTACATCCACCTTTCCTTTCATGGTTATTCTGATATGCGATGAAGATGGCCAATTTAATCAGAAGCATTTACAATGACTTGTTGTAAAATATCTTCAAGAAAATAAGCAATCTTTACAGAATCACATTTATAACTAAAGTCCAGTGCTGTTGACCTGTGACCTGCTGTTTCTGTTAAAACAATTGGGGTATTTACTAATCGTCTTATAACTATGAAGTAACACCATTTGGTTCAATTAAAGCATTTAGGTGTAGTATAAAAAATTTTAATCGCATAGCCTACAATTTGTTCAGCGTAAATGACTCATAATCAGCAGCTCTAAATATTATTATCACAGGAAAACTTTTATATATCTCAACAAAACATTTTTTTTTCTTTAATATTTATTTTATTTCTCATAACTTCTTGAGTGTAAGGAATAATGTCAATGAGAGGGGCATTTAAATATTTTCAAATGTTATAAAGAGTCACACCCTAATAAATAAGAATACATAACAAACGACTGCAGTCAAAATCTTAATATGTAACTTGAACAATAGATAAAAAGTAGAATGGGAAATAAATAATATTATAATTGCTTACGAATTTCACTTCAACCTAATTATAAGTTTTTCCTTTATAAACAAAGGATGATTAACATTAAATTATGTTATGAAGATATATTGTAAGTTTTTTTTTTTTTTTTGGGAAATGGCCATTGCTTTTTTACTCTGCCTACAATCAGCACTGATTTTATTCCATCAATTTTTCTTGTTCACATATGGCAATGACTTTTTTTAACTTTATAATTTGAAAAAATAGTGTACACATTTTAAGAGAAACAATATTTAAATTTGTTAAATTCTGTTGCAGTAAGAAATGAAACCATAGGCATAGTCTATAGACATACTACATTCTGTTAAAATTATCTCTTATTCATCCTAATGATAAAATTAAAATTTGAAGATAAAATTTCAGTGTTTCAAATTTTAAAAGTTTCCATGCCAACATACTACATTATACTTATTCTTATACTATACTGTCTATATTATAGACAGTATAGTATAGGCATAGCAATTAACATAGTTTACATATCATTTATAACAACAAAAAAGTATTTATGAAAATTAAACTAATGTCGCTTTCTAAATATAATACATATAAAATTCATTCATTTTTCATGAAAGACTGGCATGTTAGATAGTTAGTTATAAAAACGTTCAAATACTTGAAAAAAGGCTCAACTCAAAGTTAGTAAGTTAAGTAAGTCAAAGACAAAGTTTCAATTCAATAGTGACAATTCATTGTTCAATAGGAATAGGCCTCAATCAAAGAAGAGAAATATGGAGTTTTTTAAATAAAAAAAATATATTCCCACTGACTTTACATACTTTATGGAAGTTCTTTTTAAACCTTTGTAATTTGTATATAAGTTTCGGCTATATTTTTGTTTTCCAATTCTGAACACGAGTTTTCTGCTTAGAAACGAAAGTTAAGCACGCACTTTCATTTTTACCGCGGCCATATTGTTTACAAGGTTGCAGGGGAAGTCACCAGCAAATGCAGAAAAGAGAAAGAAATGCGATTGTCAACCCTTTATATATATATACATGTATATATATCTTTTGTAGGGGTGTCTACGGGATTCGTCAGCACAACATAATATACATTGATTAAAATTATAACATATACTCTTTGGTCATCACACTGGGGCCCGAAATTGCTTCCAGGACGGCTGGGTAGCAGGTCGTTAATACCATCCTTGTTACTGGGGATCTGGATAGCTGGTTTTTAAAACCACCCTTTTTACTGGGGAGTGAGATAGTTAACAGGTTAAAACCATTCTTGTCACTGGGGACATATTATAATTAATTAGTTAATAATATGAGATTAAATTCATTAAAAAAAAGGAGACTTCAAGAGGAATTCACATTAGTTAAAGTGTTGAGCTCATCAGAAATCTTATTTACTAAACTGTACATTGAGCTATTTTGTAAGTATGTTAATTGTTTAAATAATATGACGAACACTGAATAGAAATAATCATTCCTTTATAATAATATTACAGAACCTTTTTTTTTCCCCCAAGGGTCCTCAAAGACTAAGATCAATTCTGAACAGTACGGGTGGAGTCCAGCAAAGTACGATGCTCAGAATCCATTGGGCTGTTACATCCCCTGTGTATGTAGAATTCAACAAACATCAAATTGGGACCTAAATATGGTAGCAAAATATGTACCATCAGCAAACAAGCAGAAAATATGCTTAACACTTGGGAAAGGAAAATATATGGGCCAGTAAAGGACAATAAAGAGTGGAGAAGTAGAACCAATTTAGAGCTGTACGAACAACCAAATATGACAGCTGAAATTAAAATGAATAGATTGAGGTGGGTAGGGCACATAGAAAGAATTGAAAACAACAAAAGTCCAAAAGCAATATATAAGGCAACATCCGATGAGAAAAGGCCTAAAGGCAGACCAAAAAGCAGATGGTTGGAGGAAGTAAAGACCTAAAAGCCATAGGAGTGAGAGAGTGGAGGAAGAAGACCATGATTCGAGAAAAGTGGAGAAGAGTAGTATGGCAGGCCAGGGCCCTAAATGGGCTGTAGAGCCAAAGGAAGAAGAAATACTACATGTGCATTTGCTGAAAGAAAAAGATGGGTTTCATTGAAACTGTGATATTATTAGCTTTCTTTTTTAAAAGGTAAAGGGAAACCAAAGCCAACATTAAATTAAAACAAACAACTTGAACAGTTTAATGTATTTTTATTAACAATCATATTTCTACATTAATGTGAATGTTATGTACAAATCAACTGTAACATGTATTATAATACACATTTTTCATACTCAACGTAAACAATATAAATCAATGATAAACAAGTAAGCCTCACGATTTATTAAAAGATTACAAATTGATTTTTTTTTAAGAATGTGGCAAATAATAAAAAAGATCTTGTTCTAATCAATAAAGTGAAACCAGTTTTATGTATTGAGTTTTCTACTACTCCGTTAAGTAAAAAAAAAATGTATGACATGCAGAAAAAAAAAAGTTACAATATTTTTTAAAACTTTGACGCAATAGACCCACAACTATTCGGCTAAGGATTATCAAGCTTAAGCACTATTAAGCCCAGATAAAAAAAAAAAAATAATTTTCGTACGGTAATAAACCCCATGGAAAAAAAAAAACGTATTTTGTAATGATTGAGAAATGATTGAGAACACCAGCCTACCCAATAAGCCTGTCGACCACAAGGATTTTTTGAAAATGGATGTATGAAAATGACACTTGTATCATTGTGAAGAAAGACATAAGAACAATGTAAATTATCTGTGGCGAAAGGGATTCTGCACAGGTTTATTGAGGGCAAGATAACTAAATGGGCGACTGGACGGCCCCTCCAGATACGAGGGCAGAAATATGGCAGTCTCATCAAAGGGATTTATTTATTCTCAGAAATAAGATCAAATCACACTATTCAATGACATTTTCACCACCGAATAATAAAAAAAAACTTTTAAAAATATTAATCAAACAATCACATCTGTTGAATGCTATGTGTCTTCCAATGAAAAGCCTTCTTCTTTCCGTATCATTTCTCTGCTTTTCTTTAGCATTGCTCGTACTTTGCTCATCAGGTCCTAAATAGAATGAAAATAATAAATAAACATGAATATATGCCGATTTCATAATTCAAATATGTCTAGTTTTTGTATTAAGATTCTATAACACAAACATCAGTGGAATTTAAGGATTATATGAAGCCTTTTAAGCCAGACTAGACTAACACACACAGTGAGATAGGCTACTATGGCGCTAAACACTTCATGTAATTTAGTAAAGTAAGCGAAATTCCCTTTAAAGCAGCCACCGGGAAAACATGAAATGTTTCTGTAGCCAAAGCGTAATAAGGGGTTGTGTCCCCAACACAATGCCAAAAAGCTTCGTATGTTTACTAAAACATGTATCAGTAAATACATGTATTAGTACAAGAAGCATTTTAAGTCAGACTATCCTAACAAATTAAGAACTTACTGAAGATGCGGTTGATGTTGCTTCTGTTGAAGATCTGCTGGGGGTGCTGCCACGGGATGTGTTAGCCAAGGGTGCGGGAGAATTTTCCTGACTAGTTGTTCGACTGACAGAACTGACTAAATCATCAGCACTCTCACTGAAATATTTTGGAAAAAAAAAAAAGTCAATGACCAAACAACAATGTTTTTTTTTAAGAGTTTCTTAATGATCATATAGTTGAGTGAGGAGCTAAACACACCCAAATTTCCTAAAGCAAATATTGTTGAGGAACTAAACCCACCAGTGACCATTTTTAACCACTTCATTTCTGTGTGATATTTTTTGCCTGACAGCAAAATGCTGTCAATGCTGATCAAAATAAAATTGTTACAGGGTTTTCTATTCCTGGTAACACCAAAACTTTTCACCACTGGCTTGGAGAGGAGATGGGCGCCACCAAGTCTATAAGCCCACTGTAAGGATGTATGAAAGCACAAACAGTGTTGTTCCCTTTTCGTTTACCCAAATGACCATATCGGTTAAGGGAAAGAAAAAAAGGTGGCTGGACATTGTAATCACAAAACGTCCCTTTAAATGTAATAGCCAAAAGAAACAGATAAACCATACCTGCCCAGATGGTCTCTGATGGCTCTTTCAGGGAGTCTTCACGTTTATATATATGTATAACAAAATAACACGACCAAAAATTATACTAATCTGAACATAAAAAATCCAGCTCTTAGCCCGATAATTGCTTCTTTAATAAGTGACGATCTTATCTTTAGACAAATAAAAATATATATGGAATTTAAAACTAAACTTCCTTGAACCAGAGACTTGCATTCACAGCAGGTCTAGTTTTCAGCATACAGAAGAATACAGGACATTCTAGTTAACACACCATTAATGAAACAGACTCACCTTTTTACAACCCCTTTGATTTTCTTTAAAGCTTCTGCTGAAATTATAGGAACACTCCCATTTTTGAAAGCCCTGGGTTCCGGAGATTTGTCTAAAATTTCGACGTCACTGCAACTACTTTCATCGCCACTGTTGGCACCTTCATTTTTTGATGCTCTGCTTGAGTCTCTGTCTTTGCTCTTCGGCCTGCTCCTCTCTTTGTTTTTCTTCTCTTTCTCTCTCTCCCGGGATTTATGTTTTTCTTTGGAATGACGAGACTTTTCTTTGTTCCTGTCTCCTCTTGTTGGAGACCTGGGGAAATATAAGGCGTACTGCTTAAAAATACAATCAATAGGGATAAGTTTAAAAAAAAAAACAACAAAAAATCAGGACACAATAAAGACTTGAGTTGTTAAAACAAACCATTTTTGAAAACAAATTTATTTTTAAATTTTGCAATAAATATTAATCTTATGTTTAATTAAGTAAGTGTGCACCAGCCCCCCCCCCCCCACCTAAATTAAGCTTAAACAAGCAGTTTTGTCTACATTTTTTAAAGACTGCCAATTGAAAAGATAGAGAGAGAGAGAGAGACATAAAATGTGACACGGCGTGTACATGAATGCACGCCCGTGCACCACTACTTCGATCTACCAGTGACAACATAGATTTTTTTAAACTCATACAAGGCACATGTATTTAATAAAAATAAAAAAAAGGTAATTAATTGCAAAATTAATAATTGAATCAATAATAATGGAGCAAGAACATGTATGAAGAGAATCTATCACTAAAAAGTGCCTCAGAAATATTTTTACAAAATTTTTCCCAAATAAATAAATAAGCAGAAGTTTGGAGTGGAGAAAATGGGTAAGAATTAGAAAAAAAAAAACAATTTATTTGTACGGGGGATTAAATCAAACTAGTAGAACTGGGAATAACAATATTTAGGTAGGTCTTTTGTTTTTTATTGTACTACCTAGATTTGGATCTTCTATATTTCTTTCTTTTATCATCTCTCCAGTGAGGAGAACGTGATCTTGATCTTCTGAAGGCCATTTCACGATTTCTCCGCTGCCATGGTGGAGTTCTTTCCCTGAGTGATGCCCAAGGTGCTGGTCTGATGGGCCACCTGGGTGGACTGGGACGGTTCGGAGATCTGTGAACATATTTACAACACTTAATATCTGCCAGCTCTAATAATGAACTAGATATAAGCCAGGTATGTCAACAAAAAAAAAATGTTGACATTTTTAACAATGATTCAGATTACAGAATCTATTATTTTTTTTTAAAGGGATTGATGTTTCTTTCATTGTCCTATTTTTGACTCACAGATAACACCAGCCCCCCCACCTAAATTTGAAAGGATTTTTTGGCTATAAGTGCAGGTATAAACTTATAATCCCACATTACACACATCACTTCAGCAAATTTTTTCTGTGATAAATAGGCCCAAAAAAAAAAAAAAGTTTTTTAAGAAAGGCACTTTCTTTCAAAGCTCTAGATTCCTCCTGCTGCGCTACCCATCTGTACAAGAAACAATGAATAGGGTTTTTCATAGTTTCTTCTGTAATTTTTTTTTCTATAATTAATTTCATAAATTATTTTTATAAAGAAAAAAAAACAACAAAAAAAAAGAAGAAAACTGAAAAATTTCAGTTCAATATTTCAGAATGGGAAGCAGATTTACAATATTAACATTTATTTAACTGGGGAGGAGAAATTGATATGATTAGCGACCTTTCTGTTTACACAGAGAGTTGCAGAAACAGATAAAAGTTAAAGAGGTACAGCTGCAAAAAACAAGGCAACCAACATTCCACCTAAAAAAAGATGTGTTGTAATGTGTAACATTCTAAAGGTACCAGAGTGCAAAGTTTTAAGATATATCTGAGTAACCAGGCATTTTAGATTGAATACATTTAATTCATTGCATTAACTATTTTCTTTTTAAGCCAGCCTATTTTTTAAAAAGTCTATTATTTACGACAGTGTCCCACTGGCAGTAAGAGTTTCACAATAAAGAACACAATGGGACAAATGGGTGCAGTGTACAAGTGAGGTGCCTGTCTACATCTCCCATCCCTTTCCCTTAATAAAAATAATAACAAAATGATAATCTAAAAAAAAAAAAAAGAATGAACAACCGGCTATAAGATTTCCAAAATAAAAAAAATTAATTTTTCCCCATACAAGATTTTGTGACCATAACCTTTTATACTGTGAAATCCTTAATTTTTTTATGCCTTTCACAACATCAAAATACCTTTCATAAATAATGGTGACTTATATATATCAAAGAGTCACCTTTTTGGTTAGAAGTCCCACACTGTAACATATTTACAGTCAATCATTATGATTTCTTAGGGATTTAAGTCAATGGTGATTACATTTACAAATAGCGCAAGTAATCAATTTGACTGAGAGTTAATATTAAATCTATCAGCTACCTTTTTTCTAAATTATAAGCGCTCGGGGGAGTGGGTGAACGCTTCCTCCGTTTCTTGGACCTCGAAGAGGAAGAAGCTCTGTCTGAATGTGAGCTGGAAATCATTTGCGGCATCGACTGGTTGTCATATTCAAACACAACAGGATTGGCTGGTCCTTCACCTAAGCAGATTTATGAATGAAGAAACATTTAAACATCTTAAGAAATTGGCCTTTTAAAAGTTAAAAACTAATCTAGCTGCAGTCTTAACTACTACCGCCCCCCCCTCCCCCAACATTTTTAGGCTCTGTGAACATAAAACAGGCATAATAATAATTTTGTCATAATGTACTAATTAAATGTCTTTCCAAATAAAATCATGACAATTAACCAAAAATTAAAATTAGGATAGGCTAAAAATTGATAGCCAGTCAAAGAATAAAAACTAAACACCACTTTGGGCCCCCCAGGCAAACCAGTGCGATGGGGCCCCATGCAACAGTACAAAGAGGTAAAGACAAGTGGTCAGTAAGGATGGGGGGGTCTCACTGGGCGATGCATGGACTGGTGCATGGGACAAGACAGCCCATGGTGATTAACTAAACAGGTTTTCAATCAAACGCACCAATATACAGGGCAACCGCTTCTTCAGACAAGTTGCTTGGCAAAGGCAGTGATGGCTGACTTGTTTTTATAGTATTCAGGAACATGGCGGCCTTTCTCTTCCTCTCCATTTGCAGTTGTTTTTCCTTATGGGACTGAGAAATTCTCTCTTTCATGGCACTGGCTAGTTTATCCTTCAACTTTTCCTCTACTGCGAAAAAACACAAAGGCATGGATTAAAAATGCATCAACTGTCATCCTAAAAAAAAATAAATAATTCCAGTGATAATGGAGGCACATTTGGAGCTAGCCGAGGTCAACAATTCAATGTTCAGCTGTTTATGCTTACTTTCTTTTTGTGTGTCTTCATCGGCAGGTGGTTTAGCTGTTGGTGTCACTGAGCCGGAAAGGTTTTCAGACACTTGCTCTCGTAGTTTTTCTTCTTCCCCTGAAAAGAACCCAGAGAATTTTTAGAAATTGTGCAAAAAACATAGTTTAAGGAAAGGAAGTATTTCTTCTCCAAACAAACATGATTTTTTGTTCACAAACTTCAATCATTTCAATAATGCATTAAATAAATTTGTCAGTAGATAATCATAAATATATAAAATGCCTAATCAATTTTCTGTCTGCGGATGTATGCAGACAAATGGTAGGACATATACATTTGGTTAATGCATGTCAAAACCCTGTAATAAATATTATTTTTAGATACGTCAGGAAAATAAACTACACATAATACATTAATTATATATCGAGATCCACATGTGGCTTAGATAAGAGGCTGGCTGTTTAAAGTACAAATTGAAGGGTGTTCAAAGCCGTCATGTTTGTGCTTTGAGTATTTTGAAGATAGATCATGGGGTTGTAAGAAAGAGTCAACACTGCGACATTGGAAAAGTATTTATTAGAGAGAATTGATGAGGACCTAATTTTGAGTGTGCAGTGTCTCTGCGCTGTTCAATCTACATGACGTGGATTATGGGTTCAACTCCGGGCTGCACAGTCCGCTGCTTACGTCCCCCAACCCTCACCCATTTGCCATTGCACTGTCAGATATGGTGGGGATGAAAGAACAACCAAACTATTCCAATTAGTGGTTTATAGTAGAGACATCCAATTAGGGACTTGAACGGTTTTTCGCCTGACGAGCGGGCCGTTTGACAAATTTGACTAATTGTAATATAAAAGACAAGACTAGTACCTTCACTGCTATCATATTCAAAGAGCCATGGTTTGCCTGGCTGCTGGCTCCCTTCTTGATCTTTAGGTCGTGGTTTGATGGAAAAACTAACACTACGTTGAAGATTCTGACCAGACTTGTCTTCTAAAGATTCAACTTCGTTAGTTTCAGTTGAGGTTTTATTCAATTCCTGTTTAAAGAAAACATACAATATGTGGTATAAAATGTAAAAAAAAATAATAATGATAACACTTAACATGTCCATGAACTTTCAGATTTCAGTCACATAATCAGAAGAATGTGTTTTTAAAGAGAAAATTTTCAACCAGAAAAAGTAATTTTAGACTTTAAGAAATTGTGACACAAAAAACAGAAGTATTCTAAAGACCAAGCTGGAATAAATAAAATATGATAACGAGGCAGACATAAGATCTCAACTTCAGCATTCACACTCTGCCATACAGAAGCATAAATATTCAAGAAAGGCAAAACTTACAGCAACTCTGGAAACAATCAACAGAGCTGCCTCAGTGGATTAATCAAAGGTATCACCTGACATCTTAAAGGGTTCAAAGTGCAGAAAAAAGTTTACTAATAGTGGACAGTACAAAAAAAAAATTTTTTCTAAAAAAAAAAAAAAAGGTAAAATATTAAAAAAAAATAAAAATTAATACCTGAATGTACTTTTCCTTTTTTTTCTTATAATATGGGTGATGGGCGTGAAATTCATTCAGGAACTGAAAACGGGGGTCATTCCTGCTCATAACAACCATCTCAAATTCTGCCCCATTCTTAGCTACATACATAGCCATGCGATCTATTATGGGTTCTACGTCCGGAGGGGGTGCCTCAATCAAGTTAGGGCCCTCAGCTCGGGCTGGCACCTTGGAAGAATTTTTGTCTTTCAGAGAAATGCTGAAAGTGAGAAATATGTTACGGAAACATCGATAAAAAATAACAAAGCTAGTGAAAAATAAAATAAATTCCTAATAAATAGCTCACTGCCATATATATTTGTTGTAGCCTATTAATAATTTTAGTTAAATAAAAAAACAAACCTGTTTTGTTTGGATGAACGGGGGTTCTTCGATGATGAACCAGATGATGAGGATGACGAGCTGTCAGAGCTATGAGTTCGCCTTCTCCTATCTTTCCTGTTCAATGAAGGGTGTGACCCATCATGCTGCTCTTCAGTGCCAGGCGGGAGAGGTTGGCTGTACAGCTGGTCAACCAAGGCTTGACCGCTGAGGGAGCTAACCATGGGGAGAGTGACGGTTTCTGTGCCTGGGGGAGGCGGGTTGTTGTGATACATGGACATCATCTGTGTCTGGTAGTCAGCATCATAGGTTGCCTGGTGGTAGGTATGTGCTTGATTTTTTAGCGATGACAGCCGAGAACTGTGAAATATTATTCTTTTTTTTTTTATCTCAAAAAATTTTTTTAGCAAATATTTCAATACGAAAAGAACCAAACAACTGTCAGCATCAAAATTCAATTGACCACTGTATGGTTCATTTCAACATAGACAGCTATTTTTTATGTAATGGAGTATTGTGAAATTACAGAGTGGAGTTTCCATGACTTTAGACAGATAATGTTAACAAATATGAACATTTTAAAATGACAAACGGTCTCATCCTTACAAATAGGTGCACTGACCTAATGCATGACCACCCCGATATGGTTCAAAAAACATGCACAGTAAATAATTACCCATCTAATATAACAACAGCAACTATTACATTAAAAAAAAAAACAACAACAACAAAGATAATGACAGAATCGTAAGCGGCCCTTTTCAGCCTTGATCTTAAAATAAAATAAAAAAAAAACAATTTTATCATTCTTTTTTTTTTGGGGGCACTTACATTTCTGTATTCTCCTGGATAGATTTGATCAAAGCTCCATAAGGGGTGTCATGGATGGAGACTTTTGGCAGTTCAATAGGCTTTGACGGCTGAATGAAGAAAAAAAAAGGTATAAATGAAAAATTTAGGAACAAATCTTAATTTTGAAGGAATAATAAATCAAGTAATTAGGCATTCTCGGATGCTTTTTTCTGAGATACCTAAATGTGAGAATATTTACTTACTGGTGGTGGGGGCGGCGGCAACAGTGACGTTGAGGAAAGTGAAGGATGGAGATAGCTGTGACCATCGTCCTCTTCTGTTTCTGAAAACAGAAATATTGTTCAACTTAACAAAAAAAAATCATATCTGACAGAATTTATTTCAGGCAACATCTTGCACTTTAGTGGCATACTTTTTCTTTTTTTTTCAAAAGTGAAAACTCTAAAAAGTTCATTAACTTCCTCCCCTCCTTTTTTTTTTTTTGTTTCCGTTTTTCTTCCCCCTTTTTTTTTTTTTTTTTTTTTTTCCTTTTTTCTTCCTTTTTTTTTGGGTTTTTTTTTGCTTCTTTTCTCTCCCCCCCCCCCCCCTTCCTTTTCTCCTGTTTCCCTCCCCCTTTTTTTTTTTCTTTTTTTTTTTCTCTTTTATTTTTGTCCCCCCCCTTTTTCCCCCCAAATTTCCCACCCCCACAACCCCCCCCAAGAAGGGGGCCCCCAAGGAACCGGGATAACAAGATTTCAAGGAAAATAAACAAATAAAAGATAGCTAAATAAAAGCTATGAAATTTCATTAAAATTTTTTTAAAAAGTAGTAACGTGATGTAAAAGAGGGGGAAAATTAATCTATAAAAATTGGGCTCTGATGCAAAAAATATGTAACGTAAAATTATTTTTTAAAAAGTCAACCTTTTTTGTTATCATCATCTTCTTCAGCAGGTTTGTATTTGCCAGATTTTATCATCTGGACGACGTGCTTGTAATATGGATTTAACTCATCCTCGAAATGAAGAAAATCAAACTGCTGATTCCCAGCCTGTTTAGTTTTCAGCATAATTTCCATTTGGATCCCATGCTGTGCTATGAAATTGGCTGTTTTCTCAATACGAGCATTCTGTTTCACACATGAAGGCTAGAGAGTATAGCATCAAAGAACCAGTTCAGAAAATAAAAGCTGAGAAGCAAGTTGTTAAAATTTAGGTTCAAGAAAGTGATTTATAATCCATCAACACTTTTTTTTTATTCACTTATAAATGATTCATCAATCAGTACAAACTCTAGAAAAGTATTTTTTATCAAGCCTATCACTTGAATCAAAACATTCTTTAAACTATATGTGTGTTGGGCACACATGAATATTGTGAGAATCAATAAAATTACTTACTGGTAACATAATTTTAATGTGGTATCATCAAGAAAATATTTCATATTACTTTCTGATTTGGATGAATATAATGATCAACTAAATATTATCAGGTAGCTTATTATAGAAATATTGGTTCATAAATTGAAATCAGCTGTAGGCTCGATTTTCTGAACTGAACAAGAGAAATTATTTACCATGACAAAACACTAATTGTTACCAGAGACCAAAAAGTTGTGGACCATCTGAAAAAATATTCATGGTCTTTCTAACCTAGTTTTCACTAAGGTTTCAAAATTAGACATGTCTAAACATTCAATGATATAAAATAATAACATAAATAAACTTGACCAAAAATACAAAACAACATCAAAGTATCAACAAACTAGAATATAAATAATATAATTGATGAGAGTTAAATAAAAGAAAAAAAACCCCCAGAAATACAAGTACTTACAATATGCATATCCTTTGGTAACTGCAGTTCAGCCGGAGGGACAAAAGGCTTTTCGTCTTCTTCTTTAACAGGCTCTGAAATGACGGCACGGTGGGTATAAACATTAATTGATATGTTCAGTATTTCAGAATGAGTTTTAGAGCATCAGCCCAAATAAGCATCTAAATTACACCTTTAAGAGATATTGGCTCTCAAGGAATGCCAATTACAATATTGACTTTGTGATGATTCTGAGCTTATGAATAGAGCTGAATATTTGTTTATAAGCCAACACAGGTGGTTACTATGATTTGGTTGCAGATAAACCAGGACCGGTTGTAACTGGCAAACTTCCAAGACTCTTTCCCTGTCTCCAACACTAACAATACTTCACCAAATGGAATGCAATAACTGTCGCACCTGAATAAATATGCTGCTAGGTAAATTAAAGAGTTTCTTAGTAAGTTGGTTTTAAGGTGGGTTTTGAGTTAAAAACATAATGATAGACTGACTAAATATAATAACAGAATAGCTTTTAAGCATATAATGTGACAAGTGTAAAAAAAAGTACAATGTTGATGAAAGTAAAGCTAATGAATACAACAGGACCATTAGGTATTATATACTAATACTTACCTGTAAAAGTAACCTCTTCCTGTCCCATGTTAAACTGCTCATCATAACTGAAACCGACAGCTTTGTAGCCCTCTTGCAGTGATAAGTAGTATCTCTTCCATTCCTCCTCTGTTGAAGGCAATGATGCATTAAAAAATAAATAAATAATGCAAGTGTATCAATGTGGCAAGCATATAAAATAAAATTCAGCACAGTTTTCAGGCACAACACAACTTCAGATATTACAGATTAAGTTTTCATTATTAAGAATCTATAATGACTAGCTGTACCCTGCAAAACCTTTGCATAGAGTTATATCCCCTTAGGCTTGATCGGTAGGCTATGTTATTTTTTTGGTTTCGGGCAGATCCGATTCTTTTTCATGGTTGTATTTTAAACTGGAATACTGTTGTATTCATTCTTTACTTTCGATTTAACGCACACTGGAAATGAGTATTATTATATATGATTTTTAGTTTTGGGCATTCCTGACCCATTAATATAACTGATCTGTCAAGTTTCAAAATGTTTACCTACCTTCATATATCTGAGCTTCCCTGACATCTGTGTGCAGCTCTAAGTATCTTTCCTCATCACAGGCTTTTTCAACAGCTTGTTCTTCTTCAGTGAGAGGGGGATTTTTATCGACATTTTCACTGTCATGTGTGGCCAGGTCATAAAGGTGTCCACGGCCATCATATCTGCATCAAGCAAAGACAACACCAGTCAATCCCAAGAATATTACACCAAAAATAAAAAAAAGCTATCCCTCCAAGCTTTAGAAAATGTGATGTGACAAAATACAACTATCGTGACAAGTCAAACTGCAAATCAAATATACATTGCATAACGATCAATATACCACAAATTTAAGGGACAAAAAAATAAGTCAAATCATAAAAAAATAAATTTAAAAAGGGGGTCTTAATTATCAACCTCATTCACACTGATATAATACACATTTAGAAAATAATAATAATAAAAATGTAACAAATAATCATGTTGGTTTGAAAGCATACCCAGCCTTGCCACCATGCTAGATTCATCTGGTTCAGCTGCTAGCACCTGAAAGTGCATCTAATCCACAAAGTCCAAAAAAATTTTTTTTAGTTCATAACTCCTGGAACTGATTTACTTTTGGCACACAAAAAAAAAAAAAATATAAAAAGACAACAATAGGATACAAAAATAATTCCTTTTTTCCCAGTCCATAAATAATTTTGATTCTTCCTATTAGTCAAATCTTATTATTTTCACTCATCTGTAACAGTGTTTGCAAAGTGAGCCTTTAAAAATAAAACTGCTTTCATGGTAATAGTTAAAAAAAATTATATTTTATTTTTAAGTAAAAAAAATAAAAAAAAACAACAGCTGTCTAAATTTTATATCTATTTTATTTATTTCATATTTATATTCAAAATCTGATGGGAAAATTTGTTTTTAAGTGAAAATTGGTTACATTACATTTTTTTAGTGCCAAGATGTTAAAAAAAAGAAATCAAGTTTGGCAACATTCATAATTTTTACGATACTAGAAGAACATGCACATCTTTAACTATAAGTCCTGTCATTTGGTGCATAATTTTATTTTTTAAAGAATATTACCAGTATTGGCAGTATCATTATTGGTGATTACATTGTTTAATTTAAAAGTTAAAAGGTATTCAAGTGTTCTTCAAAGTTTTTGGTCCTAATTACCAGCTAATTTAGTTTTTCTTTCATTTTATATATCCAGCTAACAGATGCAGCTATTTTATTATAATTTTATCACTTTACTTTACGGCAGAAAATTTTTCAAGTACTGATTATGTCCATGCAAGTATGAGGACTACAAATATGTAAAACATATACTCAGTACTTCCCTCCATCTCTACTTTAAAGCACCAAACTTTCAGAGAAATAAATAATCTAACTTCATTTTAAACAGCTAGCCTCTTGATTTTGTGCAGTTATGTCTCTATCTAATGTTTAATTAGATTAAACAAAAACTGTATACCTTATGGCTTATAAAAACATTAATATTAAACATTTTATCTTAATTTAACACTTATAAAGTCACTAATATCACGCCTTTAGATGAATAGTTTATTTTATTTTTTATTTGTTTACATAAATTATTTAGCCAATTTAGTATTGAGGCTACACTAATTTTCTAATTTGAAAACAGTACTTTTAAGGCTCACTATTTTGCAAGCATGAAGTCACTAAAGTGAACTGGTGGACTGGTATAATTATTCGACCCACACAGATCATAGCCAAAGGTAAAGAATGCTGAAAATTAAAAAAAGTTTTAATTACGCGAAAGATAAATTAAACGCGTTATCTACGAAATCGAAACCTTTGATTTTATGATGAACTGCTGTCGAGCACAGACCTGTCAATCATGAGTCGTTCATCTCCCATCCATGGAATAAGAAGTTTGCCTTTATCAATGTCAAGAGCTTTTTCGTCATCTCGAAATAATTTACAAGCATATCCAAACACCAATAATTCGTCGACAGTATTTTTCTGATCACATTTGTTGTTACTAGTTTGAGGATCATCCCACCACAATGACGCCGCCATTTTGAATGTAGAATTTGGAAAATAAAAAAGCTTAACATAGTTAGTAATAGGCTGATGCTGCGTGCACACTAAGTTTGACCTAGTTTTAGTTTATAAATACCCAAAGAGCTCTTCTTTGTAAAAGGGTACGTATCTTTATTATTGTAGCTCTTTTAAACTAAAGATCTAGTAACTAGGAAAATTTCTTATGCCTAGAAGATTTATTGTGCATAGCATTAAAACAACGCTATTAAGTCTCGATCATAGACATATTATATAGTAAGTAAAGTTGACATGAAGCGCCATTGGAATTAACACATTTATGTAGCATATTTAGGGATTGTGTGACTAGTACACGTTTTTTGCGGCCTTACTAGGGACCTACATCAGGACCCTATGTGTCTCTTACTGCCTATAACTAATTACAATACCATGGCCAAGGGTCATTTCTTAAGTTAAAAAAATAATAATTATTAGCCTAATTAGTGTAATAAGTTATACATTAAAAAGTATAAATATATATCTTTTTTTTCTCCAGCTAAATTTCACTGATTCAGATCATCCTCAACTCTGCCAATCTTGTGGTTGAAGCAGATATTGACTGGGAAGGAACGAAGAGAATATGTATAGAATGTGGCATAGTTTGAGCTGAACTATGTTCACAGGTAATTTTGTTGGGTAAATTTGGTAAAATTATCTTATTACATAGCATTTTTTTAGTGTCTATTAGGTTAATTGGAATTAATGTTCTAGCGATATAGAGCACTGATTTGTCAATCTGAAGGTTTATTTGTTCAATCCCCACTGAGAAACTAAAGATTTTTTTCAGGTCCAGGTGAAAGTCCACCCTGGCTTTAAATGCTGCCATGAGGAAGAGGCACTTCAAACACGTGTCAGTGGCCCCAAATCTTATTTATTTTTTATTTACTTTTTTTAAAAATTTATTTTCTAAAAAAATAGATGAGAGTGTCTTGTCATTGTTATATTTTGTCATGGGACCCAGAATTCCTGGCTGCAACTTTAGTATTTGTTATTAGTTTGCAAAGTAAGATGACTTAGCATTATACTAGGCACACAACTCTTTAATATGCTGTGGCTACAGAAAAAGGGGAATTCTATACTTCATTTCCCGAGGGTCATAAGGGAATACTTTACTTTTTTTGTTTGCTTTATTATTTCAGCCTTTTTGTTTAGAAATATTAAGTGACAAGCTAATTATTATTTTGGGCCCAGCTCTATTCATATTATAGTTGCATTTTTTTTATCAGCCTCATCATAGTCAAGCCCCTTACCTTTATAATTTCCAACTCTTATGATGTAAATGAAACTGACATTAATGAAGCAGTCTGCGAATCATGTGGAGTGTCACTCTCACCTTCAGCCATTTTAGCTAAGCTTCAACTTTGTCCTGAATATCAGGCTTTGGAAGAAAAAAATGAAGAGACAGCTGTTTATGTGTGGAAAAAGTACCTGTGGAAAGGAAAAATACATCAGCCCCTGAAATACCCACCTGCAAATCTTGTGGTGAACACGACTTGGACAATTGATCTGTTTTTGATGAAGGATTGTTAATTTCTGATGAATTAGGCATTAGAACATCCTAAGCTTCTCAGAATGGATGTTTCACATTGCCAATGTATGCAAAAAAAGCAGAGGACAACTGAAAGGACTAACTGCGGGTTTGAATAAAATTAGTTTGCTGCATGATAAATTATGCTTCTCTGAATCAGTGAAATCTGAGGCTAATGAAATGTTTGAATCTGTTTTCTACAAAAAAGAAGTTTATTTTTTTGCTTACATTATCACCAAAGAACATATTGCAGCTGCCTGTTTATTTATAGCTTGCTGGCGTCATGATATTCCTCTGAGTTTAACTCATTTTAAACCTTACTTTGATAAGTTCCCTCTATTTTTCAAAAGTAAGAACATGCTAGATAAGATATTGAAGCCTAACTTGTTACCATTGATCTTAACAAGCAAGGTATAACGAATGTAATATTTTTGTTGTCACTTTGTAACGGATTGTAATAAATAACTCAATTCATGTTCCATGGTTCATAATAGTTTATTAACAAAACAATAAAACATAAACAGTAGAATAAATCCAATATGAACTGAATTATCACAATGACTAATAATCTCCTCAAGTCAATGAATAAACACTTATCAACTTTCCAATAAACTCACTTGCTGACTGACTGACTTCAATTGAACTGAATTCTCTTAACTGAAATCTTTAACTGAACTGAACTCCTTAACTGAACTCCCATATCTTACAAACATCCTCTTATATATTATGAACGCATCATTACTTGAACATTCTACATCTAACTAAATCGCACTTGCTAGACAATCCTATTTTCTATAAACATAATATTTTAGACTCTCGAAATAACTAGAGTCTTGACCCCGTGACCTTCGGTTGACCTGGCTGGCCAAGCTCCAAAACATACACACACACCTGTGTGCATAGTACACACAACTATAGCCTACTATGACACAAGGTTAGTTACTGCCTTGAGAGAAAAGGGTTCAGCAGCAAAATTATTGATAAAATAGAAGATATTCTATTTTTTGTGTCAGCATGCTTGATTGACAGAAGGGTGCACCAGAGATGGGTTCACTGCCATAGCTACTTATTATGCCTGTAGGAATGCTAAATGCCTCTACAAAAGTTTAGAGACACTTCCAATCTTCCCACTGTTTCTCAATGCTTAATCAATGAATTATAGGGCCTGTTCTTTAAGCTGGCCAGTGCATTACCCTGGCTGCGATCTGTTAACAAAAATAATCTCTACCGTAATATTGATGACACACTAAAGTAGAAGTATCGAAACAGGGTATTTCAATGGGCTTTAAAACTGAAGAGAGCACAATTAAATCAGACAAGCGCCCAACTGCAGAACACAGTAAATGTAAAATGGCGGAATCCTCCATAGAATTACTCCTGTCATCCATTCTGAAAAAAGCAGAGAAAGCCAGTTTCTCATCCAGAGGTGCACATTCCACCACATGTAGATTATGATACTGAGCTCAAGGAAACAGAATTTGAGGAAGCTGAGATCAATTCTTTATTTGCTGACAGATTTGAAGATGCAATACATACAGTAACACTGTGCTTGATTTATATTATGTTGTTAATATGTTTTTTTATGTTTATACTTTAGCAATTTCTTACATTTTGTTTGAACAGTGACTAAATAACTGAAGTGTTTGTGTTCAAAAAGAGAATCCACATCTGTGTTCTCCCCAATCCTACATGGTAACAGCAAATAATGCTATAGAATTATAACTTAAAAAATAAATCCGTTAACCAAATTTTTTTTATAGAAGGCTGGCCTCCACAGATTTGTTTAAAGAAGGCTGGCCTCCACAAATATTTTGACCATTTCTATTCATGGATCTCTGAATGTGGATTTTAAAATTAATATGTTGCAAGGGAATATATTTCTATAAAAATTCAGAATTGTGCAATGTAAAATTATATGAACTGTTTTATGTAAAGCTTTTTAAACTATTTGAATATTCAAAAATTATTTATAATCCTGGCATATATCGATGCTCTATTACTAATGGCCCTGAAATTGAATGCCATGTATTTGAATTTCTTTCTCATATTACTCTTAAAAAGTGCCTTGGCCATTTCTACACAATGTCTTCTATCTGAAAAGATTTTAATGTCATTTATAAAGTTTAAATACAGTGAGTGTTCTCGACCCAAACTGAGTACATTTCTGAAATTAACATTTTTAAGAAAATTGTTTTTCAACTAATGTGTTGTTAAGTCATTGGTTTAAAAAACTTTTGTGAGTTTAATCTCAAGTGTTATGTATGGTAAAAATAAATGAAGAAATATAAATATTCTTAAGTAATTATTTGAGATATTTAAAATGTTGATTGTTATGTTGGACTAGGGCTAAGAAAAAAAATATTTATTCTTTAAAAAAAAAACATTTATTGAAAAAATCCATGCTCTTCAGTAAAAAAAAATAATTAAAGCTCTATTAGCTTAAATGAGCCATAAGGGTTGAAGTGTAGAATTTATGTTTCTGTAACTATGGCATATAAAGGGACATATCAAGGAAATTGCGAAAATGGTCTGGTCTGAAAATGTTGGAGGGACATGTGGCTATGTTGTGTAGACTCGACTGTCAACCTGATAATCCTGGGTTCAAAACCAAGGAAATTTGTACAAGTCCTGGTGAAAGTCCACAAGTGAATTTTTTTTAATTTCTTACTTATGATAATTCATCTACTTTAACATAAACATTGTTTCCCCAGATTTGTTTCAATGGGTATTTCAATGGAAATATGGATATTGAATGCACTAAATGAGGAGGCTACAGATGTTCTTATACTGCAGCACTGTATTGTTTGTGATTGATTGAATCAGTGTCAGTCAAACTGACAGAATGCCACTGAAAAAAGTAAACATAGGACAATTTGTGCCTTGGGACAATTTCAGAGCCCTGCAAGGCACAGTAATTGACAAAGACTGCTGATGGTTGTACAGTGAACTCCAAATACATGCAGTATTTACTGCCATGTGTTGGCTTATGAGTCCAGCACATAAGTGTCAGCTGTATTTAAGAACTAGACAAGAGGTATTGTTTTATACTTCATTTTGCTGACCAGAGGTCAGAAGCAAAATTGTTGACATGACAGCTTGTCAGCCTCTGAATGATTACAGAAATCTTGTAAGGGCAGGATTACAGGCAGTTAAAAATAGGAATGCCGCCATAGAGCCACAGACTGACTGTTAATGCAAACAATAGTCATTGCATTGGGAATTGCTATCTAGAAATTTGTGCAATCAATTATCATCTTACAATTTGTTGGAAATTGAGAAAGATTTTATAATGCATTGCTTTAGTTGATGCAGATGGTATTTTGCTTAAAATGTATTAACATAAGGAAAAAAAAATTAATGATTTTTTTATAGTTCCAAAGTTTACATAAACAGCAATAAGACAAAAAAATAAGTATCAAGATCTTTAACATTTATTTATACTTTATTCAATTCTGCATAAAAAATGCAGAAAAAAATGATACAATTTCTAAACATTTTATCAAGAAATAAATTTTTATTTTTTTCTAAATCGTATTTCCTTACTTTTTCCCCGGATTAATCGTATTCATATTAAAAAAAACATATAGCCTATTATTGCTTGAACACATATAATATTCTGTTTAAAATTGGATGCTATATAATGTGATACTAATTAGTAAAACCATGATTTGACGGAACATGTAATATCACATGTCATCCATAATCTGATAGAACATGTAGTGTCACCTATCAGCCATGACTACAGGCAATGACCACTCTAAAGGTGCTAAAATATAAAATCATTTATTTTACACTTAACCGATGTGGTCATTTGGGGTGAAAAAATTGACACATCAACAGACACATATCTGTTGTGCTTTCAATGTCTTTCTATGGGCTTATAGACTTATCTAACTCAAAGACTTTCAAAGATTGTTGTCAAAATTATTGCAGAAAAGTTAAAGATCTTCCACATGATCCAATTTCTGAAATGAATTACAAAATATATTTAGACAAAATAGGTAATCATACAACAACAATATATATATATAAATATATAATTATATATACCAGAGCTGCTGTTCGATTAAAAAAATTGATCGAAATTAACGCATGATTAAAAATTTTATAAAAAATTAACGCACATTTTAATGAACACAATATAATACAATTGTTTGTATTCAAACTATTATGTCATATCATACCATAACATTGACATAATAAATAACTCAGTTTAATTTACGAAAGAGGTATAAATTATTGTAACATATTTATTAAGCACTAGATATTAAGCCCGGTGTTGCCCTGAAAAACTAGGTGTAATGTGCAGCAACGCTTCCTAATCAATTTGAAAACTGAATTTTTAAATACGATTGATTAGGTTAATTAGGTGCTGATTTATGCCAACTTCCTAATGTGCAGAAATGACCTAACCAACCAATCAAACCAAAAAACCAGCCAAACCAACTAACCAAACCAGCTAACCAATCAACCAACCGAGCCAACCAATCCAACCAACCAAGCCAAATCCGTCACAAATTACATTCTAGGCTACCCATCAATGCTAACCAACCAAACCAAATCACCAATCAAAGAAACAAACCTACCGAACAAACCGATCAACCAACCAACCAAACCAAACCCCTTCCTAATCAATTTGTAAACTGAATTTTTAAATATGATTGATTAGGTTAATTAGGTGCTGATTTATGCCAACTTCCTAATGTGCAGAAATGACCTAACCAACCAATCAAACCAAAAAACCAACCAAACCAACTACCCAAACCAGCTAACCAATCCAACCAACCAAGCCAAATCCGTCACAAATTATATTCTAGGCTACCCATCAATGCTAACCAACCAAACCAAATCACCAATCAAAGAAACAAACCAACCAAACAAATCGATCAACCAACCAACCAAACCAACCAAGCCAAACCCACCTTGTATTGAAAATTGAAAAATAAAAGTATATACAACCATTTACTGAGAGCAGAGCTATTTACCTATTTCCCTTGCATTTAGAAAAGTGTGTCCCTTGTATCATACATACACCAGATTTTTTTTCCATCTTGTCAGCTCAAATCCGAGTTCTTTTCCTTTCTACCACATCTATATTGCACTTATATGGAGTTGACTGGTGTTTGGAATCTGCCAATAATGCAAAATATTATTTTCAGTTAGCAGAATTTGTTTTGAAAAATTGAAAAAAAAAAAAGGTTATACAACCAATTATTGCAAATATTTGTAAAAAGAAGGTGGGGGGGGGGGGCTAATTACCTATATCCCTTGCATTCAGAAAAGTGTGTCCATTGTCTGACCATTTGGGAGCTAGCATCTCACACCATAAGGGGACTGTCATCAGACCATCACATGTGCTCATCTGTTAGAAAACAGAATTTAATTTAATAGAAGGCTGGCTTACAGATTCACTTAATAAATTAAATATATATTCTTTTTTATTTTAACTGAAAATACTTCACCGTGAAATATTTTTCTTAATGTAAGATGGTCTTTGAATGCTCAGGTACTTGTTGATTGGTGTGGTCATTAGCATCATTACTGGCATTGATGGAGGGTTAAATATTCTTCTGGCTGGCTCATAGCCATTATGATATATTGGCTCTTTAAAGGGCTGCTCCAGTTTCAGTCCAAGCTTTTTTTTACTCCCATTTAATTGATTGTTGGCTTGAAAAACCTGTCAAGGAAAAAAGTTGTTTTTTATAGAGCTGTAAAACTTAACATGATTGCAAGGGTTAGTAGTTTTAGTAGTGTTAGTTAATACTCAAACTAAATGGAGGAGTGGGGGGGGGGGTAAATAAATTATAAAAAAAAAGTGAAAAACAGAAATGGCTTACTTACCATGCTTAAATGGAATAAAAAGAAAAATACTTCCCCTTCCTTACAATGGGGTAGCTAACGTTTCATTATTCAGTGTGTGGTCAGACCATTCATTTTTTTTTTTTAGTTTTTGTTACTCTTCTGCTGATATGGTCATAGGCAAAAATGTTGAAACCGGTTTTTTTTCCTTCTTGTCAGCTCAAATCTTTACAATAAATGGTTTCTGCAAAGGGTGCTGTCCCATGTACCAGTGAGAGTTCTTTTTCTATCACATCTATATTGCACTTATATGGAGTTGACTGGTATTTGAAATCTGCCAATAATGCAAAATATTATTTTTGGTTAGCAGAATATGTATTGAAAAATTGAAAAATAAAAGGATATATAACCAATTATTGAAAATATTTGTAAAAAGAAGGTGGGATGTCTATTTACTTATTTCCCTTGCATTCAGAAAAGTGTTTCCCTTGTATGACCATTTGGGAGCTAGCATCTCACACCATAAGGGGACTGTCATCAGACCATCATATGTGCTCATCTGTTAGAAAACAGACTTAAAATTAATAGAAGTCTGGCTAACAGTTTCACTTAAAATATTAAATATATATTCTTTTTTATTTCAACTGAAAATACTTCACCGTAAAATATTTCCCTTAATGTAAGATTGTCTTTGAATGCCCAGGTACTTGTTGATTGGTGTGGTCATTAGCATCATTACTGGCATTGATGGAGGGTTAAATATTCTTCTGCCTGGCTCATAGACATTATGATATTTTGGCTCTTTAAAGGGCTTCTCCAGTTTTAGTCCAAGCTTTTTTTTACTCCCATTAAATTTTTTTGGCTTGAAAAACCTGTAGAGGAAAAAAGTTGTTTTTTATAGAGCTGTAAAACTTAACATGATTGCAAGGGTTAGTAGTTTTAGTAGTGTTAGTTAATACTCAAACTAAATGGAGGAGTTGGGGGGGGGGTAAATCAATTATTAAAAAAAAATGTGAAAAACAGAAATGGCTTACTTACCATGCTTAAATGGAATAAAAAGAAAAATACTTCCACTTCCTTACAATGGGGTAGCTAACGTTTCATTATTCAGTGTGTGGTCAGACCATTCATTTTTTTTAGTTTTTGTTACTCTTCTGCTGATATGGTCATTGGCAAAAATGTTGACACCAGATTTTTTTCCATCTTGTCAGCTCAAATCTTTACAATAAATGGTTTCTGCAAAGTGTGCTGTCCCAGGTACCTGTCCGAGTTCTTTTCTTTTTCTACCACATCTATATTGCACTTATATGAAGTTGACTGGTGTTTGGAATCTGCCAATAATGCAAAATATTATTTTTGGTTAGCAGAATTTGTATTGAAAAATTGAAAAATAAAAGGATATACAACAAATTATTGCAAATATTTGTAAAAATATGGTGGGATGTCTATTTACCTATTCCCTTGCATTCGGAAAAGTGTCCCTTGTATGACCATTTGGGAGCTAGCATCTCACACCATAAGGGGACTGTCATCAGACCATCATATGTGCTTATCTGTTAGAAAACAGACTTAAAATTAATAGAAGTCTGGTTAACAGTTTCACTTAAAATATTAAATATATATTCTTTGTAATTTCAACTGAAAATACTTCACCGTAAAATATTTCCCTTAATGTAAGATGGTCTTTGAATGCTCAGGTACTTGTTGATTGGTGTGGTCATTAGCATCATTACTGGCATTGATGGAGGGTTAAATATTCTTCTGGCTGGCTCATAGCCATTATGATATATTGGCTCTTTAAAGGGCTGCTCCAGTTTCAGTCAAGGCATTTTTTTTACTCTCATTCATTTTTTTTGGCTTGAAAAACCTGTCAGGGAAAAAAAATGTTTTTTATAAAGCTGTAAAACTTAACATGATTGCAAGGGTTAGTAGTTTTAGTAGTGTTAGTTAATACTCAATTTAAATGTAGGAGTGGGGTGGGAGGTAAATGAATAATAAAAAAAAATGTGAAAAACAAAAATGGCTTACTTACCATGCTTTAATGGAATAAAAAGAAAAATACTTCCCCTTCCTTACAATGGGGTAGCTAACGTTTCATTATTCATTGTATGGTCAGACCATTCATTTTTTTTTTAGTTTTTTGTTACTCTTCTGCTGATATGGTCATTGGCAAAAATGTTGACACCAGTATTTTTTTCCTTCTTGTCAGCTCAAATCTTTACAATAAATGGTTTCTGCAAAGGGTGCTGTCCCAGGTACCAGTCCGAGTTCTTTTTTTATCACATCTATATTGCACTTATATGGAGTTGACTGGTGTTTGGAATCTGCCAATAATGCAAAATATTATTTTTGGTGAGCAGAATTTGTATTGAAAAATTGAAAAATAAAAGGATATACAACCAATTATTGCAAATATTTGTAAAAAGAAGGTGGGGGGGCTATTTACCTATTTCCCTCGCATTCAATAAAGTGTGTCCCTTGTCTGACCATTTGGGAGCTAGCATCTCACACCATAAGGGGACTGTCATCAGACCATCATATGTGCTCATCTGTTAGAAAACAGACTTAAAATTAATAGAAGGCTGGCTAACAGTTTCACTTAATAAATTAGATATATATTCTTTTTAATTTCAACTGAAAATACTTCACCGTAAAATATTTCCCTTAATGTAAGATGGTCTTTGAATGCTCAGGTACTTGTTGATTGGTGTGGACATTAGCATAATTACTGGCATTGATGGGGGTTAAATATTCTTCTGGCTGGCTCATAGCCATTATGATATATTGGCTCTTTAAAGGGCTGCTCCAGTTTCAGTCAAGGCTTTTTTTGTACTCCCATTCATTTTTTTTGGCTTGAAAAACCTGTCAAGGAAAAAAAATGTTTTTTATAGAGCTGTAAAACTTAACATGATTGCAAGGGTTAGTAGTTTTAGTAGTGTTAGTTAATACACAATTTAAATGGAGGAGTGGGGTGGGAGTTAAATGAATAATAAAAAAAAAATGTGAAAAACAAAAATGGCTTTCTTACCATGCTTAAATGGAATAAAAAGAAAAATACTTCCCCTTCCTTACAATGGGGTAGCTAACGTTTCATTATTCAGTGTGTGGTCAGACCATTAATTTTTTTTTTTAGTTTTTTGTTACTCTTCTGCTGATATGGTCATTGGCAAAAATGTTGACACCAGTATTTTTTTCCTTCTTGTCAGCTCAAATCTTTACAATAAATGGTTTCTGCAAAGGGTGCTGTCTTAGGTAACAGTCCAAGTTCTTTGTTTATCACATCTATATTGCACTTATATGGAGTTGACTGGTGTTTGGAATCTGCCAATAATGCAAAATATTATTTTTGGTTAGCAGAATTTGTATTGAAAAATTGAAAAATAAAAGGATATACAACCAATTATTGCAAATATTTGTAAAAAGAAGGTGGGGGGGGGGCTATTTACCTATATCCCTTGCATTCAGAAAAGAGTGTCCCTTGTCTGACCATTTGGTAGCTAGCATCTGACACCATAAGGGGACTGTCATCAGACCATCATATGTGCTTATCTGTTAGAAAACAGACTTAAAATTAATAGAAGTCTGGCTAACAGTTTCACTTAAAATATTAAATATATATTCTTTTTTATTTCAACTGAGAATACTTCACCGTAAAATATTTCCCTTAATGTAAGATGGTCTTTGAATGCTCAGGTACTTGTTGATTGGTGTGGTCATTAGTATCATTACTGCATTGGTGGAGGGTTAAATATTCTTCTGGCTGGCTCATAGCCATTATGATATATTGATTCTTTAAAGGGCTGCTCCAGTTTCAGTCCAAGATTTTTTTTACTCTCATTCAATTTTTTTGGCTTGAAAAACCTGTAGAGGAAAAAAGTTGTTTTTTATAGAGCTGTAAAACTTAACATGATTGCAAGGGTTAGTAGTTTTAGTAGTGTTAGTTAATACTCAAACTAAATGGAGGAGTGGGGGGGGGGGGTAAATCAATTCTTAAAAAAAAAAATGTGAAAAACAGAAATGGCTTACTTACCATGCTTAAATTGAAAAAAAGAAAAATACTTCCCCTTCCTTACAATGGGGTAGCTAATGTTTCATTATTCAACATGTGGTCAGAGTATTCGTTTTTTTTTTAGTTTTTAGTGGGAATGCTAGGATGTAAAATATGATAAGTGCACTATGTCTATTTTAGACATCTTTTTTTTTCCCTTAAAATATTTAAAATATACCACTGGAACAAGTTTTGAAGATTGCCCTTTGATTTCAGAAGATATTTGCTCATAACTTACAAAAGAGTCGGATTTTTTTCCTTTTATAGTAAACTCTCAATATTAGTTTGTGAGTTTAAAGTTTTTTAATAGTTGGCTTTGCCCAATGGTGAAAAATGCGATGTCTCAGTGAATTCCCTATTGGCGCATTATACCAAATTTTGTAAGGGCACAGAATGGATAAACATTTTTTTAGAATTAAAATAAAACTCATTTCTGCATGAAGTTTCGTTAAAATGTACAGAACTCTCATGAAATAATCTGATTTTAATTTACAGAACGGTCATGAATAAATATTTTAATATTTACGTTTCATCTTTTAATTTCATAAAAAAAAAAAAAAAAACAATTCATGTGCACGCTTGCTCATAAACGCCCCTGCCTAGTAATTTCTAAAGAGACTAATAGTGTAGCCAAGTTTTTTTTTATTTTATTTAGATTGTGTATGTCATTCTAGCTTTTATTAAAGTGTGAGAAATCAGTTGAATGGTTAAACATTATACGATACTAGATCAAAGGCCCGGTACCCGGACCGGCGAGTGACTCCTTATAATTGAGTTGTATCCCCTTGACCATCTTTACAAATTCCCCCAGCCTATTTTATGTATTAGATCTTATGTCAGGTTGAATATTGTTTATATAACACATTACATCAATCATTTTATTCTGTGATTAAATTGTATTGATTCATTGAGTTTTTTTTATTTTTTATTCCCGTAATCAATGTCGCCTGTGGGTTTACAGACTTGGCGTCGCCCATCACCTCCCCAATCCAGCGGCGAATATTTTAGGCGTTACCAAGCTATCCATTAAGCTTTAAGTTTTATTTGAATTCAGTTTTTGTCCCAGCCTTCTTAATTATGTCGATATATGAACTGGATACATACGAATTTAAAAAAATATATATATTGTCTAGGAAATAGACTTACCTGCTGTCAATGTTTCCCAGTTCTGTGGATAAGTTGAGAACTTTGATTATATCTGTGACAGGTCAGCAACGTTTTTTGGAGAATTTGAAAATGTATGTTTGTATCAGTGACAGAACTACTGAGTCTGAGTACTGGGAGCAATTGAAACCTTTATGTTATGATCAATGACGGAACTGCTTATTGGAGTATATGAGACATGCATGTTTGTATCTCAAATATACATTTGGAACTTTATAAATGTTTTACTCCCAACATTAATTTTCGCTTTTACACTCTAGCGATTATTTTTAAAATCCAAAACAAAATATAAGTACAAATGAAATGTAGCCTAAACAATCCAAGTAGAAATATCACAGCGAATAACTGAACCACACACTAAATCCACTAGTCACACTACAAGTTACACATGGTGGTCGAAACATTATTTCATGCAGACCGTGGACAGTGGTGGTTTCACGAAGGCGATAAACATTTGGCGTAAAGGTTATAATCTCATGAGTTCATGGTCACTGTGTTGTATATTTCCTGATATTGTTAATACAGATTTATTTTCAATGCAAGTTTGTCACTTCTACACTCTATGCTCAAAACAATATGTTTAAATATCCAAAGATATAATTAAAAAAAAAAGCAAGAAATATAACGTTAACAATCCAAGAAGAAAATTCACAGGTTACAATAGACACAATCTCCACGTAACAAGGCGGGAAGTTCACGTGTTACACAACACACTATCAGCTACCTGTGGTCAGCTGTGTTGTCCACTACTAATGTTGCCAAAAGGTCATTTGATGTCTTTGAGATATAGGTAAAAGTTTTAGTCGACTGTCGGGGTTTCGACTACTTCAAACATTTTAAATTATGTATTTAAAATACGAAGACTGGCGAATACAATATGAAACGAGATGTAAATATTTTGTTTATTACTCTGGCGTGTTGTCAGAAATTTGCTTATTGAATTTTGGCTTCTTTTTTGTATAGAATCTGGCAACACTGGCTCCTACATTGACTGGTCACATACTCTCCCTCCCCTTACCCATCCTCGCCGTTCATTCAACCGTGCTAACTCTAACATTATGTGATGTAAACAACTCTTGTAAAATTACGTCCAAGTATAATTTATTTTACATATGGTCATGCATCTTATAGTAGTTTAACAGTGTGGAATAAGTAGGTTGAACAAACACACGTTAACTTTAGTACATTGATGTTCAGACTTTACTGTTACAACTTGAACAAGTCAACTTTAGTACATAATGTTCAGACTTAACTGTTAAAACTTGAACAAACACAGTTAACTTTAGTACATTGATGTTCAGACTTAACTGTTACAACTTTACACCGTGGTCACCAACAAATCCAACAGTTGTATTCAGTCTTAACTGAGCTAAAGTTGTTAAATTGCAGAAAATTAAAAGCAACTTTTAATTTGATATAAATTGATAATGTATTAGTATCATACAACGTGAACAAAATGACATTATATCACTATTGTGAGGAAAACATATTATAAATGGGGCGGGGGGATTAGTTCTAGGCTTAAGTTATAGTTCACGTTCAGCTAACGCCTTTTGACAGCGAATTCGTAGCAAATGGTGCCAGAAAGGAAAGAAAAATGCCATAGTTAAATTGTCTCCGTAATACATGACCATGTAAAAAAAACTATTTACTTGTGTATATGTTAAAATAACTACCGTATGCATAGATAGACTCAATCCCTTGTTGATGTGTAATATAAATGAAGTTTAACTTAATGTAAGCTGCTCGTGACTTGAACTTTAAATAACATTACATCCATTTCAATCTCTAAATTTAAGAATTGAAAACTTCTGCCTCGATCGAATAGGAGGAGGGGCGTTTCCCACAGCAAAGCCTGGCTCAGGGGTTTTCTCTGAGTCCGGTAGGGTTTTGATCTTGGTCAGTGGCCATAGGTGCAAAGTCGCACCTTCGTCCAGCTCCCGTGCTGGTAGCTTTGATCGCACTCCGCTGACCACAGATCTAGAGGGGGTGGGGGTGAGGGGGGATGAGGGGGGTAGGTGTGATATGAGGGGGGGGCTGCGAACGTAACAAACGCGTTATATTGTTTTCATGATTTCTCGCGTAACTCAGAACTAACAGCATTTGGGAAGAGTTCAATGCATTTAGGTGTTTGCGTTAAAAAAATTTAATCGCCTAACAGCTCTACTGCTGCACTACAGAAATCCTCTTCATTTTATATTACAAGTTCGGGTTTTGTCCGCATACCTTGGGGTTACGATGTGTGTGTGCAAATTGTGACCGGGTAGAAGGTGGGAATAGCTACGTAGTAAGTGAACGGACCTTAACTTCAAATCGTAGAGTGAAATTCGTTTATTTATCGATGTGGCGTTACTCCAAACTTTCAGCATTTTGGTCAAATTAACGGACTTAAGTGTTGCGTTGAAATTATTTATCGCCCCCATGTTAGGACTATTATATCAGCTACAATGACTTATTTAACTGAACAGTTGAGTTATTCAAAGATTTGCATGAGTCTTTGTTGTTGTTTTGCCTTGGGCTCCAATAAAAGAGCAAAACAAATTAGTTGACTTGAAAATCTGTCTTAAATTTTAACAGAGTTCCTCTATATCTAATATTGTTAGTGACAATTTTTATATGTTGAAATAAAAAATACTTCTTCATCATGGTATATTAGTAACACTAAAACAAATTATTTAGCATCAAGTAGACAACAATTAACATCTAAACATCAATGGGAATTAAGACTGAGACTGTAATTGTTATATCTAAGTTAATACTTAAACAGGTCGTATCTAATAACCGGTAAGCGTAAAACCCGCTATAATAATGAACACTCCGGCAGGCAGGGGGGAACAAATATAAATTGAAAAAAAAAATAACAACATCAGGATAGTTATATCCCCTTACAGTAAACCCCCTCTCCCGGATGGGGGGGGGGGGAGAGGGAAGAGATACTTAACCACGTGACATTCCGACGACATACTGCAAAGAAAAACAAAAAATAGTTTTAGACCGATTTGAGTTCGTCTTTTTATTACATCCTTGTCCGGAAGACATTTTGAACGTCGCCACATCTCCGCATCGTTCAAACCGGTAGCGCCGCCTAGGTAACCTGTCGCCCCTGTCAATATTCAACGAGTGCGCCACTTCTGGCTGCAAGGGCATCATGCCTATAGATTGCTACAGATTGCTGTACCCAAGGGCCCCCCTCCTTATGAGTATAGGCCCCTGACAGTGACATCTTCTTCGGGTTGAGTTCTTCTTGCAGCGACCCAGCTCTCAAACTTTTCGTCCCGTACTGTTGTAAAAACCCTCCCGAAAGAGTGTATATAGTCGTTCGTTGCCTTTTCTAATGAGCCACGACTGTACGCCATTTTATCACCTGGACAGGTGCGCAGGTGCCTGACCGTAAGGCGACAACATGAGTGTAAAAAGGAGAATGGGGGTGGTGGTGGTGTGGTGTGAAATAACTGTCGTTCCTCTCACCACTTCAGCTGGCGCTAGCTAGCATCAGGACAGTGAGAGACACGAGTCACGTGACCTGGTTTGAAGGGGGAGGGGATCTACGTTCTACTTCAGAATTTGGACTCCGGTGTTAGATATTGGCTAGTGACCAGAGAGAGAGAGATGACAGCTAATTATTATTTTTAGGTAGCGTGTTCGTTACCTCAGACGTAACACGTCCGACTCGCTTGTGATCAGAGGTATACTTAGGGTGGGGGAAATGGAGGGGGATCCAAAGTCAATAGTCCCCCGGACCCCAGCTTTACGGGGGGGGCCTCACACATTTTTTTTACATTAAATATTAAGTGCATTATCTCACGTCATGGTGTCGAATGTCAAAATGCAGGGGCCCCCCAAAAAAGGCCAAGCCCCCCGCCCGGGCCCCCCAAAATTCTTAGGTTCGGCACTGCTTGTGGTGGTTATTTTCATATTGAATTATTAGTTTAGTTGTAGATTAATATGTTTAGTGGATGCGTAGTAAATAAATGGCGCCAAGGCCGTACCCAGGATTTTGTTTTGGGAGTGGGGGGAGGGGGCTGTGCGGCTTGGGGGGGGGGAGGGGGCTGTGCGGAGAGTTTTATATAAGAAAAAATTGGAACACAATAATAAAGAAGTATATTTTGTAATAAAATTTGATTTTTATAATTATATAATAATTTCTATCTATTTTAACGGACATGGAATAAAAGGATTTAAAGTTTGTCGGACAAATCAATAACGTTGATGAATTAATTGTTAGCCAATAGTTTATAAGTTATATTCATTATTTAAATCATACGATTCAGATCTGCAACAGTACAACGAAGAAGGAATCCTTTTACGCCCTTACAATCATCACACATAATTTTCTACATTAGAACTTGTCATGTTAAAGATGATGTATGTTTACAAAACGATATATGAAAACAATTCAACTTGATATCGGTAGAGGCGCAGGATGCATGGGAGAGAAAATTCAAGTGTTTGACTAGTAGTTAGTGACGTCAGATGCAAATCAAATGAATGCTCTTCAATTTCAGAAACGTCTATGTGTACTTCGTGTGACCTATAAGGGGGGGGGGTCCTCATAGCAGTGGTCTAACTCTGACACACGTTAATTGTGTCAAAAGCCGAATCTTAAAAGACGTCCACATTCTTGTGACAAAAAAAAAAAAAGCAACAATACCTTCCCCCATGTTGTCAGCACCCCATCTGATTAAGTTAGGTCCGTGTTTTATAGAGGAGCAGGCCCGTAGCGTGCGGGGGGGGGGCATGGGGGCCGGCCCCCTGCGTTTTTTCTGGCCCCCACTGCTAATTTGTTCTACTTAGTAAAATGTATTACCTGGCCCCCCCCCTGCCATTGCCTGGCCCCTGCTGTAGAATTTCACGCTACGGGGCTGTAGAGGAGTATATATATATATATATGCAGGTGTGAACGATGTTATGAAGGTGTGAATGAAATATGATATGAAAGAAAGAAGGTTTGAAAGAAAGAAGGTGTGAATGAAGGAACGTATGAGTTAGAGATGTAGTTGCTGCTGAGTAGCAGCCAGTTATTGCTGAGAGCACACTATGCTCAATTTTTTTCGTCGTATCTCATGGGAGCAACTTATCATTGCTGTGAGCAAGCTTTGCTAAATTTTTCGTCGCAGTTAATGGAGTAGTCGTTGCTCATATTGTCATCCTGACAATTTTGTGAGTTATAAAAACCACATTGCTGTGTGCTGTACTATTGAGATTTTGGAAAATAATGTAACCATAATATTCTATTTGATTGTTGTGCGTAGTAGAAACGTAAATACTGTGAACAAATTTATGGCATGGACATTTATCAGTGTAGAGACTATTTTGTGTAGAGACTTTTTTGTGTAGAGACTATTATTGAGTTTTTTTGTGCTTAACCTTTAAGTATTGTAATGGAGGCTCATGAGGATCGAGCAGGCATTAATTGCCCAGTTTTGCAGTGGGCATTGTCCTTTAGGTGCGTAATTTGGGAGGTTGAGGTCCAATGTCAATTTCCTTTGCCGACACTGCAGAGAAGTGGAGGAAACCGTGGGTCATGTGCTTTTTGAGTGCTGGCAGACCATAGGGTGGACCAGTCGGGGGTAGCTCGCTGTCCATTGGCCTGTATGGCAGTCTCCAGATGTTGAGGGACACAGCGAGTCTGATCTCACGGGCTCTAAGAGACTAAGTCTCAGCCCGCAGTTATCACTGAGAGAGTTCTGAGAGAGAGAGGGGGGGGGTGAGAGAAAGAGATAGTCCGCTTTTGATTTTGCAGGAAATAGGTGAGAGTGGTTACCATCAGGGTGGCGGAGCCGCCAATTTTTTCCGGCTCCGGCTCCCTATTGAGATAGTATCACACGAGACAAAATTTTTTTGTAATTGCGCCACGCAAACATGCCGCTGATAAAAAGTTATGCAAATTTTGCCGCGTCCATCCCCATAGTCAGGAACTTGAAAAATATACGCATGTCGGTTTTACTAAAAACAAACCATTTCAGTGCATCCAGAATCATATCATTATTTTCGACCGAGGTTTCACTAGTCGCCATTTTCAAAAGTAATAACAAGTTATTTCAATGATCAAATTAGCAAATAGTAAAATGATACATTATTTAAAATATTTTAAAGACTTCAGTATTTATATTTATTATTTATAAATTCGAAGTGACTATTCGGACCCGGGTACCAATAACTCCGATTTTTATTCGGACCCCGTCCCAATAAAGTCTGATTGTTATTCGGACCCGTGGCTAATATGCACTTAGCTTAGCTATACATAAACTTTATCATTGTTTTTTTTTTAAATAATTGTTTGAATTGTATGATTTAATCGTTACTCAGTGTCTATGGTTCCACTAAATGGACTCTGTATTATTATTTTTTCGGGTTCCGTCTAAGAAGTTTAAATATAGCTAAGCTTAGTGCATATTTGCCACGGGTCCGAATAACAATCGGATTTTATTGGGACCCGGGTCCGTATAGCCACAGCCTTATAAATTTATCTACTCTATTTCAGATATTCTGTTTGTAATAAAATTGTTAAATACAAAAAGCGACCATTTTGTTTTTAGTCTATTACAAATTCGCGGTCAAATAATAATACGAAATGACGCGTTCTATTTGTCTTCGTAGTAAAAATTTATTTTAAATGATTGATACAATTATTCTATGAAATAAAACTTTTTTAACTTTATATATAACAAAATAACATGCCATTAAAAAAATTTCGGAGGGTAAACAAGATTTAAAACGAACACAAAACGATTCCCCATTAAAGATTTCTTGTGGTGATGTGCGTGTTACTGTTGTGGCGTTCGTAAAAAATGACAACATTTCAAATTGTAGGAGGCAAACAATCATACAAATTTGAAATTTTAAAGCTAAAAAAAAAAATTCTGCTGTAAAAAAAACAAACATTTGGGAGCCGTGGAGCCGCCAGATTGTTTCGGCTCCGGCTCCAGCAAAAATTAGCGGCTCCCGGCTCCTCGGCTCCGGCTCCGCAAGCCTGGTTACCATATATATTTGATGTCGATGGTAGTTACTCGGTTAATTGGAAGCATAAAAAGGTTTGCCTGAGTTAAAGGAAAGGAACTGTGCTGTCTATTTTGAAGCTGTGACCCGGAAATGTTTTAACTGGGTTGTCCAAACCGACTTTAAAAAAAAAACAACAGATTATCGCGTTTTGACAGGTCATTTTTGCACCGTATTTACTGAAAGAGTTTTGCTCACCTAGAATGTTAAAATTTTCCCACCAGATCATTGTGTGTCTTCTAGACCAGGTTAGCCTATCTATCTATCTATCTATCTATCTATCTATCTATCTATCTATCTATCTATCTATCTATCTATCTATCTATCTATCTATCTATCTATCTATCTATCTATCTATCTATCTATCTATCTATCTATCTATCTATCTATCTACTATCTACTATCTATCTATCTATCTATCTATCTATCTATCTATCTATCTATCTATCTATCTATCTATCTATCTATCTATCTATCTATCTATCTATCTATCTATCTATCTATCTATCTATCTCTATCTAACTATCTATCTATCTACTACCTATCTATCTATCTACTATCTACTATCAATCTATCTATCTATCTATCTATCTATCTATCTATCTATCTATCTATCTATCTATCTATCTATCTATCTATCTATCTATCTATCTATCTATCTATCTATCTATCTATCTATCTATCTATCTATCTATCTATCTATCTATCTATCTATCTATCTCATATCGTCCAGAAACCGTTGTCTAGCCCAAGGTTTAAAAAAACAACAACATCAACAAACAAACATAAATTTGTTTTGTTTTGATAATAAAAGAGCAAAAAGAATTCAGTTGTTTTTATATGTGTCTTAAAATTTTAATCAGTGTTCCTCCATAACTAAATGCAGCCAGTGACAATTTTATATTTTAAAAAAAAACGAAACAAGACAAACCCTCTACATCTTGTTACAGTCAGTGGCACCGAGAGCCAACGCGGGCCCCAGGGCAGGACATCATTGCGGGCCCCTTAATAAACAATGAGTCGTGAAAAAATTGACATGGTCGGGGCTGCCGGGCCCCCCTTTATGCCCCCTTACAGATGCGGGCCCCCTGGCAATGACCCCCCTGCCCCCCCCTCGGCGGCCCTGGTTACAGTAGTAACCTTAAAACAAATTCTGTAGCGTCAAGTAGCGAACACATTTAACATCTAAACATTAGTAACAATCAACTCTGAGTCAGTCATTGTTCGTTCAAAGTCAATATTCAAACAAGTTGTTTACAATACGCGGCAAGCGTAAAACCTGATCCACTTTCATTATGAACAATTCGGCAGGCGGGGGGGGGGGGGACAATTATAAATAAATACAACAACAACAACAACTAGAGAGTGATGCACCCTTACAGTTAAATCCCCACCCCCTCCCACCGCTTGGAGAATACTTAACCACGTGATCTTTACAAGACGATCTGCAAAGAAAATCAAAAACAAAATATAGACCGATCTAAGTTTGTATCTCTCTCTTTTTTAATATCCTTGTTCAAGACATTTTGAATGTCTCCATATCTCCTACATCGTTCAAACCAGAACCGTCGCCTGGGTAATCTGTCGCCCTTGTCAATATTCAACAACTGCACCACTTTTGGCTGTTAGGCCATTATGCCCATATATCAGATTATTGTGTAAAGGGGGGGGGGCGTACAACAGCATCGGCGCCTGACAGTGACATCTTCTACGGGTTGAGTGAGTTCTTCTTGAAGCGAGCCTGTTCTCAAACTTTACATGTAAAGAATACGCCGATATTCTAAAACAGTAGTTCTAAAGTTTTTTTTTTTTTGTAATTTTCGACCCACAAATAAAAAACTAATCGAAAATGTATTACATATATTTTTTTTATGAAGAATTATTTTTTGGAGTCTCACACTTTGAGACCCACTGTTCTAAAAACTTTAACAGAATTTAGTGATTCGGATATTACAATTTTGACGAACATAAAAAAAAATGGACTAAAAGTGTTGATTGAAAAAAAATAATTTGTCCCAATGAAACTGATGTATAGAAATGTATGTATATTTATCTTTTCAATCGTGCGTGTCATATTTCCAATCGTATAACAAGGAAGGAAGCTGATTATTTCTTATAATCACACCTAATTTTCTACGTTGAAACTAGTCATTCTAAAAATAACATATGCTGACAAACCAACTTCCTGTCGGCGAAATTGCTGGCTGCATGGGAGAAAAACTCAAGTGTTTAACTAGGTTTTAGCGAGGTGGGGGGGGGGGGGGGTGGGAGGGGGGGGGGAAAAACACATGTCAGATGCAAATTAAATGAAGGCTGTTTAAAATTTCATTTCGCAGAGCGTGATGTTAGGGGGGGGGGGGCTTCAGATAAGTCTATTTGTGTTTCGTGTCACATACAATGGTGTCCTCATAGCAGTGGTCTGGCAAGCGTTAATTGCGCACTTGGCCGAATCTTAAAGGCTACCACATTCCCGTGCTAAAAAAAAAACAAAAACAAAACAGTGCTAATAAACCGACACAAGCTGTCAACATAGTACGTGCGCATAAGCTACCCCATCCCATATAGTTTCGCCCGTGTCTTTTTGAGGAGTACATTCGAAGGTTTGTGAGATGGTTAGAATGAAAGAAGGTATAAATAAAAGAACGTATGAAATCAAAGATGGTTTGAAAGAAGATATGAATGAAAAGAAAGAAACGAATAAAAGCAACACAAGACCAGCTTTGTCTCTAAGCTGTGAGCGTGTGCGAGCATACACATTACTAAGGGCGCGCGCACACATTACGACAGAGCGCACACATTACTAAGGGCGCACGCACACATTACGACAGAGCGCACACATTACTAAGGACGCGCGCACACATTACGACAGAGCGCGCACATTACTAAGGGCGCGCGCACACATTACGACAGAGCGCACACATTACTAAGGGCGCGCGCACACATTACGACAGAGCGCACACATTACTAAGGGCGCGCGCACACATTTCGACAGAGCGCACACATTACGACAGAGCGCACATATTACGACAGAGCGCACACATTACTAAGGGTGCGCGCACACATTACGACAGAGCGCACACATTACGACAGAGCGCACACATTACTAAGGGCACGCGCACACATTACGACAGAGCGCACACATTACTAAAGGCGCGCACGCACATTTGGTTAAGTGGGTCTGTATATTGTTATGGCTACAACACGCACGCACACACACACACACACACACACACTTTGTTTCAATTTTCTTCCAAAGTTTCACACAGCAATCGATTGCCGCACACAGCCCATGGGAAAAAATATGGGATGTATTTCAGATAACATGACGTTTTTACACGCTGAGGCAAAAAAACAAAAATACCAAATAGGAAACACACAGACGTCTCGATGAAGTCACTCAGCCGGATACGACATCCCATGATTTCGGTGACTTTCTCAGTCGAAGAATTTTAGTGTATAGATTGAGACAATGAAAGACGATAAACCGTGAAATAGGTTAAAATTTAAACATAACCATCAACTGTTCCTCCTCGTCAAACCTTCTCCATATTAAGTAAACATGATAAACCGTACTAATAAAAAAAAACTTTTAGTGTTAGTACCAGGGCTTGATTTACCGCAGGGATGCCGGGGATATCTTCTCCCGGTACTGAGAACTGTCGTCCCCCCGGCTCTACATTAGGTAATATATCCCTGCCAGGGGATGAAACTAGAGACATTTATCCCCCGGCTCTGAAGAAAAATTTTTTTTCTATTTTCTCTTTATGTGAATGTCTCTCCTCTTCACCTCAGTTACATGATTGTGAAATAGGTCTTGGTTTAATAGAATGTGACTTATTTCAATATATTACTATCCTGTGATGGAAGACACTTGTTTTAATAAAATACCATCCCGTGATGGCGACATGTTTCAATGAAATATAATTCTGTGATGGAAGCGACTTGTTTCAATTGAATACCATCCTGTGATGGAGGTGACTTGACTCAATAAAATACCATCCTGTGATGGAATCGACTTGTTTCTACGAAGCAGTATTGTAGGTCATACTGGGTTTCCCATGTTTGAATGTTTCGACACATCTGTAGCCGATCGCCCACTCCATCCGGCCTTTGTTTTAATAACTTAGCGCTCCATTGTCTTAAACTTGACTAATAATAATCTTGTACTGCATCTTAGTTGAAACATGACTCATGTATTCCCAACTATCGCTTGAATTTAACGCATTTTAACACACACGTGAAACAGGATGCCATATAGTTGTGTTTAAAAATCAGAACTTGTTATTATTAGCTATCATAATCATTGCATTTTACGACATCAAATACAATAATGGCGTGAGTTGTTGATCGTTATGTGTACACAATTAAACACGGAGCAGGGTATGTCTCATTAAAAAGTAGAATTTGATTTTTAACAATTCTTTATATGGTGTTAGTAATATTTCTCATAGAGTTGAGAAGTTTGATAAAATTGTTCTTCTCCCCGGAGAATTAAAGGTTAAACAGCAACAACAACAACAACAACAATTGAAACTGAAGCAGACATCTTCCTTTGTGTGAAATCAGACTCACATCTTGGTGTTTTGTAAGTGTTCAAAACAACACGAAAACAAACGGAATGTTGTGCTTCATCTTACTAGCTGTGATTGTCACAGGTAACACGATTAATGCTTTCATGTGTTTCATAATATATTCATAACATATTCATAACATATTCATACCATAACATATTCATAACATATTCATAACATATTCATTCATAACATATTCATAACATATTCATTCATAACATATTCATAACATATTCATTCATAACATATTCATAACATATTCATAACATATTAATAACATACTCATAACATATTCATAACATATTCATAACATATTCATTCATAACATATTCATAACATATTCATAACATATTCATAACATATTCATTCATAACATATTCATAACATATTCATAACATATTCATAACATATTCATAACATATTCATTCATAACATATTCATAACCTATTAATAACATATTCATAACATATTCATTCATAACATATTCATAACATATTCATTCATAACATATTCATAACATATTCATAACATATTCATAATATATTCATAACATATTCATAACATATTCATTCATAACATATTCATAACATATTCACAACATATTCATAATATATTCATAACATATTCATTCATAACATATTCATAACATATTCATAATATATTCATAACATATTCATAACATATTCATTCATAACATATTCATAACATATTCACAACATATTCATAATATATTCATAACATATTCATTCATAACATATTCATAACATATTCATTAATAACATATTCATAACATATTCATTCATAACATATTCATAACATATTCATTCATAACATATTCATAACATATTCATTCATAACATATTCATAACATATTCATAACATACTCATAACTTAACATATTCATAACATATTCATTCATAACACATTCATAACATACTCACTCATAACACATTCATAACATTTTCATAACATATTCATTCATAACACATTCATAACATGATTTACATAAGTATAAATAATATCCTGAATCAGATAGTAGTAATATTCACATTCACTAACGTCAGCTTACATGTTACGGTTAATAAAAAAAAGAAAAACAAAACTAATGCAACATAGTAAAAAAAAAAACAACTTGAACTATCGATGCTAGTTGGTGACAAGATGGCGTTTTGGGTTGTGTCCAATCTGCAAGCGTTAGTTTGATCTAATTAATTTTTTTCGAAATGGTTGAAATACAATCGTGTCCTGTGTGTTGCCATAGTGTCTTCGTAGCCATAGCATAAACGGCTATGGTAGGGATGAGAAAATAAAAAAAAGATGAACACAGTGGCTACGGGACCAAGGAACGGGACTCCGTATAATTTTTTTTTCGGGGTCCAGCTATAGATATTGCTCCTCACCCTAACCCTATCCCTAACCCTAACCCCCTAACCCTAACCCTAACCCTAACCATAACCCTATTCCTAACCCTAACCCTAACCCTAGCCCGAAAACAAAACAAAATGCAATAATAAGCAGTCCGTCAGCCGCGCATGCGCATCTATCCCTGGACCCCGAAAAGCCACTCCGAAAGATAAAACAGAACCCCCCCCCCACCCCCCATCAGTTGGTCATAGGGTAAAAAATAAAATACACATTTCATCCAACAGGGACTTAAATAACTGTTTTATGCGATACTCAATTTTCATAACCGATGATGTCGCTGGGGGAAACGGATAGACGGATCAACAGACATGCTTTCACGCGTCCTTTCTGTGGGGCTTATGGAGTATGCGGAGAACCAATTGTTAGCTTTACCAGGGAATTGATCCCAGTAGCACCTCCACTGCCCGTTTAATTGAGTTCACAATCGACTTCGCTTTCCAGCCGCCAGTGATCATCATAAATAAGCATTAAAAAAAAACAACATATTATCATGACTGATATCGACTGAAATGTAACATACATGTTCACTGCTAAAGAGTCAATATTTTTTAATCATGCCCGTCGTGCATGCATAGTTGAACTTGTACGAAAGGTCAGTGAGAATAGATAAGCTGACCAAAGACAAAAAAGTGGTTATGTGCATGGGCGTGTTCATGGGGGCGGGGGGGGGGGGCAAGGGGGGCCATTTGCTCCCCCCCGTACGTTTTAAAAAAAATGTCATAAAGTTGTTATTTGCCCCCCCCTGGGAAATTTTTGCCCCCCCCCCGGAAAAATTCCTAGCGACGCCCATGGTTTTGTGTGTCACAGACAACTTAAGTCCGTTTATACATTTTATATCCAACACGCGTCTACATAGTTACCTTTAAATGATTATAAGTTTGTTTTCTCTCAAAAAAATAAATAAATAAATAATTGACTTAGTCAAACATTGCACTGTTGAACTGTTAACAATATGTACATGTCATTATTAGGCGTGTTTGCGTGTCCAGACGGTTGGTTTGGTGCCGGATGTCAGTACATGTGTCATTGTACAGGTGAAAACTGTTGGCCAAACGGTGAATGTAGAGACAACGCCACCTGTGAACGAGGGTGGTTCGGTCCTCTGTGTCAGTATGGTGAGTTGATATCTTGACAATTTTTATCTAAGTAGCTACCTACTCACCCACCGATTATTTGGTCTATTCTCTAATAGATTTTATTTTAAACTCTCTGTCGGTGCATTAAAACAATTCTATTTGTACGATTGCTTATCTACTTATCTTTTTATACGTATGTACCAGGCATAAAAAACAGGGTGAAAATTTTCGGCTTTATTTTACAGAAGACATAGCTAGAAATAATACGACCGTGATATCAGTCCCAACTCTAAGACCTGAGCTAGCGTTGGACGATAACAGCGAAACTTGTACTGGAAACATCACTGTGTTGAGTTTGACATGGGATGAATCAATCATATTTACCTGGCTGAGGTTTATTTTGAAAAATCCAGGTTAGTAAAATGACTTTTAAGTAAAAATTGAAATGAACGGACATTTGGGCAATACAATCTATGAAAACATCACGTATTATTTAATGATGGCCAGATGCCATAAATAATTATTTACGAGAATCTTTGGAAATAAAATCTTCAAATTATGGATGTTCAAACATTACATTAACATTCTAACTGGGGTGTGTGGTAGTGCGCTCGACTGTATACCAAAAGGTCTCAACATTGTGAATCGATCGATGTCTCTGTCCACTCAGCTAACAAATGATTACCTGACGTAAGTTGTAGAATATCAGGAAAAATACGAACTCAACATTATCTGCACCCGACTGTCTGTAGAAGCTTTAAAAGGGAAACATTTACTTTTGTTTAAAATCTCTTACTGGAAGATGACTTAAGGTTACTAGCGCTAAAAATGACCAAAGTGTAACAATGTAAATACTGTAACAAACGTGTAATAAAGTGTAACAATGTAAATACTGTAACAAACGTAATTATGCAGCAAAATGCAATGTGTCACGTGAAAAGCCAAGGAGTGATACGATTGATCGGGGCAGGTGAAGTGTAGAATTCATCTGTTTCTATAACCTCGGCATATGAAGGGGTTGTGTGGTTAGCACAACGCCCAGCCGCCTTTACTTCCCCAACTTAAAAGTCAGGTACCCATTTAAAGCTGGATGGACTTGTGGGACGACTAGGACACACATCTTACCTGGAAAAAATTCCCATGGTTCTCACTGAGGATCGAACCCAGGACTCTCAGTCGACAGCCTACACCACTCGGCCACCCAATTGATAGAAACTAAGTTGATCACGAAGTCATTATGTATGGTAAGGCGGGCATGCTTGACCGATCATGGTTCGAAAGGTGAAGGGAAAAGAATAAAAGGGTGCTGACAGAATGGGCTCGATGAACACGTGCATGTGTGTAAAGTGAACTAATGTACACGCAGGCCCGTAGCGTGCCGGGGAGGGGTCAGGGCGGCCGGGCCTCCCCTGCGTTTTGTCTGGCCCCACCCTGCTTATTTGTGCTACTTAGTAAAATGTATTACCTGACTCCCCTGCCAGTGCCTGGCCCCTGCTGTAGAATGCCTGGCCCCTGCTGTAGAATTTTCACTGACACAGTAGGGGGTCGCGGGTCGAACTCTCTTGAAGCGAGGACGTGTTTATATATATTGTGGACAGTGGAGGATAGATCTGGAAGCTAGAGCTCGTTTTTTAAGGGAAGGAGGGGGGGGGGCTCTAATTGAAACAGTTGTATATTCATAAATTCTAGTTTGAATGTTTTGATATAAGTATTATTGTGATTAAATATAAAGAGGACCTGTGTTGGTGTTTTCTAAAGAAGGTGATTGGGTTTGACGGATCAGTATTGAATACATGGACAATAAATTCTACTGTGAATGAGTTGACTCGATCGTTGTATCAAAATAAACCAATCAGTCAAATCTATCTATCTATCTATCTATCTATCTATCTATCTATCTATCTATCTATCTATCTATCTATCTATCTATCTATCTATCTATCTATCTATCTATCTATCTATCTATCTATCTATCTATCCATCTATCCATCTATCCATCCATCCATCCATCCATCCATCCATCCATCCATCCAGTCTGTCTGTCTGTCTGTCTATTTATCTAAATTTCTATCAATCTATCTAAATATCTATCTATCTTTATCTCTATCTATCATATTTCTTATCTAATTTGCGCTGCATTATCTAAACAGAACATAGCAGTGCCTTTAGGTTGGACTTCCTAAACAGGAAACTCACAATGCCATGTCGACAGCAGCGAGTGTTTCAAGTCAGTTTCGTCACCTTTGACCTCTACTGTACTCTAGACACGCCAGTTCAGCAGGTCAACGCGTATTTCGATACGGCCGAAGAAGTTTGCTCCCTTTATATCAGCGGAGGTAAGTTAATTGCTGTGTCAAGTAGTTAAAGGGAAACAACCTTCTTTATAAAGAAAAAAGCAAAACAACCACGGTCAAGGGGAAGCAAGCATCTCGTGCCTCTTTCAATCTAAATCAACAGTATATCTACGACACAAGATGCTTTCTGGAAATGTTACAGATTATTTGAATAAAGGCATTAGCTGTTAAATTACATTTTATAAAAAAACACAATTCTGCTAATAATCGTGTTTACAAGGTTCACTGCAATGATCTCAAAATTGAACTCGATAGAATTAGTTAATTATAGATGTAAGAATGACCCAAGTAACACTTTACGGGGTTTTCCCACTTTAAATCAGTAAAGACAAACACAACGTTATACAGGGATAGTTATATCATTAAATCAAGCTGCTATCTAAAAGTAGCATTTTGTAAAAGACACCAGCATTGATGTTCGTTTTTGGGTATTCAGTCTTATTACAGGCTATTTAAACATTTAGCTTTTAAAAAAATTAAGATAGAGATTGACCATAGCTGAAGGCTATATGGACATTTATTCTAGCTGATGGCCATATGGACATGTATCCTTATTATGGCTAATTGGACTTAAAGTCTTCGTTAGGTATATACGGACACTTATCCTAGCTAATGGCTATATGGACATTCACCATAGCTGATTGCAATATACATATAAAACTCTGCTGATGGATAAGTTGTCATTCGGACTAGCTGAATGCTCAGCCCTAGCGACTGCTTAACTGGGCATCGCAACTGATTAATACGACATTTTGCCATGTGGACATTTAGCCGAGCTGTTGATTTAGCGGACATTGTTTAAGGTGAAGGTTGTTATCCCCTCTTACAGGTCGAAACGTTGCACTGAAGCAGACAGCTAAACGTAGCTATTTACACGGAAAAGCCAATACCAGTGCTTCCTGGGACTTGACGGTGGATGGTAAAAGAAACTGCTCAAAATACCCACTGAGATATAAAGCCCAATGGTCAGTCGATTTCCAGCACCCCATGCATGTGAGCAGATACGTGTTTTACGTGTTTTACGAAAACTTAAGTAAGTGTTTCATGTTGGTTTTTTTAAGCTCTTCATTTATATTCACTTTAAGTTTTTTTTTTTTCTGTGAACTATTCTTTTTGCATAAGGGATCGTCAATTATTTAACGTCAACAAAAATTAGCACTTTTTAATTAACCCTCCACCTATCCTCCCTTGTAAACTATTGTCAAGCTTTCGGTGCCCCCCCCCCCCCACCCCCAAGTAAAATATTTAACACCCCTCTATTCCTTAAAATGCAAACTCATACGAAAAAAAAATGTACATGTATAAATATACACTCCTCCTCCCAAATATACCTTCACAGTACTCCAGTCAATTGTAAAAATTGAAATCTAATTTGACTTTATATGCCCAACACATTATCCGCAGAGCCGTAGCTATTCTTGCACCCAGTGCGATACATTTTTGGCGCCCTCTGTCCTACCCACTGTTCTGAAAATAGTGAAACCCTTAACAGTCGAATAATATATTAGCGGTTTGGTTTCTATCGAAACTAAAGAATTAATACAACAGTATTCCAGTTTAAAAAACAATCATGAAAAAATCGGATCTTCCCGAAACCAAAAATAAAAATAACCTAGCCCACATATCTAGACTAAGGGGATATAACTCTATGCAAAGGTTTTGCAGGGTACAGTACTGCTAGTACAACAATGATCTTCGTAGTTCATTGCCAAAATAATCCTAACACACACCCCCTTCTCCTCCATGTCAACAACTGTCAAACATTTTCAGATCTCCCCCCCCCCTCACCCAAACACTCACACCCCAACCCTCTAAGTTGTTGACGTAATTAGTGGACTACACCCTTTGTCTTTCAGCTCGATAATCGACATGTTAAGTTTGAGAGCTGAATAGTTCATATGTATGCATTCTTAATACGCATCTAGATTGTTACGTAAGAATTACAAGTAGATACAACACCAGCGTATTAAATACTTTAATACCTGGTACAGTTTTATTTTTTTTTTAGTCTTACGTTTGTACACAAGGCAGATCATTGATTTTTATTATTTAAATATAAAATTAAAATTGAAAAAAAAAATTAAACTGCTAACAAGTATGGAGTCAAAAAAAAACACTTTCAAAAATAATCTTTAATGAAAATATGATAGAAAGTTATAAATAATCCCTAGACACCAAGTAAGTATTTATTGAAATTATGATTAGTTAACATAAAGTTAACAAAGAGAATGGGTGACATTAGGTAATAGAAATTTATGACATGAAATAAAATCATGCCATCAAAATATTTTAAATATGTGTTTCCCGTTTCATGCTTTGTATTTACAATTATAAATTGTAACAGAATACTTGAAAAAAGAAACGTGTTTAAGAGATATTAATTGATAAATCGTATAATAAAGAGGTAAAGATGTTAATACTAGGGCTGTACCGGATTCTAATTTTTAGATCCTGCAGGATCGGAACCAGAATCGGATTTATTATTTGAATCCTGCCGGAATCGGAACAGGAACCGGATTTTAATAAAATAACAGGTTCCTCGTTTTAAAAATTTATTTAATACAGCTGTACCTAATTTAACTTGATTTCTTTTACAATCAAAAAAAGAAATGGATAACATATATTAGAAAGTATAATAAACATGTTTATTAATAAATGAATTCCAATTTATATATATGTATATATACTGTGGCAGCCCCCGATAGTTCATTTTCTTTAGTTTCCCATAGTGACGTCACCGAACCGTGTTTTTTTCATTCATACTTTCATTTAAACCATTATCTGACTATTTCCCATAAAAACGCAAATTAAAATGCATTTCAAATCTAAATCAATATCACTTTAATGTTCAATTAAAAATGTATCTTCAATTTTTTTATCTAAATGTGCGAGGAATTTTATCCAAATCGTGACAAAATCCACTAAATTAAAAAATGTGCATAAAAATAAATTAGTGAGCTTTTTTTAAAACTGTAAACACCCAGAAATAGATCGTTGTCTGCTCTTTTAAAAAAAGTTAAATTTTGATAGCTAAATATAGTTTATAGAAAACACGGAATCAAAAGTAGCGGAAGATAAGGTGTCGTATTACTAGACCAGGGGTCGGTAACCTTTTGAGATGGAAGAGCCTAAAGTTATAATTTACAATTTTCTCAAATTTTAAAGAGCCACTAAATTTGTTGTTTCAATATTACGGTATTTGATCAAGCCGCAATTTGACATCGAAAGAGCTACAACTTGACATTGAAAGAGCCGCATGCGGCTCGCGAGCCGCAGGTTGCCGACCCCTGTACTAGACTAAATACGATTCAAATCTTCCTTTTTAATATATTTGTACTTACATATAGAACTAAAAGCGATCGACGTTATTGTAGTTTTAAAATCAAATGAAGTTATTGTTTTAATTTAATTGTATAGCGCTAAATATTTCAAAATTATGTTGCGCTAAAAAATTTCTTACAAATTTCAAACAACAAAGAAATCCGGCTTAAATCCGGCACATTTTAACCGGAACCGGAATCGGAACCGGATTTGTTAAAACTGCCGGAATCCGGCTTAACAGGAACCGGAATCGGATTCCGGTACAGCCCTAGTTAATATTGTTTCATTTTTTTTATATTCTTGATCTTCAGCACTTATCATTGAAACTTCGTCCTGGTACAATCAATCACTGCTCAATTATGCTGACTTCTTTCGGTCGAGAGGGGAGGGAGTGCACCGAATATTGCCGATAGGAAACATAAGCTTACCTGTATCCAGAGTGACCATAACAGACCGAAAATTTACATTTGATTACCTGTGTGAAGTGGAAATTTTTGCTGGTAAATTAGGCTGAAATAATGGTTTTTATGTTTAAACACACTTACAAATAAATACCCAAGAATACATTTATCCACACACACACACACACAGGCGCGCAAATACATTCACACACAAGCACGAGCTCACACGCTAGTACACTCGAATACAGTAACTCACACACATACTTACAAACACACACGCACATACACGCACACACTCACGCGTATACTGACGCACACACAGACACACAAATACAGTAACACATACACACACACACACACAAGCATACACACACAATATAAGCACGCACACTCGTATGCAGTCATACACACACATACGAACACACACACGCACACACACAAACGCACACACACACACGCACATACAACCAAACACACACACATGCACACACGTGAATACAGTCACACACATATAAAAACACACACGAACACACACACACACGCACACATATGCAAATACAGCCACACATACATACAAACACACACACAAAAACACACACACACGAATACAGTCACTTACACGCACGCACACACGCACACGCGAACCCAGCCACACGCGGAAACAGCCACTCACACAGACGCACGGACAGACACACACTCACGTGAATACAGTCACACACACATACACACACTCACACGCAAAACAGTCACACACAAAATGTATACACTGTTTTCATGATTGTTTGTTATAGAACATTTGGTGGGTTTTGACGCCTTAAAATAACACAAAACATATTTTGAAAATGTAAAAACTACCAACGACCCCCCTTTCCCCCACATCCCCCATAAATATCGGTAATGAAAAACTCCTCATTTCCAATAAAACTAGGGATGTGTTTACAAACCACACACAAAACAACATCTGTAAGTGAGACGTGGGCTGCGATGAATCTGTCTAACTTGAACACTTCCTCACATTTCCGCGAAATCTATTCATGTAGAAGGCCAAAGAAAGTCTCACTGGAAAATATCATGTTATGCAAAAAGAATACATTCTTGTTGAACGCATTCGATTACTTCATTTGGATATAGGATCACGCGCGACAGGAATATTTCTGTTGAACAGTTATGCTCGATATCTCTATCTTTCTCTCTTTTTTATATATGTAAACATATATGTTTACAGAGACTGTTTGTCCAGAAGGAACGTATGGATTTGACTGCAGTGAAACATGTGACTGTCCAGTAAAATGTGAGACCAGTTATAACAGTTCACTTGGATGTCCGCAGTGTCCAGTGGGATTTCAAGGTTATCTCTGTGATAAACGTAAGTGTTTTTTTATAATCTGTAAAAATGAAAGTACAAAAACTAATCCAAAAGTTTATTAAGACCGTAAAACCTATAAAATTAACACGTTCACCGTTATCAGTAACGAAATGAAAAACAATCAGAGATATTTATTTCAAGTAAAGTAAAGTTCCCTGAGCCCTAAAGAGCCATCTGAGCAGATGAAGTGTAGAATTCATCTGTTTCTATAACCTCGGCATATGAAGGGATTGTGTGGTTAGCACAACACCCAGCCGCCTTTACTTCCCCAACTTAAAGTCAGGTACCCATTTAAATCTGGGTTGACTCGTGGGACGACTTTGAAACAAATTTCACCTAGAAACATTCCCATGGTTCTCATCGAGGCTCGAACCCAGGACTCACATGTCGACAGTCGAGTGTCTAGACCAATCGGCCATCCGTCCCACTATATTTCAAGGCCAGTAATTATAATCTACATAATGAAAACAAATTATAGGTCGATATTTCAAGGTCAATCTCGTTCGTTTGCATTTTCCCCCTAGTCTATCTGCGGTCTGAGACCTAGTCTCTTAGAGCCCGTGAGATCAAACTCGCTGTGTTCCTCAGCATAAGAGAACTACCACAGGGCATGCAAGCCCTCATACTGGTCCAACATTGTCCTTCCAGTCTGAGGCATTCAAACAGCACATGTTCAACAGTTTTCCCAATCTCCCTATAGGGGCAGCACATAGGGTCGACATTGGGCCTCAACCTCCCTTAGTACGCACACATAGGTCAATGGGCCAGTTCGAAACTGAGCAATCAGTGCCTGCTCAACTCTCCGCAGCCTCCAACACGGGGGAGGGGGAACGCTCAGATTGACCACAGACATCTCTACACGTCACCATCATTGTCCCAACTCGAGAACCACTGATTTCGTTAAAACTCACGGGTCTTGGCACATGTGCCTTCCAGTGAGCTACTTTAGTCACCCACGAGATTCGCCTGGGCATAGGTCGACCTTTGCTTGGAAGTTGGGCCCGGTCATTCCCAGGCACCCACAGGAATCCACCATAACATATATGTCAATATGAATCATTGATGGTGATATGCCGTAATTAGATGTATTGGTTTTGTAACAAATAAGTTTTTTTTTAAATTTGTTAAAGAATTATTATTTGAAGTAAATGTGTACGTACAGTGATCATATGTGTACACTTGTTGCAAAGTTTGATTTACTTTAAGAAAATGTGACATTTTTTGGGGGGGTCATCCTTCATTTCGCAGCAGCCATCGCCAGACTTGGCAGCAGTTACAGCCTGTGGACGGACTTCGTCAGTTTCATCGTCACAGGCTGTCTGTCGCTCGCCATAATCACACTTCTTGTCATCCTCGTGTGTCTGTGTTGTCGTCAGAGCCAGTCAGGGCGGAGGACTTCGCTCGAGCAGTGCAGGGACGTGCAGAGGAGAAATCAATACACCACAGCTCCACAGAGCCACTGCTTCGATCAAACTTCTGAAGGTAATTGGTACTGACAGGGCTGGCCTTAGCCCGATCGAGAACTCAAAAAGTTTCGTGCATGTTCTGTTAATCTAATCATTCTCCAAATCAAACGTGTCAGCGTAGCGCTCATTAACATAATTTTATTTATTACGTACATCCGGTTTTTTTTTTTTAAAATAGCGTTCAGATTTAAACAGTAGTGGAAGACATGTTTAAAACTATTGTGTACTTATATAGCGGCTGGAAAGCGAAGTCGATAGTGAGCTCGACCAACATGCAAAAGGATACAGGGTTCGATCCCCGGGGGAAGCCAAAAAATGTTCCGCCGACTCCTTGGAGAGGAGATTGGCGCCACCAAGTCTAAAAGCCATGCATAAAGTACGTTTGAAATCATATCTGTTTATGTGCCTATTCGTCGCCTCCCCCTCCCCACCCCCACCCCCACCCCCAGCGACCACATCGGTTAAGGGGATTAAAAAAAAAAACAACAACAGTACTTAGATACCCAGCTATAAGCCACTGCAATACAATCTTTTTTTTTTCTGTGCCCAACAGAATCAAAATGGCTAAATTGGTTGATAATTTTTAAATCTCAAAACAAAAAAAAAAACAAATATAATTGGAGGCGGAATTAACGGCCGATGCATCTAGATCCTGTTGCTCCAAATTGTGAGAGACAGCACAAGTACTCAACCTACACACATGTATACAAAAATAACAAAACAACTTTATACATTGTACTTACATCTCCGTAAAATTTAGGCGTCCAATTTATTTCTTCTGTGCCATCGGATCCAATTCTTGGCCCGCCTCTGTATTGAATGCAATTGTTTTTGTTTGTTTTTTTCGTACTATAAGAGGAATACATTAAATACAAAATATTTACCTTTGATTTTTTTTTCTTTTGTTTCTACCATCTATAGAACGTCCTAAGTATTTGAATTTGAGTGACATTACTGAATCCACGATGAAAACAAAAAAGGAAAGATGCTCCGATGGCTACTTACAACCGCAGGTTATTTTGCAGTTCAAAAGGTGTGACAGCGTACAGCCAAGTCCAGTCAAGGGTCAAGCTTTTAAACTGAACAAAATCAAGGAAGATAAGCCAGACGATGAAGAGGATTGTCTGTATGAAGAAATCTCTGTGTAAATGGTAGGAGATCGCGAGGAGATGGTCGATATACAAAAATGTAATTCAGAAGTCAAAGGTCGACAACCCGAGATCCGCGAATGATTAGTGGTCGCGCAAGAAATTGTCTCGGCTCCGTTAAATAAAGCGAAAATGATTTATTAAATTAAAGTTTTTATTGGTGATTTTATTTTTTACAGATACACATTCACAATCAAACGCGTATTCAAGTAGCACATGGGAATAAACTGTTGAATTTAATAGTCTGTGGGAGTAAACTCGTGAGTTTAATGGTGTGTGGAAGTAAACTCGTGAACTTAGTGGTCTGTGGGAGTAAACTCGTGAATTTAGTGGTCTGTGGGAGTGAACTCGTGAATTTAGTGGTCTGTGGGAGTAAACTCGTGAATTTAGTGGTCTGTGGGAGTGAACTCGTGAATTTAGTGGTCTGTGGGAGTGAACTCGTGAATTTAGTGGTCTGTGGGAGTAAACTCGTGAATTTAGAGGTCTGTGGGAGTAAACTCGTGAATTTAGTGGTCTGTGGGAGTAAACTCGTGAATTTAGTGGTCTGTGGGAGTAAACTCGTGAATTTAGTGGTCTGTGGGAGTAAACTCGTGAATTTAGTGGTCCGCGAAGTCCGAATGTTGGCAACCATTTGTATAATAGATATAATATAGATATTATCAAATAATGTGGTCATGTAAATCAATCGATTAAATGTTCGTTAGTCTTTTCACTATATCTTTGTGAGTCATATATGTGTGTGTCTGTGTGTGTGTGCGTGTGTGTGTCTGTGTGTGTGTGCGTGTGTGTGTGTGTGTCTGTGTGTATTTTTAAGAACATGTTTGCAAGTATGATTGCGTCAATTATGAATTTTTTCATTTCCTGGAGTTAAGCAAATACAACGTAAATAAGGGAGGTACTATTCATTGCTTATTTTTCAGTATTTTTTTATAGTCATATACAATTAATGTAATCAAATGTATTTTATTGGAAATTTTTTCATATATATATATATATATATATATATATATATATATATATATACACGCACACACAGAAAGGATGATAATATTTGTGAAAAAAAAAATAATACAGTAAAAAAGTGACATATTTTAATCTCGTAAACAGAGAGCACAATTCTGAATTTAAATAAAATCTGGGGGTTATTCCGGGACATGAGAATTTCACGGTGATTATTTAATGAGTTAAAGATTGACTGTACCGCGCAATCCCCTGGGAGGGGAAACTCTGGTGTCTACATACAGTGTGTGTGTGTGTGTCTTTACATTCTCAAAATTTAAATTTTTGTTTCATAAAATGACTTTGTGTACCATAGTTAAACTTTTTGTGTCATAAACAAACTTTTTGTGCCCTATTCTAAATATGTGTATCACAAACACATTTTTCAATCACATTCTACAAATTTTCGTGTGACACACACTCTGTTTCTTTCATTAGCTAAATATTTGTATTACAATCCAAATCTTTGTACAATAAAAAAAAAATTAAAAAAAAACAAACAATTTTATTAACTTGTTTTTGACAAATGAACTAAATGTTTGTAACTGGTATATTATTACGTCATAGACTCTGCCAGAGATGGTCATGGAAATGGTTTGTAATGAAAAATGTTAGTTAAAAGAATGAAATCAAACGCACTATTAGATTGAACATATTGATTTGACTGAATAACGTTGTCCACAATCCACACGATTGATTCAATCAAAGAGATACACATTTCTCATATGGATTGTATGATTCAACACGAGACACGGGTATTGCGACCCTACCCCCCCCCCGAGCTATGGGAGGGAGGGGGAGGGAGAAGGGGGGAGGAGGTTGCTTCAACATAAAAATCACAGTGATAGAGTTGGCCAGTCTCATATACCTACAGCAGAGGTCGGCGACCTCCGGCTCGCGAGCGCATGTGGCTCTTTTTATGTCAAGTGGCGGCTCTTTCGTTGTCAAATTGCGTCCTAATCAAATACCATAATATTGGAACAACAGTTTTAGTGGCTCTTTAAAAAAAAAATTGAGAAAATTGTAAATTATAACTTTTGGCTCTTCCGTCTCAAAAAGTTGCCGACCCATCTGAACTATGGGGTATGACCTTAGGTTTCTAATCTAGGACATGTGCCTGGCAGGGTTCAGTGCAAGATCCGAAGTGAACCAATCATTACAAGCATAAGTATAGTTTCTAATAGAATGTCATACATTATAGCCTCGTTATCTTTTACCGTTACTACTACATCACCAATACATTTTAGGCGGTTCTCTTTACACCCCTACCCCCCGCCCATTACGTGCGAGGGGGGGGCAGGGGAAGGGACCCCCCTGCGTTTTGTCTGGCCCCCCTCTGCTTGTTTGCTCTGCTTAGTAAAATTTATTTCATGTCAACACCCCCTCCCCGCTATTGCCTGGACCCTGCTGTAGAATGCCTGGCCCCTGCTGTAGAATTTTCTTGCTACGGGGCTGTTACCCCCGATCTCCCCCACCCCCTCGAGCTAAAAACTTCTCCGCGTCACCCAAGAAGAGACAACAGGTATATCGATACCTGTGTATGTTGATATCGATACCTGTGCAGGTTAATAGCCAGAACCAACATCACTTTTATTTTTGGAGGACCTGAGAAAGGCTCCGGCTGTCAGACTGCATACAATGCACTGGCAGATATAACAGACCATACT
>JAGDYQ010000001.1:35229273-35351773 GCA_021962125.1 Bulinus truncatus | reverse complement strand
CTTAGTCTGGGATTCCTGAGTGGGCAACTTCAAATGCCATGTAACCAGCAGCGCCATTTTCCAGTCAGCGCCACAACTTTCGACATCTACTGCACCGTTGACTCACCTGTCCAACAAGTCAACTTACACTTTAATGTAGCCCGAGAGGTTTGCTCCCTTTACATCAGCGGAGGTAAGTGCTCACTGTCGTGCCTAAAATTAAAGGGGACATAACCCTCCACAATGGGAATTAACTACTCTCTACTGTTGGTATTTCAACACAAAACATAAACAGAGTTGCTGGAAATGTTATGTAATGCTCGGATCATACTCCAGGATACTATTTACTTATGAAAAAAAAATATTTATGATACAAATTTTAACGTTTTTTTTTTCAGATTTCGCATGAAGTTTTCTGATGACCGATGATGCTTTTTATAAAAAAAAAAGATATTAAGATAAATAATCTTAAAACATTTTTTATTACTTGCAAAAAAATTAAAAGTAAAGATTTTTTTCCACTCTCAACTCATGGGGTAATAACTTAATAATAAACACCCCCTTTAATTCTAAAGGGCCATCGGGGCAGATGGAGTGAAGAATACATATGTCTCTGTAATGGAGTGTAGAATACATATGTCTCTGTAATGGAGTGTAGAATACATATGTCTCTGTAATGGAGTGTAGAATACATATGTCTCTGGAACCACGGTCTTTATCCAGGCCAATTGTGTGACTAGCAGAAATGCCTTGTCACCTTTACTTCCAGAGCTTAAAGCTTGAACGTGGGAACTTATACCAGGACCTAAAAAGATCCCTGAAAAGATCCCTAGATCCTTATCGAAGCTCGGCCGCCGTCAGCCGAGAGCCCTACGCCGCAAGAGTGTCAGTTCTTCTACCTTTCTTTTAGCTGTGACTCAACGAGGCAGCGTGTGATTGGTACACACTCTTAACGCGCATCCACCCCCCCCCCCGATTTTATGTGTAAAATGACCATTGTCCAAAAAATGTTTGGACTTGACAGCGTTCACCAGGATCTGATCTTCTGTGGTGTATTGGGAGGGGAACGCGGTGGAACGACGTTCCCTTTGCCTTTTTTTCAGAACCGGAACGCGTTCCGGTACTTTTTTCATGTCCCGACAACTCCCACTCCCACTATGTGTTCCCTTACTTCTTATTTTACCAATACACCACTGCCTGATATTCAGGGTAAACTAAAACGAACCTTTGAGTATCAGTTGGCTCTATGTAAACATTTAGCCAAAATTGAAGCCACAACGACTCTTTGGTTCGTATCTATTTTCTTTACATATTAAGGTCGAAACGTCGCGCTGAAGCAGAAAACCAACCAATCGTCTGTATGGGAAGAGTTCGGCACCAAACACACCTCATCCCTCGCCGTGGATGGGAACAAAAATCAATTCCTGGAGAACAAAACCTGCTCACACACAAATAGAAATGAACGCGAAGCTTCATGGTCCATATTTTTAAAACGGCCAGCCAGAGTGAGCAGATATGCGCTGTACAGTAGAAGACGGAAACATCACTACTGTAAGTAGATATCTGGGGGATTTGCGATGCTGAATACTCAATAAAGATTAAGACATGGGTTATTATAATTCAGCAATGAATATTAAATACGATTTTTTTTATTGCTTGTTGGCAGCATCAGAAGTCTACACCAGTCCAAGACTGAAAGGGTTCATACTTCAAAGTTTTACCGCTGACCGTGTATTACAGTTTAATTACCAGGACGGTTCAACCGAGGGTCAGTTGGTGTACAGTGTTGTGCCCATTGACCACAGCCAGCCTGTGTCCAGAGTGGACATTAGGGCCAACAACACGGAGGATCATCTACTGGTCGAACTCTGTGAGGTGGAGGTTTTCGGTGGTAATTGTTGTTTATAGTGGCCGGGCAGTTGTTTCCCCTTGGTTTATAGTGGCCGGGCAGTTGTTTCCCCTTGGTTTATAGTGGCCGGGCAGTTGTTTCCCCTTGGTTTACAATATACAAACCGTCAGATTAAAATACAGACTCTGTATTACATATATCATTGACAATAATGGTGTTGGGTGACTGGAAAATTGTAGCGCTTAAGGTAGCTTTAAAATAAAACACCCTATCAAAATGATACGAAGAAGCGTTAAAAAAAATAATTGATAAGAAAACCTATACATATACACACGCACGCACACATTGACACACACAAACATAAACACAAACACAGATAAACATACACAAAATGTGGGGTAGAGATAAATACATATACATAAGAGAGAGAGAGAGAGAGAGAGAGTGGGGGGGGGGGAGATAGAATGAGAGACAGAAAGTGATAGGGTAAGGGAATAAAAGAGATAGAGTGAGAGACTTAGAGACTTGCAATTGTACATTATTTTGTAACAGATGAAGTGTGTCCAGCTGGCTATTACGGATTCGACTGCAATGAAACATGCAATTGTTCGGTGAAATGCGAGACCAGCTACAGCTGGTCACTCGGATGTCCAAGGTGTCCATTTGGTTATCAAGGGTTTGTCTGTGATGAACGTAAGGCTCTCAAGAGTAAGTTGTAATTTGAACACAGCAATATTTTAAAATTATATAACTGGGTCAAGAACAACAAAAAGTATACATAGAAGTAAAGTAAAGTTTCCTTAGCCCTAACAGACCATCGGGGCAGATGAAGTGTAGAATTCTTCTGTTTCTATAACCTCGGCATATGAAGGGATTGTGTGGTTAGCTCAAAGCCCAGCCGCCTTTACTCCTCCAACTTAAGTCAGGTACCCATTTAAAGCTGGGTGGACTTGTGGGACGGCTTTGAAACAAATATCACCTGGAAAAATTCCCATGGTTCTCACCGAGGATCGAACCCAGGACTCTCAGGTCGACAGTTGAGTGTCTACACCACCCGGCCATCCGTCCCACCATACATAGAAGGCGGTGAACTAAATATCCGAGTTCGTCATTTGATCGGTATTAGTGCTTTCAGAACAAGACACATTGTGTCCTATCTCGACTTAACCAGCAAGCGGTAATCACGTGCCGGCATATATCTCGATCTGAAACATTATTTTTTAATGCAAGGGAATTAACCCATTTATTAGAGGTTTATCGGTGTAAAACACGAGTTATATCCCTTAATTAGTTTATTGAGAATTTTTTTGCCTCATGTTTGTTTAAAAAGAGATTAATTGCAAAATGTTATTATTGAATCATGCATTGTCGTGAAGCAATAACGTGTATGCACAATTTCAAGAAAAGCTATCAATAACAAGTGCATCAAAAATCGATTACAAAATTTCCCCATATAAAAACCTAAATAAATAAACGGAAGTGGAGACAACTGTTAGAGTAGAATGCGCACCGACTAGACTCTCTTCACGAGTGCAGTCTATTTTTAGTACTATGATTTACTAAAGACAAAAAAAATAATGTTTTTTTTTTAGTGCAACGTGGACGTATATACTTGTGTACAACAATTCACATTTATAAATAGAGGGATTCACCAATCTTATTATGAAGTGAGAAAAACTGGGGCCCAAATTAGCGATTTTGTTACTTTCATTTATATTTAATTTCGCGAAAACATAATAAGACTTGTTCCTTTTTTATTGATGGCATAGACTTCCAAAAACTGCGACTCATTATATATTTTGATTAGCGATTCCTGAGCTGCCCAGTATCATATGGACTTGCTTGGTCAGTTTCATAGTCACTGGATGTCTGTCATTCACCTTGCTGACCCTTGTTGTCGTCATCGTGTGTCTGTGCTGTCGTCACCGGAAGTCAGCACGTAGGACGTCACTAGAGCAGTTCAGAGACGGCCGGACCAGCAATCCATACTCCGTGTCGTCATTTATAAGCCAGTCAAGCGATCAAACAACAGAAGGTAATCTGGACGTGTGCAAAAAAGGGGGGGGGGCTAGCCTTGAGGCCGTTGGACAGATGTTCTCCCCTCCCCCCACCCACCCATCAGGCCTAAATAAGAGTTTTTTTTTGGTTTTAAAAAGGAATAAACGTGCCAAGATCAGGCTCTTTGAGTAAATTCGGTGGTTCTCGAGTTGGGACAATGGGGTGACGGGCAGAATTGTCCGCAGTCGGTTGGAGCGGCCGTCAAAAAAAAACTGACCCGTGATGGGGAATCAGGAGGATCGAGCAGGCACTAACTGCCGAGTTTCGTACTGGGCATCGTTCTTTAGGTTTGGAGGTTGGGGGCCCAACGTCGATTCCCTTTGCCGACACTGCAGAGAAGTGGAGGAAACCGTGGTTCATGTGCTTTTTGAGTGCCCCGGGATGGCGGACCACAGGGTGGACCAGTCCGGCAGCTTGCTGGCCATTGGGCTCTATGGCAGTCTCCAGATGTTGAGAGACACAGCAAGTCTGATCTCACGGGCTCTAAGAGACCAAGTCTCAGCCCGCAGTTATCAACGAGAGAGTTCAGAGAGAGAGAGAGAGAGAGAGGGGCCGTTGGAAAGATGTTCCCGCCCCCCGCCCACACCCACCGATTAAGCCCAAATTAGATTTTTTTTTTTTTTTTAGTTTGAAAAAAGGAATAAATAAATCATGTTTTATAGTTTTATAACTCTCAAAATCATAAAAAAACGCAATATCTTTTTTGCAACGCGTATCAAATTAATGGTAAAAAAAAATTGCGCCCAAAAATAAAAAAAAAAAACCCTGAGGAAGTCAAGGGCGCCATTTGCGTTGGGTGTGGGGGGAGGGGGGGTTACAAGAAAACCGCCGAAACCAATGAAGAAATCCGCCGAAATCCCGCCAGATAAGTAACACTGAAAAGAAATTTTCCAGAAACTACTTTCTTTTTCAAATTTTATTGAAGACCAAAAAAAAAAAAAATTCGCCCAAAATGATGTTTGGGCTCTACTCATCCCGCCCCGCCCTCTCCTCCACTTCCCTCGTCAGCCATACTGCAATGACGCCTCTGATAGTTACACGAATGAGAATACAAACACACACACACACACATATACACATAGGTACGGGGGGTAGACATCTAGTTCTGTCCGACCAGTTCATCGCTTGTGCTCCCATTTTCGTTCATCAATTTGACTCAAATCATGCATTCAGACTCAACAACGGATTAACTGCTACGCAACGCTGGCTTTCACAATTATTTGCACGTACGACTTTGGTTAGCTTTGGTTAGCTTTGCTTAGCTAGATAATTTTTAATGCTGTAGGATACGAGGTTCTTATTCAAATGATGACAGTCACCTTTCCAAAATATTCATGTCACTAAAGGCACCGGCTCTCAACCTTTTTCTCGCGACTGTACCCTAAAAGCGTGTGCGAAAGTATATCCGCGCGCACCTACCCTCCCAACAGACGTAAGTTCGCAAATAAATGTACTTAATTTCAAAATAGAATATTCTTATCTTTCTAACACGATACTTGTTTACGAGGTTTCGGTGATGGCCTAAGTCACGCATCAAACTTTGCGACCTTCTTCAAACTCGTGGTTGTTTTAAACGAAAAAAAAAAAATATATATATATCGCTGCGTACCACCACCACCCCCACCCCCTGCAAAACCTTTCCCCACTCAGTTTGGGGGAATGCGTACAACGGGCTGAGAACCACATCACTAAGGTCACTGTACTCTAAGGTCACTGTACTCTAAGGTCACTGTACTCTAAGGTCACTATAACTGCCCCAATTATACTTTCACTGATACGGAGATACACCTCTCATTCTTAAAGGGACTTAATGACACGAACGATTGTTACCATGCAATGATCCAGCTTTTGATTTATAATTTGTAATCTTAAACTATTATTTCGAACACGGAAACGGCAGTATTACAATTTACTTATCAATATGAAGGAAAGGCTTTTTATTTTTTATTTTTGCTGACAAAGTACAAATTAATTGATTTTATTGATGATTAAGATTAAGGATTAAGTATTAATTTGGTGGCGAAAAATTTTTTTTCGAAAGTACATTTTTTACTCTGAAATGTAACGTTGATACAGTGAAATATGTCTATCAATGTTTACTTTAATTTCTAACATCCAGAGCCTCCATATTACTTGAATGTCAGCGAAATGACCATGGAAACAAGATGACCTACAGTTGGGAGAAACTTGTTCCGACCACTAGTTAGAACCACTCGTTATTTCGCAGTTCAAAAAGTACGACATCGAAACACGAAGTCCGAGAAATGGCCAAGTTTTAAAACTTCACAAAAAGAAGGCACATATGAAGGAGGAGAGAGGAGATGATGGCCTGTTAGAAGAAATCTGTGTTGGAATGGTCAGACAAGTGAACAAAGAGCAATGAAGTATTTCGACTTCAGAGATACCATCTGAGATATCTTCAGCACCTTATGCCTGTCAAATTCCTCGCCTGTCTGTCTTCCCATCTGTGTTTCAAAACTGTGTCTTTGTGTATTTGCATATTCGTTTGTAAATATTTCTGTTTGGTTTTTATGCTTGTGGGTTTGCATGTTTGTAAATGTCGCGTTCTCGTTCTATTTAGCGTTCTATTATTGTATATATAAATAAACACACGCCCACATATATATCAAAAGCGGTTTTGGAACAAAACCGCCAGCGGACAAAATCCCCATAGACAAAACCCCCATCGGACAAAACCCCTCAGCGGACGAAAGCCTCAGCGGACAAAACCCTCATCAGACAACCCCCCCCCCCCAAGTGAACAAAACCCCCAAGAGGACGAAATCCCCAGTGTAGATGTGCCCAAATTTAAATATAATTTTATAAAAGTACTAATAAATACAACTATTTTTAATTTCTTTAATGTATCTTTGTTTGTTCTGAGCATTAAAACTTGAGAACTGTACTTTAACTCTCGTAATACACAATGACTAGAAACGTATTACACCATGCTTCACGGATATAGCGCAATAATGATTACAAAGTAGAGTTAGATGGGGGAGACATGATTATGCGTAATAGTTTGAAGATAAACAACTCTTAAGATGCAAGTGAAATGAATTAAATATCTAGAATGTTTTGTTCAAAAAACAAAAAAGGAGAAGGCGAGATTTCATTGCTTCTGATAACGAAAAAATGAGCCAAGGTCGAGGTCGTGACAATATCGCCGATATTTTTTTTTTTACACACGAGATTGTAAATAACTTCGGTAAAATAACAGTTTAGATCAATGCGGAAAGGAAAAATAATGACAGTTGTAAATATATTTTAATACTAATAAATTATTAGATGCTTTTTTTTTTTATTGATTTAGATGTTTTAGATTTAAAAGCTGGCATTGTAAACAAAATACGATAATGTAAACAAAACGCACTTGCTACGGATACGTAATTACGTGCTCCGTATTTGTTTTGGGCCGGGGCACGTAATTAGATGTGCGCATGCGCGACTTTCGGGAATTGAAAACATAACATATTAGAAATTAGCACAGTCAGTTGCACGCTTCGCCGGGACCCGATTTTGGCCGACTTTGTGTGGGTTCAAATCCCATTAAGATTTTTTTTTTTTTTCAATTTTTTTTTTTCAGAATAATAGATACTAATTTAGAGCATATTTTTTTGTTTTATTACATTATGAAAAAAAAAAGGGATAGGGGGATAGGGTTAGGGATAGGGGGTTAGGGATAGGGGGTTAGGGTTAGGGATAGGGGGTTAGGGATAGGGGGTTAGGGTTAGGGATAGGGGGTTAGGGTTAGGGATAGGGGGTTAGGGTTAGCATCATATCGCTAAAAAAATTAAAAAATGTCTCTCATTATGTACTTTTGAAAAAAAAATGTGTTTTCACTTTCTTCTGACCTAGTTTAGGCCTATATTCTTATTTTGTAATTTAAAATAATTCAAAGCCGTATTTCTTTTTAAAAAAATATTATAAAAGCTGAGAACTTAATTTGTTTAGAAAATTGAGTTTTTTTTTTTTTAACATCATATCGCTAAAAATACGGAGTCCCGAAAGTCGCGCATGCGCACATCTAATTACGTGCCCCGGCCCAAAACAAATACGGAGCACGTAATTACGTACCCGTAGCAAGTGCCTAAACAAAAACATGTAGCGAGCCAACTTCCGGGTCATGTCAGGTCAAAGTGGCTAGGAAAAAAAAAAGATCTTTTCACGTGACTGTTTTACACACTATCTCAAAAACGGCATCGGGGAATTGGATTCAAACCTGCACAGTTTTGTAAAGAGTTAAAAATAGACTAAGTGGCTATACTCTCTATTAGCAGCTGAAAACATAACTAGTAAATAATTAATATAATTAAATATATATATTTTTTTTAGTACAGTCACTGTAAGGGTGAGAAGTTTATGTCTAACGGCCGTAAAGGCACCATGGGAGACATAGGTGAGTCACTGGAGACATGTAAGATGACTGGGACTGGTAGGCTGTCAAACTTTGCAGGTAATGCTGGAGCATGAAGATCCGGCTCGCTAGCACAGCACCGCCCAGCATTATGAAATATCAGTTTTAGAATCTTTCATTATAATAGACCCAGCAATATAAACGTCTTAATTTGAAGCTATCTGGTCTAAGCTCTGTAAACGGAAACAATATAAACGTCTAATTGTGCATCTATCTGGTATAAACCCTGCTAAATTGGACAAATTTCAGTTATCCGTTATATCTTTTGAAAAATTACTCGCTTGTTTCTTAGAAATTTACTTTATATACAGATGTATCCGTCTCAAGACAAATAGATACAAGGTAAGATGGACCGATAGACCCCCCCCCCACATATATATATATATATATATATATATATATATATAATACAGTTTCTTTTTAATGAATAGGTAAACTAGGATACTTGTAAGGGCATGCTAGTTGTAAGGGGGCCCATTTGGAAAACTTTTTTTTTAACCGCAGTCCAATTAAATTTAGTCTATTACTTTCTAAAGGTTCACATTTTCTGAACCATCTAGAGCAACTTTATAGAGGTTTATTTTATAGGTGTTTACCTCTTAGGTGTTTACCTTATAGGTGTTTACCTTATAGGCTCTTACCTACAGTTTTAAAAAGAGAGTATGGGTAAGTTTCACACTATGACAAGCCTACATCGCAAACAGTTGGGGCGTGGCGGGGGGGGGGGGAGCGCGGGGTGATCTTGACACAAGGAATGGCAATCGGAACGTTTGTTAGAGGTTAGAGGTTAGGGGTTAAGGGTTAGGGGTTAGAGGTTAGGGGTTAATAATATAAATTAGCATTTGAGGCTTAATCTCCTTTCCCCCTTCTTCGCAATGACTATATTTTTTTTTATTTACACAGGCTGGTGTCGAAAAGAAATGGCGTCGTCAAATTAAATTAACAATGTTAAATTAAACAAAAAAAAAAACAAACAAAAACAAACAAACAAATAAAACAACAACAGCGGCCCACGGGTTTGTACATACTATTGGGCGGTGGTTTCACTTGAACAGATGCTAATCAAAGTTTCCATGTTTGTGTGTGTGTTTTTTTTTTAGATCGGCACGTCCTTGTAAACGTAAACAAGATCGTCCGGGGAGTGGGGGGGGGGGGGGAGAAACGGTGGGCGTGTCAGAGCACTGTGATAAACATGTTGCTTAATCGTTGTGTGTGTGTCTCTCTCTATCTCTTCAATCGGCTGCGCCTTTCAAAATGTTAACAAAACATAATATATTTTTCACTATGTCTTATTTCATATGAAATATTAATAAGTTGGTTAAATCCCCACATGTAATAATGTTTATCTTACATATAAACCAGTTAAACCACTGAAGGGTTTCCTTTTTTTTGCGCAATGGATTCTTCACAACCCCTTTACATACACTAGACAGCTTAGGCCGGGGAGGGGGTGAGAGGGGAGGGGGCTCACCGCTGGGGCTTCGTGCCTTTGTGCTGCTAAAAATGCGATTATTGCATTACGTCTAGCCTGCTTATAATCTCGCTGAGAGGGATTCACCTATAGGCTATAAAACAGTTGTTTTTTTTTTAACTTTAAAATTTTATAAGCAGATTAAGTCTAACTCAACTTCTTGTGCGCTAGAGTGTGGTCGCAGAGTCCCAAAGCTCAGCAAGGAGTCCAAGGCATTAAGTCAAGTAAAGTCAACTTCTTTAATCAAGTTTAAAATACAAGGATGTGCATACCATTGTTGGGGAAGTCATTGTCGCGTGCGGGGGTTGTTAAGTTTGGGTTGTTGGTTTGATTACAACGTAAGAGTCAAATGCAGTCTTTTGTATTTTCTTTCTTTAATCACAAGGTTTTTTTTTTACACATCAAATATTTACATCATAAGTTCATAACATAAAATATTCCAACATTCTTTAATGCGAGTATGTGGGAGCATGTGGGAGTGTCTGGGAGATTGTGGGAGTAAGTGGGAGTTGTAGGAGTATGTTTGAGTTTGTGGGAGCATGTGGGTGTTTCGCTAATTGAAATACAGGAGTTGAATCTACTGATGCATGGCAGTTTATCATTGTGCAGTATAAAATGCATACGAAACTTATAGTCCGTTTCACAAATTGAAAAACTGGAGAAGAATTTACTGACGCGTAACAATTTGACCTTACGTGGTTGAAAATGAAAACAAAGCCTACAGTCCCGTTCGCCAAACACTAAACAGGAGTAGAATCCATTGGCACATACTCCCACATACTCCCATAGACTCTCTCAACTCATACATAATCCCGTAAACCACCACTTGCTCCCACATACTCACATAGACTCCCACATGCTCCCACATACTCACATAGCCTCCCACAACTCCCATATATTCCCATAGACTCCCACAACTCACACATACTCCCATAAAATACCAAATGTTCCAACATACTCCCATAAACTTCCAGATGCTCCCACATCCTCCAACATATTCCCATAGACTCCGACATACTCCAACATATTCCCATAGACTCAGACATACTCCAACATACTCCCATAGACTCCGACATACTCCAACATACTCCCATAGACTCCGACATACTCCAACATACTCCCATAAACTTCCAGATGCCCCCACATCCTCCAACATATTCCCATATATACCACATACTCCGACATACTCCCATAGACTCCGACATACTCCAACATACTTCCACAACTTCTGAATACTCCCATAGACTCCTACATAATCCCATAGACTTCCACAGCTCCCATATGCTCCCATAGACTCTCACATACTCCCACTTACTCGAACAAACTTTCACAAATCCCACAAATTCCATAATATAACTCTGATCCAGATGTAGAGCAATGAGTTAAGTTTTTGTGTGTGTCTGTTCCAGATGTAGAGCAATGAACTAAGTTTTAATGTGTGTCTGTTCCAGATGTAGAGCAATGAACTAAGTTTTAATCTGTGTCTGATCCAGATGTAGAAGAAAGTGTTGCATGTGTCTGATCCAGATGTAGAGCAATGAACTAAGTTTTTGTGTGTATCTGATATATAAAAAACCATTAGAATCAATTATCCGTTTTGAATAATTAAAAGAAATATTAACTAATCCATGGCACACGCACACACAAGCACATTTTCAGACGACGCCTCTGTAAAATATATCGTACAGTAATTCATTCTGGGTTTGTAACGCGCCATCTTGTCACTGAATACGGTTGGGTGGATGCTTAGGGAAAATATTAATGAAAAAACAAAATCCGAGTGGATGAGATGTTCTAAACGCTTCAATATTGACAGCATGTGGGGGATGAATTAACGTTTAGCGAAAACTGGGAGATATAGCACAAAGATAATTGTTTGCCATGGTTGATATGTTTTTCCCCCACAATGTTTATAGCAATCATTTAATGTAACCGCTCTGTTAGTTAATATAGGCTATAACAGTTTCTCTATTAAACTGTAGTTTATATAGGCTATAACCAGTTTCTCTATTAAACTGTAGTTAATATAGGCTATAACAGTTTCTCTATTAAACTGTAGTTTATATAGGCTATAACAGTTTCTCTATTAAACTGTAGTTAATATAGGCTATAACAGTTTCTCTATTAAACTGTAGTTAATATAGGCTATAACAGTTTCTCTATTAAACTGTAGTTTATATAGGCTATAACAGTTTCTCTATTAAACTGTAGTTTATATAGGCTATAACAGTTTCTCTATTAAACTGTAGTTTATATAGGCTATAACAGTTTCTATATTAAACTGTAGTTTATATAGGCTATAACAGTTTCTCTATTAAACTGTAGTTTATATAGGCTATAACAGTTTCTCTATTAAACTGTAGTTTATATAGGCTATAACAGTTTCTCTATTAAACTGTAGTGTATATAGGCTATAACAGTTTCTCTAATAAACTATAGTTAATATAGGCTACAACAGTTTTTCTATTAGACTGTAGTTAACATAGGCTATAACAGTTTCTCTAATAAACTATAGTTAAAATAGGCTATAACAGTTTTTCTATTAGACTGTAGTTAACATAGGCTATAACAGTTTCTCTATTAAACTGTAGTTTATATAGGCTATAACAGTTTCTCTATTAAACTGTAGTGTATATAGGCTATAACAGTTTCTCTAATAAACTATAGTTAATATAGGCTACAACAGTTTTTCTATTAGACTGTAGTTAACATAGGCTATAACAGTTTCTCTAATAAACTATAGTTAAAATAGGCTATAACAGTTTTTCTATTAGACTGTAGTCAACATAGGCTATAACAGTTTCTCTATTAAACTGTAGTTAATATAGGCTAAAACCAGTTTCTCTATTATTATTCTTTTAATATTTTAAATTGTATATTGCTTTTTTTTTTTAATACAGCTTATATTATTAGTTAAAAAAAAACTCCCCTTAGCCTACAATGTGCAGAGGAAGAATTCATTTGTTTCTGGTAGCCAAAATATTCTGTGCGGACTTGAGAGACAATGTCCAACTTGTATCAGGACCTGGAAAAAATTCTTGTGCTTCTCACCGAGGTTGGAGCCAGAATTTCTCAGGTTGAATAGAAAAATTGATTCACATTAGTGTACATTCATTAAAAAACAACAACAACAAAGTGAATTTTGACAGAAAAACGAATTACTATTAGTTTTGGCCGGCAACAGTCTTTTTATATGAATTTCTGAAAGAAATTTATACATCGTCTACCTACATATTCTACAAATGAAATTTCTTTCGATCGAAGCGCTGTCTGAAAACATAAATGCTATTAAATAGATGTTTGGCTGATCATGAAAACGAAAAAAAAAATGAACGTCTACCGATCGAATAAAAAGTAAAAAAACTAGTTTTCCATTTCCAGCCAGACAATTTATTTGTAATTAGAACAAAAAGGACACACGGGATTGCAGTATTTTCTGCTTTTTAAATTATCGTTGTTTTTTTTTTCAATAGCAGGAAGACAGTGCTAAGTAATCACAAAATCTTTTTTTCCGGTGAGTTGTTTCGGGGCTCACCGTTTCGTTCCAGAGTATAACCAAGAGTTTCGCTAAGTGGAAACTTCTGCGCGAAAGTGTTTTTTTCTTGGTGGATTCGTATCTTAACCCAAGATCAGTGGCGGCGAACCCCGAGTGCCATAGGTGGCACGCAGAGCCTCACCAGTCGGCACGCCGTCTGTAGATTTCTACTGCCGTCTTTCGCTTCTAAAATTATGTCTGGCTAACTGCTACATTATTTATCGACTACAGTACACTTCGTTATACTTCCACGTCTACTTTCTACGTTTGTCTCAGCCCAACTCTCCACTCGTTAAACCACCATATTTCTTAAACTTTCCCATAAGGCTTAGGTTGTTGTATTGGCGGGTTACAAAAACTAATCAAAAGGTTAGCGCCCTTTGCCATTGTCAGTTTCAGTTCGTTGATTTATCTGTTGGTCAGGAATGTTAGTTGACCTTTACTGGCTTTCCTTACTTTTTGAAAAAAAGGCTAGGGTATCATATGTTAAGTCCCTAGGGTGTTATATGTTAAGTCCATAGGTTATCATATGTTAAGTCCCTAGGGTATTATATGTTAAGTCCATAGGGTATCATATGTTAAGTCCCTAGGGTATTATATGTTAAGTCCATTGGGTATCATATGTTAAGTCCCTAGGGTATCATATGTGAAGTCCATAGGGTATCATATGTTAAGTCCCTAGGGTATTACATGTTAAGTCCATAGGGTATCATATGTTAAGTCCCTAGGGTATCATATGTTAAGTCCCTAGGGTATTATATGTTAAGTCCATAGGGTATCATATGTTAAGTCCATAGGGTATCATATGTTAAGTCCCTAGGGTATTACATGTTAAGTCCATAGGGTATCATATGTTAAGTACCTAGGGTATCATATGTTAAGTACCTAGGGTATCATATGTTAAGTACCTAGGGTATCATATGTTAAGTCTCTAACCTAGGTCACTAGAAATTATCAAGACTACCCCCAAAGATTTAACACTTAACTTAAATTGTAACCAACGTGTGAGAACCCTGTTCTCCACAATCATCTACCATTGGCTAAATAAAATTCCGGCGTTAGTTAGTGACACTGCCTTACTAATAGGGTAGCAACTAAACTTTGAGATACACTCAATTAACAAACAACTAAATAGGCGGGCAATCGAAAAAAAAAAGATCAAATCGTTGATGTCATTTCTGCCCAAGATTCGTACTAATGTCATCTACATGACATTTAGAGAACTCAAACTAAGGCAAAATGATTGCACAAGCTGGCCACGCAGGAACGAATATATGACCCGGAAGTGGCATTTTTGTTGAGATACACAAGATATTTTTTTTTAGTAGCGTTCGTCCTTAGTATAAAAGTAGGAATGTTTTGACTTCATTTCATTTTATGACGCCAGTCCAAGGTAAATATAAATGAATACATAATTTGTAAATATTTACTTTTGATGTGTTTCTGTATATTTAGTAAGTTTTTAATTTTTTATTACACTAATACAAAATATTGACAATAATTAGTTCAATGTGCTATTTTTTTTTTAAATGTTAAAGAAGAATTCTCAAAAGGACTGATAAACTGAAACTACAAGCTAAATTTCTATATGCTTTATTTTAACATGCTTTGTCTGGCATGCAGGCCCGCCCCCCCCCCTGCGTTTTGTCTGGCCCCCTCTGCTTATTTGTTCTACTTAGTAAAATGTATACCTGCCCCCCCCCCCCCCTTGAATGCCTGGCCCATGCTGTAGAATTTTCACGCTAAGGGGCTGATGGCGTGTGCCAATGTGCACATTTCGGAGAATTGTTGTATTTTATTCTCAAACAAATAGTCATGGTTTCTGTTACTTGTCAATTTCACAAAAGTTTTAACAATTATTTTTTTTTATTTAAAATTAGTTAGTTTAAAAAAAAATTGTAGATTTAAATTTTTTTTTTTTTAAACTTTAAATGTCTCTGTACTTATAAGACGCATTTTTTGTCTGTCTGTCTGTCTGTCTGTCTGTCTGTTCCCTTATAACTCAAGATCCAGAAAAACAGATAACGTGAAATTTGTTACACATACACATAATTACATGGGGAAGGTTATAGGACAGGTTTCGTTTCATCTCGATGGGTAGTTTAATTGTAATTATTTTTTTTTATTTTAGTATTTTACTATATTAAAGTAATCTCGACGGCGCCATAAATAAAATTCCTCTGTGACGTCATTTCCTTATGATCGAATAGAACTTGCGCGCTGGTGCTGTATTGTGCCTTTGTGATGCAAAGAATTGTTGATGTTTTTTCATGCTCTCTGATTTGTACAGTTTGAGGAAGGTAAAGGAATGAAGAAGGATTTTAGAAGTGTGAAGCCATAATAATAAGTATATATATATATATATATATATATATATATATATATACATATAGAGAGAGGGAGAGAGAGAGAGAGAGAGGGAGGGAGGAAGGGAGGGAGAGATAAAGAGAGAGAGAGGGGGCAGGGGGGAGAGAGAGGAAAGGAGGGTAGGAGGGAGGGAGGGAGGGGAGAGAGGGGAGGGAGGGGGATGGACAGGGGGGAGAGAAGGAGGGGAGAGGGGGAGATGGGAGAGGGAGGGAGAGAGAAAGGGAGGGAAGGAAAGAGAAAGGAAGGGAGGGAGAGAGGGGGTAGGGAGGGAGAGAGGGGGTAGGGAGGGAGAGAGGGGAGGGAGGGAGAGAGAGGGTGGGGGAGAGGGAGAGAGAGAGGGTGAGAGAGAGGGAGGGAGAGAGATGAAGAGTGAGGGGGGCAGGGAGGGAGAGAGGGAATGAGGGAGGGAGGAAGAGGGAGAGAGGTGGAGAGGGGAGGGAGGGAGAAAAAACTGAGGGAGAGAGGGGTTAGGGAGGGAGAGAGAGAGGGGAGGGAAGGAGAGAGGGAGAGAGAGGATGGGAGGAAGAGATAAAGAGAGAGAGGGGGCAGGGAGGGAGAGAGGGAAGGAGAAAGGGGGAGAGAAGGAGGGAGGGGGGATGGACAGGGGGGAGAGAAGGAGGGGGAGAGGGGAGATGGCAGAGGGAGGGTGGGAGGGAGAGAAATGGGAGAGAGAGGGAGGGAGAGGGAGGGAGGGAGAGAGAGAGGAAGGGAGAGAGGGGGTAGGGAGAAAACAGAAGGTAAACAGAAAACCTTATTTTAAACCCGGGCAAAGCCGGATACTTGCAACTAGTATGTTTATATATTGTGCGTGATGCGATACGTAAAGAGAGATTAGGATATCAAGTGCAATACAAGTTAGTTACTTTGCACATCAGTGCATACATGTGCACACTACTTAGCCTATTTTAACTAGTTTGTATACAAATTACAAGTAAAAGCAAGTTAAATTTATAAAATACTAAGAAAGTTAAATGTAATAAAACAAAATTTAAAAAAAAAAAAGGCTTTTTGTTAAAATAAATTAAAAGGAAAATAAAATTCCTCAGATCATACAAAATTATTATATTTTGACAATTTAAAAAAATCCACTAAAAGTGTAGAATACAAACAAAGCTTTTAATTTGTGGCTTCACAACAGTTTACCTACCATAGGAGCTCTTCAGTGAATCAAATGTGAAATAAATATTAGTTTTTGTAGTGAAAGGTTTAGTGTGTAAAAAAAATGTAATTTCGGTTGAGATATTACCTCTGTCCACCAATACGTTCTTAGGATTATATTTGGCCTAGCACTAATGCCAAGGATTTGACTGATACCAGGGCTTGGACTAATACCAGGGCTAGGTCTAATACCAGGACTAGGTCTAATACCAGAACTAGGTCTAATACCATAACTAGGTCAAATACCAGGGCTAGGTCTAATACCAGGACTAGGTCAAATACCAGGGCTAGGTCTAATACCGGGAGTAGGTCTAATACCAGGACTAGGTCCAATATCAGGACTAGGTCTAATAACAGGACTAGGTCAAATACCAGGGCTAGGTCTAATACCAGGACTAGGTCAAATACCAGGGCTAGGTCTAATACCAGGACTAGGTCAAATACCAGGACTAGTCAAATACCAGGACTAGGTCTAATACCAGGACTAGGTCTAATACCATGGCTAGGTCTAATACCAGGGCTAAGACTAATACCAGGACTAGGTCAAATACCAGGACTAGGTCTAATAACAGGGCTAGGTCAAATACCAGGACTAGGTCTAATACCAGGATTAGGTCAAATACCAGGACTAGGTCAAATACCAGGACTAGGTCTAATACTAGGGCTAGGTCTAATACCAGGGCAAGGTCTAATACCAGAACTAGGTATAATACCAGAACTAGGTCTTATACCAGGACTAGGTCAAATACCAGGACTAGGTCTAATACCAGGGTAGGTCTAATACCAGGAATAGGTCAAATATCAAGGCTAGGTCTAATACCAGGACTAGGTCAAATACCAGGGCTAGGGTCTAATACCAGGACTAGGTCTAATACCAGAACTAGGTCTAATACCAGGACTAGGTCAATTACCAGGAATAGGTCTAATACCAGGGCTAGGTCAAATACCAGGACTAGGTCTAATACCAGGATTAGGTCAAATACCAGGACTAGGTCAAATACCATGGCTAGGTCTAATACCAGGGCTAAGACTAATACCAGGACTAGGTCAAATACCAAGACTAGGTCTAATAACAGGGCTAGGTCAAATACCAGGGCTAGGTCTAATACCAGGATTAGGTCAAATACCAGGACTAGGTCAAATACCAGGACTAGGTCTAATAGCAGGACTAGGTCTAATACCAGGGCTAGGTCTAATACCAGGGCTAAGACTAATACCAGGAATAGTTCAAATACCAGGACTAGGTCTAATACATGGGCTAGGTCTAATACCAGGGCTAAGACTAATACCAGGACTAGGTCAAATACCAGGACTAGGTCTAATACCAGGACTAGGTCTATACCAGGGCTAGGTCTAATACCAGGTCTAGGTGTAATACCAGGACTAGGTCAAATACCAGGACTAGGTCTTATACCAGGACTAGGTCTTATACCAGGACTAGGTCAAATACCAGGACTTTGTCTTATACCAGAACTAGGTCTAATACCAGGGCTAGGTCTAATACCAGGGCTAGGTCTAATACCATGGCTAGGTCTAATACCAGGGCTAGGTCTAATACCAGGGCTAGTACCATGGCTAGGTCTAATACCATGGCTAGGTCTAATACCAGGTCTAAGACTAATACCAGGATTGGTTCTCGAGTTGTGTCTAAGGAACAGCCAACAGCTAAGTGAAAGAGGCAGACAGTAATCTAATTCGCATCTCCCACATTTAAAACACAAACATAGTCTTAGAGAAGAGAGAACGACGAGTGAGAACAATAGCCAGCAGGGCTCAGCGGGTTGTGTGGTGGACGTTTGCATTTTTAGAGGGGGGGCAGGTTGTAGCGTGTGGGGCAGGGGCAGGTCAGGAGGGCCGGGATCCACTGCGTTTTATCTGGTCCTCTCTGCTTGTTTGATCTACTTAGTAACATTTATTTCCTGCCCCCCCCTTGCTATTGGCCTGGCATCTGCAGTAGAATGCCTGGCCCCTGCTGTAGAATGCCTGGCCCCTGCTGTAGAGTGCCTGGCCCCTGCTGTAGAATGCCTGGCCCCTGCAGTAGAATGCCTGGCCCCTGCTGTAGAATGCCTGGCCTTGCTGTAGAATGCCTGGCCCCTGCTGTAGAATGCCTGGTCCCTGCTGTAGAATGCCTGGCCCCTGCTGTAGAATGCCTGGCCCCTGCTGTAGAATGCCTGGCACCTGCTGTAGAATTTTCACGTTACGAGGCTGGTTGGGGGAAGGGGGTGGGGATGGGGAGTGTAGTGTTAAAAAGCTGACGTAATTTTTTAAAGTGGGTGGGGGGGGGGAGGGAGAGGACGAGCCCAAACAGATATTATAAAGTACAAAACAAAAACAAAGAATTCTTTTTACTAAATACCACACACACACACACTCATACACACACACACACACACACACATATATATATATATATATATATATATATATATATATAGAGAGAGAGAGAGAGAGAGAGTGAGAGAAATATATATATATATAAAGTTTCTGTTCCTATTCCCCTATTCCACAGAGTACACCTTAAACAAGTTTTCATTTAATAGACCAAGATGTTCGTTGAAATTTTATTTCTTGCTCATCTTTCTACGGTTGTTTCAGGTATATTTATGTAATGATACATTGTTTATGTAGTGAATAACAATTAGACTTTAGAATAGTTATTATCCGGCCTAAGACGGACAGTTTTTGAGCTATTCAACTAGCCATCACATTCTCCCCTTAGACATTGCATTAAAAATGTTTTAAAGCGATTGTCATTTGCTGGGCCCAGGGCGATTGTCATTTGCTGGGCCCAAGGCGATTGTCATTTGCTGGGCCCAGGGCGATTGTCATTTGCTGGGCCCAGGGCGATTGTCATTTGCTGGGCCCATGGCCATTGTCATTTGTTGAGGCCAAGGCGATTGCCATTTGCTGGGCCCAAGGCGAATGTCATTTGCTGGGCCCAGGGCGATTGTCATTTGCTGGGCACAGGGCTATTGTCATTTGCTGGGCCCAGTGCCATTGTCATTTGCTGGGCCCAAGGCGATTGTCATTTGCTGGGCCCAAGGCGATTGTCATTTGCTGGGCCCAGGGCGATTGTCATTTGCTGGGCCCATGGCCATTGTCATTTGTTGAGCCCAAGGCGATTGCCATTTGCTGGGCCCAAGGCGAATGTCATTTGCTGGGCCCAGGGCGATTGTCATTTGCTGGGCACAGGGCGATTGTCATTTGCTGGGCCCAGTGCCATTGTCATTTGCTGGGCCCAAGGCGATTGTCATTTGCTGGGCCCAGGGCGATTGTCATTTGCTGGGCCCAGTGCGATTGTGATTTGCTGGGCCCAAGGCGATTGTCATTTGCTGGGCCCAGGGAGATTGTCATTTGCTGGGCCCAGGGCGATTGTCATTTGCTGGGCCCAGTGCGATTGTCATTTGCTGGGCCTAGGGCGATTGCCATTTGCTGGGCCCAGGCCGATTGCCATTTGCTGGGCCCAGTGCGATTGTCATTTGCTGGGCCCAGGGCGATTGTCATTTGCTGGGCCCAAGGTGAGTGTCATTTGCAGGGCCCAGGGCGATTGACATTTACAAGGTCTAAGGTGAATACTGTATGCGGAGCGTGGAGCCAAAGTTTAATTAAACGAATTAAACCCCAACAATCCTCCTACGTGACGACTCGAGCGGTCGCCCCCCCCCCCCACCGTCTTCCACCTCGTTCTCTCTCTCTATAAATATATTCGACGTCCAGATATCCGAGTGTATCGTGGACATGTTCCATGTTTCTGACCACCATTCTCGCTGTTTCCGAAAGGGTCATGAAATGCCACAGTCAATCGCTTTGAGTCTCAGATTAATACACGTGGTAATGAAAAAAAATCTTTACACGGTGGCTTGTTCTTCTTTTATTTACAATTTCACGATGACCACAGTGTCCATAAGAGACTTTTTTCATAGCTAACTGTAGCATACTCCCACCAACAAAGCAGCGCCCCCCCACCCCAAAGTGAAAATTTCAATCTTATGATATAAGGGCCCAAACAGGTACTTTTGACTTGGAACCCCCCCCCCCATATATCTCCATACTTACAGCCCCTTAAGAAATCCAAGAACGACTGTCCATTTTGTCTACAGTACATATGTAAACTAAAGCCTATATTGTTAGAGTACACATGCAAACCAAAGCCTTCAGTTTATTGTACAATTCAATTATATGATTTTTTTTTAAATTCACGTTGGATCGCAAATACACCCGTACTATATATATATCAGCAGAAGTGAACCACTGCCCAAGTGGGTGGTTTGGGTGCAGATGTGACTACATGTGTCACTGTGCTGATGGAAGGTGTTTGTCTGATGGCCAGTGTAACCAAAAGGTCAAGTGTGAAACTGGATGGTTTGGTCCTTCTTGTCAATATGGTCAGTTTAGTTCACTATATCTATTTATCAATTTTAATATAAAAAGTCATATATGTGTGTTAGTGTATGTATCAAATGTATAAACAATTCCTTTCGTATATAACTGTTTAAATCCATGTCTTTCAGTCTCAATTTCAGTATGACAATATAAATCCCAGAAAAAACATAATATATATATATATATATATATATATATATATATATATATATATATATATATATTGACATAGTTGTGCCCTAACATACGAGATTTTTAAGATACGAGCCATCGAACGAGCGATTTTTCGCTGAGAAATACGAGCAAATTTTAAATACGAGTGAGTCGGCAGGCATCTCACGACCCAGTTTACTGTGCCTCAGTCATTGTGCTTGTTTGCTTCTCTGTCGAAGTATCTTTGATAAGTTGTGCTCGCGTTTTGTGCATTTTGTTCATTTACAGTTCAAACATGAGTAAGGTTTACGAGTGACGGACTTGGCGAGGCAGTGCGGACCTAGTACTTCAACGATATGCACTGTCCTTAAATAGAAGGAGTCGATAAATGGTATAACACCAGCTAAGGGCGTTACAATAATTTCTAAGCTTATCTTCTCCACCTTGCACCTCCGCCAGCATCTTCTTCCGTATGATCAAGTCGGTCAATTTACTAGTAAATACACTTCATAAAAACCGGTCTATTTCATTACATTCTTCTTCTATTGTTTATTTTCTTTTGAAGAATATGTGCCATTTATAAATACATTTTTCTTATTCAAAAACAATTGGGGTGGCATCTTGGTGGGGGGGGGGGGGATATGAGCATATTGACTGACGTACAAGCAACGTTGAGGAGCAAATTAAATTCGTTTCTCAGGTAACACTGAATATATATATATATATACATATGTCTCATTTTTGTGCATGATCTATTAATAGGAGTATAATTAATTCACGTGATTCTGAGTTTCTCTATATATTTGTAAACTACAGATGTTTAAAAAAAACATAACCTACGGATTTAATACAAGTATTTGTTTATTTTTTTAATTAACAGGAGATATCGGCGTAAAAGCTACAAAAATATTGCACTCAAGTGCAACTACCCGACCTCAACTACTTGTGGACAATAATGATGACACTTGCGTAGAGAACGTTACGACTTTAAATCTTACCTGGTCTGAAGAATTTATTTTTACCTGGTTAAGAAATACTCTCAGAAATCCAGGTGAGTTGTGTGTATCTGTCTAGGTGGTCTAGAAGTTTGTGGATGTTAGTTTGAGTGTAAACCAGGTACGCACAGAGGGTCAAGCAAGATTCATTTATCTGTTTGATCCAAACAGCTTGTGAACTATTAAATTTACATAAGTTCATATGAATAATTTATCTACTGTGGGTCCAACCCTTTTTTTTTTTTACTAACCCATCAAGACGTAAGAAATTAATCATATAAATTGGTAAAATGGGAAAAATCCGATCACTTTTCGTAGAAAAATTTCAAATACAGTGGATTCCGCTTAATTGGGACACCGCTTAGTTGGGACAGCCGCTTATTTGGGACAAATCTCAAAGAATTCAAAACCAAGAAGCCAATAGTAAATTTGTATTTTTAATTGGGACAGCCGCTTAATTGGGACAAAAAGCCTCGGTCCCGATGTGTCCCAATTAAGCGGAATCGACTGTAATTGTGTCAGTTCATTCTCTCTAAATAATGACTTTCCCGGCAGCTAACTTCTGTCTATCACAACGTCATATCTTAAAAGTTATAAAAACGGTGGATTTAAATCGCATTCGAATTTTACATACGTTTTTTTTTCATTATCGAAGGGAGTTTTGATATAAATGACTGCAATTACGTAATATATTTTCGGAAGGTTTTCGATCAACAATAACCGAGTTTGTGGGGTGTATATACTAAACTCAAACAAACCTACACACACGCACGCATCGGTACAAGACCATGAAATAATTATCTGCCCTATGTAAAGTTCTGTTCATATGTTAAATACATACGATGGTGAAGTGATTTATCCTAAAACAAAATTGATGTGAAAACTGCTAAAAAAAATAATTCATTGGCGTACAGTTTTTTTTTTTAAACATTCGTTTCTGTTAAATTTTAAAATTTTCTACCATCTAACAGAACATGTACGCTCCATCAAGTTGGACTTTCAGAGTGGCGCATCTCTGTTGCCATGTAAACAACAACGTCACTTCCGTCCCAATAATAGAACAATAGACATCTACTGTACTGTGGAGTCACCGGTACAACAAGTCAATGTTCATGTCGATGAGCCCCGAGAAGTCTGTTCTATTTATACCAGCGGGGGTGAGAGGATTACGAGATTAAGTGTGAATAAGTGATTAAGCTCCTTTTACCGATATTAGTCAGTCATACTGACTAGTGGGACGCAGAGGCGAAGCGAGGGGGGGCAAGGCAACTTGCGCCCGGGGCATTTTACCTTTTTAATACCTTTTTAGACCCCCCCATTCGAAAACCATATAATATTATATGTAAAATATACCATTTGAACCTCGGCGCCCGGGGACATATGTACCACCGCCCCCCCCCCCGTTACGACTCTGGTAGGACGGATGGTCGTGTGGTAAAACGCTTGACTGTCGACATGAGGGTCTCTGGTTCTATCTACAGTGAGGGGTAATGGATTTTTTAGGTCATGGCTCAAGTCCCCGCTATATCTCCCATGGTGCCTCCATGGCCATTGCACTATCGGCTATGACGAGGAGGAAAAAAAACCGTCCCATTAGTGGTCCCAGCTATTTCTCCCGAGGTGCCTCCATGGCCATTGTACTATTGACTATGGGGTTGCTTTATATTAAATATCTACACTCACGAACAAAATATATTATTTTTATAATTTAAATTTGGATTTGTTATAAAAAAAACAAACAACTCTAACAGTGTTTTTATTTATTTATATCAAATTCTAAAAATAAACCAAAAATTAATTACAAAATTGTTTTCATTTTATTTTATTCTGTTCTCAAAATAAAAAAAAAACAAGAGAAATTCAGCTGTTGACAAGCTTTTTATTTTTTACAATTTTGGACGGCAGATTATAGAACACAGAATAGCGAAATGTTAAACCCTAGCAGAGTCTGTCTTTTCGAACGTCGCCAACAGAGAGATCATATCAAACAAGCATCGTAGGGAGCAGGCCGTGATTACTGCTTTCGAGCGGTATAAGCGGCAAGTGGAGTCCTCTGTTCTTAGGGAAATGGTCGATGGCTGGGTGGAAGGGAGGCGGCTAACGACGAAGTCTTTTATGCACCACGATACGAAACTGTCACGAGAAATCGACCACCCAATGATAAAGATCGCATCCCGGGCTCCTCCTGGCAAAACTACCCTGAATGCCTGGTGGTACGCACAACTCTGGTTGACACCAATGTTGGGAAAGCTATGCGGCTTTGGAGACGATCACATCCTATACGAGGCACGCCGTACTACACTTAACTGACGCTTCTGTAACCAGTAGTGGCGGTCAAACCTAGAGCCTCTTCAAGAGAGCCACATCAGTTTCCCCCCACGAACCCGATTTGTCGAAGATCTCGCAGCGCCATGTGGTTCACTCTGTGCTTATGAGTCAGAGTGGCAGCCATAGTAGAGGCAGGGGGGGGGCGGCATACACTTTACCTGCTACGAGCATCGTTATCCTCGACTGATGCACTTTCTGTTCGCCAAGCTATAACGGGGGCGGGGGGGGGGAATGGCCCGAAAGGTTGGGAGCTATGCTGGATGCACTCCAAGATCTGATGTCCAGCCATTGGGTATTAGTGACCGGAAATGCCGGGCCGACTTCCTTGCAAAGTCGATACCTGCTTTAGCGCAGCCTATGAATGCGGAAAAGAACTAACTTGAGGCAGCTTGTGTGCCAATATCAGGCTTTCTGAGCGAAGTTAGTGGTTCACGAGTTGGGACAATGGGTTGACGGGCAGATGGAGCGGCCGTCTAAAACTGACCAGTGTTGGGGGCTCAGGAGGATCAAGCAGGCACTAACTGCCCAGTTTCGCACTGGGTGTTGTTCTATAGGTGCGTACTTTGGGAGGTTGAGGCTCATTGTCGATTCCCTTTACTGGCACTGCATAGAGGTTGAGGAAACCTTGAATCATGTGCTTTTTGAGTGCCACGGGCTGCCGGACAACAGGGGTGGACCAGTCGGGTAGCTTGCTGGCCATTGGTCTTTATGGCAGTTCCCAGATGTTGAGGAACACAGCGAGTTTGGTCTCACGGGCTCTAAGAGAGTAAGTCTCAGCCCGCAGTTATCACTGAGAGAGTTCAGAGAGAGAGAGAGAGAGAGAGAGAGAGAGAGAGAGAGAGAACATAAAATGTAAGCATTAAAGTTTGCATATGTTAGGTGGTGAAATCATTTTTTGTTCACATTATACTGTACACAGGTAGAAATGTTACACTAAAGCAGGAAACTAAGCAGACGTCAAATTGGGAGCAGAGCGGCGTGGTCCACGTGTCCAGCTTGGCAGTGGATGGGAACAAGGATAATTTAGTAGAAAACGGAAGATGCTCACACACAAATGACTATTCACCCTCATGGTCAGTAAAGTTCCGTCAACCTGTAACAGTGACCAGATATGTTTTATACAGTAGACGATTTAGGGGTAATCTTTTCAGTCTTGCATATGTATGTACACATTTATTTTCTTATATGGAAACAAAACTTTGCTGCACAGTTATAACTTACTAACTTAACTATTTTGTACCGCTCTCAGATAGTGGTGCAAGCGTCAGAATCCAAGGATTCATCTTGGAGAGTTTCCACTCGGCCAATACTCCAGTATTTCATTATCAAGATAGACAAAGTAGCCCACAGTATGTGTACAATGTGGTCCCTACCAATCATGACGCAAGTGTGTCCACCGTGACCATACGTGCCACCAAGACTGAGTATGGTCCGTACCTAGAACTATGTGAGGTGGAAGTCTTTGGTGGTAAGATTTTTTTTCTTTTGGTTTATTTTCTAGTTTTGTGTGTGTGTGTGTGTGTGTGTGAATTATTTGTAAATGAAAAAGTTTTGAACTTTTATTAAACTTTTACCTATTCCTACGTCATTTAATACTAAGAGTCATGGGTTCGATCCTCGGTGAGACCCATTGAATTATTCCAGGTGAAATTTGTTTCAAAGTCGTCCCACAAGTCCTCCCAGCTTTAATGGGTACCTGACTGAAGTTGGGGAAGTAAAGGTGGCTCGGCGTTGTGCTAACCACACAATCTCTTTATATGTCGAGGTTATAGAAACAGATGAACTCTACACTTCATCTGCCCCGATGGGCCATTTCGGCTAAGGGAACTTTTCTTTGAATCATTTAATAGCATTTTCACCACAATAAAATGTGCTGAATTTTGTGGAAATACTTGGTCAGTGGAACCCCACAAATTTTAACGATATGTTTACGGTGCGATTTATGAAGCTGGGCAGTGAATAACATAGAATATCACATTATACAGATTGCGCAACATATTATACAGATTACGCAACTTATTATACAGATTGCGCACCTTATTATACAAATTACGCACCTTATTATACAGATTGCGCATCATATTATACAGATTGCGCCTAACATTATACAGATTGCGCATCAGATTATACAGATTGCGCACCAGATTATATAGGTATCTATCATCGTCTAAAAAAATGAAACCCAGCAAATAAAAATGGCGGTATGTAGCTGTGAACTTCTAGCATGTAAATTTTGATATAAATAGGAGTCGGACTGAAAAACAAACAAATACCCAACTAAGTGATTCATTAAAAATAATGAATTGTGAGATTATAATCGTCTTTCTCTCTCTGCCCCCGCCCCCTCCCTTTTAACCCCCACCCTCCGCACCCAATTTCTTAGCAAAGATTTCCTCATATCTTTTCGTTTTGTTTTCTTTTGTAAGTTTCTGAACATTTTGTACAAGTTACAAAAATATCAATAAATTACAGTAACATATTTACATGCGTGCACGAGTTATTGGTGGCGTATTTTGTGCGCAACTTCCGATCTACCAGATGTTCGTCTGTATGGTAACTTTTTTTCCCCCACAGAGACTGTGTGTCCAGATGGCAAATATGGATTTAAATGTGAAAAAACGTGTCACTGCCAAGTGAAATGCGAGGCCAGCTATAACCCGTCAGTAGGATGCCCACAGTGTCCGGACTTGATGTGCGATAAAAGTCAGTAGTCAGTGTACTTTCACATACAGATACATACAAACTATAACAAGACATTTTATTTTAAAAACCATGGATAATATAAGATCCATCTGTTAATTAAATCTAATTTAATTATTATTATTATTATTTTTTTAGTATTTTTTTTACGCCGCAATTGCCAGCATGATAGGGTGTAGTGTGCCGACCACACCAGCATTGTTGGCGGCGCTGATGCATGTCTGCCATGCCTACATAGCGGCGGGGTGAGTGTGCCCGCTATCATCTGCCGGGGTGGCAGAAAAGAGGGTTTTAAGAATTGTCCAGAATGGTCAGACCAGCAGCGTGTGTGTACTGCTGATCGGCCAGAATGGCAAAGCAAAGGGTTTTTCCTGCCATTCGGACAGAGGGGAGGGTGTATTGTGCCTGAACCCACAACCCGAAATGGCAGGCTGCGCAGGTGTGCTTGAGTGGGACAGAGTGGAAGGGTGTTGTGTGCCGACCACATCCGTCACCAACGCCAGCTGTGAATACTACGGTCTCGGATAGTCCTCATTGACCACAGCACCAGCAACTTCGACGAAAGATTTATTCGTTGTTAAAAACGAACATAATTTGTTTAATTGACAATAAACATCATATAGCATTTTTTTTTACATATTAACATAAATTTTAGTACATTGACGATTAACTAGTTCACATATTTACATACAAGTAAATTTAATATGTAGTATTAAAATAGTAATTATCACTATTTCGAAATGTTTTGAAAAACATACATTTCAATTATCCATATACATTTACATTTTAGAAAACGTAAATATATTGATATCACTAAATATATTGATATCACTAAAGAAACCATTTTCATACAAGTCAAAAGGAAAATTTCTTATCCAAGAGGGAGAAAACTTGGACTGATTTAAATATTAACACTTATGTAAATTGAAAAAATATATATTTTTAACTTTTATTACTTGAACTATAATAAATATATATGCGCACATAGTTTCAAAATATGTACAGGCAACAAATTGTCTTATTGAGTTTAAAATATGTCACTGGCATTTCTTTCCACGGAACACAACTTTGCTCTCTTTCCACCGCGACACACAAAGACAACTAATACCCAAGTTCGCCCAACCCTCATCAGGCGACATCAATGCCTCAGCAGCCTCCATACATCTCAGCAGACAAATAGGGGGTATTGGTACATTGTGTACCATTTGGAAATCACTCATGCGTAGTAAAAAAAAACATACGTCATCGTTGATAAAACATGATTTTTTTGTCAATTCTTTAGAATGTTAAAGTCAATTAAGGGGGTACTGAAGGGAAGAAAAATGAACTATGTCTAAAAAAATTAATTTTTTTTTTTTACATTTTTTTAAATACTAAAACATACTATTAATAACTGTAAATTAACTGTATTGCAGAAAAAAAAATTTTAGATCACTTAAAATGTATTTTCAGAATGTTACTCATTCAAAAACTTCAATAATTTAAAAACTTAAAAGTCATTTTTCTCTGAAAAAATATTTTTGACCTTTTGCTACACTGTGGCAAATGAATTTCAAAAACCACCAGTCAGTTTTGTTAAAACGTCTAATTTATATTTAGAAGAGGTGTATTTATAGAATTTATAGAATGTCAGAGGCTTTTAGGGACTCACGTGTTTTATTTTTCTGCCACTAACGCAGCAGTGTTGGTTTCCGTGTACTAATGTGTGCATGTGTGGTTGTAACCCGAGGCGTAGTGAGGGGGTGGGCAAGGCAACTCGCGCCCGGGGCATTTGACCTTTTTAATACCTTTTTAGCACCTCCCCCCAATCGAAAACCATATAATATTATATGTAAAATATGCCATTTGGCGCCCCTGAACCTCGGCGCCCGGTGACATATATACCCCCCGCCACCCCCTAGCTACGCCTCTGGTTGTAACCTGTCGGTTATTGTATTACAGAGTATTTTGTAATATGTGTTTAGAAGTGAGATTGGTGGGTAACTATTGACTGATGTCAAATGACAAGAAACTTCGGCAGTCGTGTTTCATTTATTAATATAGAAATCAACACCATAAGCAATTAATAATAAATAACATACAATACACATATCTCTAATATAACATCTCAACTGCTTAATCAAATGAATTCTAACACATCAGCTCTTGTTCACACAGCATTGGAAAAACACGTCCGATAATCACTTTGTTCTCATTAACTGCCCTCGCATTGACTGACCTCTCTTGATCTCCCTGCTGCATTGTTACACTTTCTAACCTTCTCCCCATTTCTCTCCCCCTTTTTATATCCACACCCACTATACAGACAGTTACACTATTTTCCCCATGCGCTGAATACCACCACTCACGAATATCTCATCCAGCATTTGACCACCATTCAACCACTTTGACCTAGACGCACCTATCTCCATACCTTACCCACATATGAAAATATCATACCATTATTTTGTGTCTCCGAAGATATATATATATATATATATATATATATATATATATATATATATATATATATATATATATATATATATATCGTCGGCATCCGTCCGTCTCGAGAGACGATGGTGTAGCTAAGTTGAGTCTACTAAACACCGCCGGGAATGGCTAGCAGTCCGACTCGGGAGTGGCAATCCCTGCCGCACTTGTCACACTTGAAAATAGTTGGTTGTTGTAGTTGATGTTGTAGCTGCTCTTTTTTCCGCTTCCGTCTTGTTCTTTTCAGGGCAGCATTATCCTGTCGCTCAGCCTCTGCGCGCAATGAACCCTGCCGGACAGCGAGCCTCCAGGACTGGCGGTCGGCTGCTTGACTCTCCCAGGAGTTGGGGTTAATGGAGCACTCTTTCATATTCTTTTTGCAGGTGTCTTTGTAGCGCATTTTAGGTCGCCCTGTTTTCCTCTGGCCGGTAACTAGCTCGCCATAGAGTAGGTCCTTCGGGATGCGGCCTGCGTCCATTCTTTTGACATGACCGAGCCATCTGAGGCGTCTCTCGCTGAGAACTGCAAACAAGCTGCTCATGTTGGCCCTCTCCAGCACCCCAGTGTTGGGGATCTTGTCTTGCCACTTTATCTGCAGTATACGTCGCAGGCACCTCATGTGGAAATTGTTTAGCTTCCTTTCGTGCCTCGCGTAAGTGGTCCACGTCTCGCATCCATAGAGGAGGGTACTAAGTATGCAGGCCTGGTAGACGCGCAATCTGGTATTTTCGGTGAGGCTGGGGTTTTCCCACACACGTTGCTTTAGTCTCGCCATGACTGTGGCTGCCCTAGCGATTCTGCAATCGATCTCCGGGTCTATGGATAGCGAGCTGGAGATGGTGGACCCGAGGTAAGTGAAGTTCTCGACGACCTCTAGGGTGTGCCCATCGATGTCAATGCTTGGGAGTGTATCTGTACCCTGTGCCATGACATTCGTCTTTTTCAGGCTGATAGTCAGTCCAAACTCCTTACATGCATGGGAGAGGCGGGTGACAAGCTGCTGCAATCCGTCTTCAGTGTGTGATGTCAAGGCTGCGTCATCAGCAAAGAGCAGCTCGCGGATTAGGACCTTTGTGACTTTGGTCTTTGCACGTAGGCGGGCTATGTTATAAAGCTTGCCATCGGACCTTGTATGGATGTAAACACCCTCGCTGCAATCCTTGAAGGCGTATTGGAGGAGCATGGAGAAGAAAATGCCGAAGAGTGTAGGTGCAAGGACGCAGCCCTGTTTTACTCCGCTACTGACTGGGAAGGCCTCGGAGATTGCGCCGTTGTAGCAAACCGTGCTATGCATGTTGTCGTGGAAGGACATGACCACTGCAAGCAGGTGTGGGGGGCAGCCAATCTTTTGCAGCAAGCTGAAGAGTCCGCTTCGACTTACTAGATCAAACGCCTTTGTGTGGTCGACGAAAGCGATGTAGAGTGGCACCTGCTGTTCCTGACACTTCTCTTGAAGTTGACGTAGTGAGAAGATCATGTCCACTGTTGATCGGCCAGCCCTGAAGCCACACTGTGGCTCTGGGTAGACTCGGGAGGCGAGGGCCTGCAGGCGGTTTAGAGCGACGCGGGCGAAAGCTTTGCCGACGATGCTGAGGAGGGAGATGCCCCGGTAGTTATTACAGTCGCTTCTGTCCCCTTTGTTCTTGTATAGTGTGATAATGTTGGCATCCCTCATGTCTTGGGGGATATAGCCCTGTTCCCAGCATCGACTTAGGAGGTCTTGCAATGGCTTTAGCAGCGCTGGTTTTCCGCTCTTCAGATCTTCTGGTGGGATTCCATCGCTACCGGGTGCCTTTCCGTTTGCAAGGCAGTCGATGGCTTTGCTTAGTTCATCCACGGTGGGTGTGGTGTCTAGCTCCTCCATGACAGGCAGATCTGGGATAGCGCCAAGAGCGGTATCAGTCACAGTGTTCTTGGTTGCGTATAGCTCCAGGTAGTGTTCGGTCCACCTCTGCATCTGTTTTTCCTGGTCCTTGATGACCTCTCCTGTTTTGGATATAAGGGGGGCGGTTTTGGAGGGAGTTGGGCCTATTGCCTTTTTGATGCCCTCGTACATCCCTCTTGCGTTTCCTGTATCTGCAGCTGCCTGGATGCTGCTACAGAGGTTCAACCAGTAGGAGTTGGCGCATCTGCGGGCGGTCTGCTGGGCTTTGCTCCTGGCTGTCCGTAGGGCTTTTAGTGTGTTGGGACTGGGCCTGGCCTTGTAGGCCAGTAGGGCTTTCCTTTTTACCTCGGCAACGGGTTTCATTTCCTCCCAGTGGGCCTCGTACCAATCGGCGTTTTTCCGCTCTATCTTTCCATAGGTGGTGATGGCGGAGTTATATACGACATCGCGCAGACGCGACCACCTAGAGTCGATGGTGTCAACTGCTAACTTTCTTTCACTGAGTGTAACTTCCAGACTGCTGATAAACTGTTGGTTTATTTCGGGATTTCTGGCACAGTTGATATTGATGCGTGGGCGACCTTTTTTCTTGGAGTGATGCAGTTTCTTCGGCGTTATGCGCACCTTGCTTGCCACGAGGGCGTGGTCCGTGTCGCAGTCTGCACTGTGGTAGCTGCGGGTGAGGAGGATACTGTCGATATTCCCTCTTCTGGTGAGGACGAGGTCGAGTTGGTGCCAGTGGCGGGAGCGTGGGTGCCTCCATGACACCTGATGGATCTCCTGTAGAGCGGCGATGTCGATGTTTAGTCGTGAGAGTTCCCTGTCGATGACAGCGGTCTTCCTTGCGTCATCAATCTGCTGAAGGTCAGATGTGAGTCCGGTACACATGGTCCTGATGTTCCAGCTTGCGAATCGAAGAGCTGGAGGCTTCTTGCTAGTTCTTATCTTGAATTTGCCTGGTGCGTGTGTTTTTTGGCCCACTTTTTGAGAAGTGCATCTCTAATCCCCACGCACCCAGTAGGGCAGGTGAGCCATGGCGAGACAGCACCCAACTGGCTGGGGGCTGCCCAGCTTGAGGCGGGCGGTAGCTGTCCAATGAGGCGCGATGACCTCTCCCACCGTCGAAAGAGACCCCTGGCGCTCGTTTCCTTCGCCAATCGGATGAGCTTAGAACCGGTAACTGTCCCCTTCCGTGTTGTATCGACATCGTGCGACGACGCTGGAGTATCCTCTCCAGTTTAGCTACAGAGCCTGGGCCTTTATATATATATATATATATATATATATATATATATATATATATATATATAAAGGTTTCACTTATTCAATTTCACCAGTGATTCATGTGACGCGCAAAACCAACCAATGGGCTGACTTGTGCAGTTTCATCGTCATAGGTTGTCTGTCATTCATCATACTAACACTTGTTGTGGTCATCATATGTCAGAATCGACGTCAGAGGCTGCAACAGAAAAACGTCACCAGAGTTGATTGCCAGGTCACGACGACATCCGTTATGCAAAAAGAAGATAACAATCGTAAAGGTAGAGATGATGCATAGAAATCGGGTAACTTTGATAGACACATAGTCTGACCTATGGTAATGTTTTGATAGATACATAATTAGACATTAGGTAATTTTGACTGATACATAATCAGATAACTGCAAATTTTGACTGATAAAAATTCCAACATTTGTTAACTTTGATTGACTAATATTAAAACGATAACATTAAATTTATTGACACCTGGTCACACAGTTGCTAACTTTGACTGATGCGCAATTTAATACTCAATAACTTTGTTTGGTACTCAGTCAAACATCAAATAAAGTTGATTGATAGATAGATAAACATAGATTAGTCTCTTTGATTGTTTATTACCAAGATTTCTCTTCTGACGACTCTGGGATGACACTCATGTATCTTGAACTTTTAAAGAGAAAGTCTATATTTGTTATTTTATTGTAGGTTACGTTTTTCTACAATAAATGTTACAATCACTTTTTTCTAAAATTATTTCGTATTATTTTACAGTTTTCAGAATTCCTGTGTCATCGAGTCAAGTTACAATTGGTGGTGAATTCTATGTTAACATCAAAAATAACCAAGGGGAGCCGTATGAATTTGATCAAATGGGGGAAGTGGAAGAAGAAATGTATCAAGACGTTACGCAATAATATGAAAGTTAAAATAAATTACAGGAATATAATTCACGGTGTATTAATCTAAATGCGATCTATATGTCTTCTATATTTGTGCGTGCGTGCTGGCGTGTGTGTGTGTCATAGACTTATATAAAGATAAGTGAACATAAACATACGGCTAAACAGACAGAAAGACAGATAGATTGAACGACAGATATAAAGATAACTAAACATATACAGATGATTAAAAGAAAGATATATTGACAGACAGATATAAATATAACTAAACATATACAGATGATTAAAAGAAAGATATATTGACAGACAGATATAAATATAACTGAGCGTATGGTTAAACAGACAGAAAGACAGATAGATTGACCGACAGAAAGACACATATAGACTCATAAATACAGAAATGAATGTATAAATACATATAAATAAACAAAAGAGCACAGTATAGTTACATAGATAAATACGCATAGTATTACATACACATAAAGTTTAATAAAACACGCATACAAAATAGAGAGCCAAGCGTACAATTCATTTTTATGTGTTATAAAATTAGGAAGTAAAAATTCGCTTAGAAAAAAAATCCACAAAGTCCAGACAGAATGTTAGCCAGCATGGAAACAGTTTCCACCGCTTTTTCTAACAACCCACTTTTATTGTCTGGCGGAACTACTTAATCTAGCAATTAACATTGTTTTGGAGTACTTGAACATGCCCAATTGAAATCTTTTTTTTTATCTCACATGAAACATGTTGCGTTGCTACGAAAACTGGGTCGTTTAAATTAACACTGTCACAGACTGCGATATGACATCTCTAAATTTAAAATCGTAACTTCTGTAGTCGGCAGTTTCAACAGTGACCACCATACTTCATCGCTATCGAGAAAAGTTGCAAGGGCCAAGTAGGTACTACAGGGGCACTTAGAAACCTGCTTTGCTGACACCAGCAGTGGTGTCTACATTAAGTATAAATGTTCAAACACGTACTGCAGCTTATTCGCTAAATTTATGAGCTATTATTAAAACCCCCAGAAACCAAAAGATGGCTTATAATTTAATAAATATTTTTTCCACCTCTAAATTTTGAAAAAAATGAGTATTGTGGTAAAATATTTTTTTTACTGTATAGAAAAAAATATAACATCGCTCAAATTAACTTAGAAATAACCTCCCCTGATAAAATCACTGATGGGACGACTATCTAGTACCAGTTTTTCTCGACTGTAAACAATGATATAATCCATTAAGCAAAATCCATGGAGGCACTGTGTGGGACATAAGCAGGTGACTGGACTCGATGGATTAATCCCCGTGGACACAAGACTGCAGATATCGGGTTTGAACCAAAACAGCCACCAAGTTTCACGACTGTAAAGAGTGCTGTTTGCCCCTTTAGCCTAGTTGAAGGTTGTAATAAAAAGTTTACCTTAAAGATTAAAATTAGAATAATCTAAATTGTGTATCTTTGGAGTCTTTGAGAAGACACTAGGCATCATTTTTATCTCAAACTTAAAACTGTTAAATTATTTTTATTTGTCAAATTTCGCAAGTTTATTTTCAAGTATGATTTAAAAAAAAATAGATTGGTTTACGTTGTCAGTATTACAAATTAATAGTCATAGTTAAATATTGATTGCATGACTACCACACACTAACTCTCTCACACACACACACAAGCACAAACTCACACACATCCACTCACACACACACTCACTCACACGCACACAAGCCCACACTCACACACACAAGCCCACACTCACACACACACTAACTCATATACACAAACACACACAAGCACTCACTCACACACACAAACACACAAAAGCACACATTCACACACACACTCACACACAAGCACTCACTCACACACACAAACACACAAAAGCACACATTCACACACACACTCACACACAAGCACTCACTCACACACACACTCACACACTCACACGCACACAAGCCCACACTCACAAACACAAACAGACACACTCTCACACACACACCCACACACACACAAACACACACACGCACTCACACACACACTCACACACTCACAAGCCCACACTCACACACACAAGCACACACACTCACACACAAGCACACACTCACACATAAACACACACAAGCACACACACTCACACACACAAGCACACACTCACACACACTCTCACACACAAGCACACATTCACACACACATTCACACACATAAGCACACACTCTCACACACAAGCACACACTCATACAAACACACACACACTCATACAAACACACACAAGCACACATACTCACACATACACACACAAGCACACACTCACACACACAAGCACACACTCACACTCACACACACATTCACACACACAAGCAAACACTCACACACACAAGCACACACTCACACACACACTCACACACACTCACACACACAAGCACACACTCACACACACAAGCACATACTCACACACACACTCACACACATTCACACACACAAGCACACACTCACACACAAGCACACACTCACACACATAAGCCCACACTCACAGACACACTCACACACACACAAGCACACACTCACTCACACACACAAGCACACAAACACACATTCATGGGCGTATTCAAGGAAGGGAGGGGGCAAAGAGGGCATTTGACCCCCCCCCTCCACAGTTTGGAAAAAATTCCTGAAAGTTTATTACATTGAAGAACATGTACATATATCAAATATAAAAAAGAATTATATCCGCAAGTATAACTTATTACATTTTTGTCATTTTAAAAAGAATGGTTTCAGTATCACAGTTACTATACTAATAAAATAGAGTATAAAATTATAAAAAGCACTGATACAGCAATAATATTGTAATTTTAAACTATTTATTCTGGAACAAACATTGTATAAGTTTTGGTATTTGTCCAAATCCATTGATAACATTTTCTATAATTTTTTCCTTGTTTTGAGATATTCTTTTTCTTCGGATACTCATCATACAAAGACCAGATAAACGATCATCACCAGTTGTTGAGCGTAGCTACGTTTTTACTGGTCTAAGAGTGCTAAATTATCTCTCAATTGTGCATGTTGTTACTGGAAAAGTCAATGCTGTCAAAAAAGCCATTTTAATCATGGGGGAAAAATTGGTTTTATCTAAAACCTCACAAAGAGTCATTGTTTTCCCCTTTACTAGTTTTACATTTCCATATATCATACAAGGTTTCAATCTCCTCGATGAAACTGTCAAATGCGTAATATTCAGCGCTAGCCCCGGCTTGATGCATAAATGCGAGTCTTTCTAGTTTTGTCATCAAAGGTAGGGAATAAAAACAGTTATTCTAAAATAATCCTTAGGCAAATCAACTTTTGCATTTTCCTGTTCATTTGTCTTCCAGCTTGTCGTGGAGGTTGAATGTCGACACCAATGCCATCTACAATACCTTTTGTACTAAAAATTTCCGTATACCTCTTACTACAATTCTGACGATCAACAGCCATTGTAGCCACAATTCTTCAATGTATTTTTGTACTGCCAGTAAATCTAAATCCACTGACTGTAATTTTTGGGTCACAGCTTCTAGGTTTGATGAATATTTTTGTATGATAACTAATCAAACAACAACCCTAACCTCTTAAGCACAAAGTAACCGATGTGCAACTTGCTTACTTTTTCCAGATTGTTCTAAATATTCCAGTTGTTTAACAATTTCTGTCACATATTCAGGTCTTTTGTTCGAAATATTGCTTGGACTCCTCCTTCTTTACCTGCCATTGTAGAACATCCGTCTTATCCTTGACCAACAAGCTTTGTCATATCTAGTCCCAATTCTAATGAATTTGTAATGATGGTGTTCTTTGACAAAAACACCAAGTGACATCTGCTCAATGCCTGAAATAATGTAGTCTCGTCGGCACGTAAGTATAGAAATTGCAACTGAATTATTTGCTTCACGAACAATGCCTTCACACAAGAGAGACCCAACATTTCGATCATAGTGTTTTATGTAGTTGCCAAGATGTACTTAGCACTACAAGAACCAATTGACAAATGATTACCTAGAACTTCATCTCCAGATTCAACACGAAACTCTAACTGGTCGTAAAAATTACTAGAATGTGATTCTTTTCCAAATCATGCATGCCGCAAAAAAGGATTGTAGAAATGGTGGACCCAGTTTGTTGCAATTTTCTTCAATTTGTCTTCTAAATGATGAGTTCAACTGCTCATCTATAGAAACTGATTTGGCTTCCAATAATGCAACAAAATATCTTGTATCCTTAATAAGAGTCTTTGTGCCATGTGCTTTGCATGTGGCTACGTGCATCTTCAGTGAAATCTTTAAATGGTGTGTATGGTTTGATGACAAATGCCCCCTGAACCAGAATGTGATTCTTTTCCACGAAGTGCCAAATCATGCATGCCGCAAAAAAAAAAAAAGATTGTAGAAATGGAGGGACCCAGTTTGTTGCAATTTTCTAGAATTTGTCTTCTAAATGATGAGTTTAACTGCTCATCTATAGAAACTGTTTTGGCTTTTAATAATGCAACAAAATAACTTACATCCTTAATAACAGTCTTTGTGCTATGTGCTTTGCATGTGGCTACGTGCATCTTTGATGAAATACTTATATTTCACACGCATGTGCATGGTTTGATGACAAATGCACCCTGAACTCCTGGAATTACTTTTTGTGGAAACAACACGTAAAATTTGCAAAAGGCACCTTTTAACATTTGCGAGTGTACAACCCACGATGAATAGTCTGATAACCAGGAATATCTAAAACCTCTGTTTCCACCACTGTTAGCTTTAAAAATCATACTTTTTATCAGGGGTCCGACAATCAAGGATCAACAGCAATTTCAACTCATTTGAAAGGTCGTATGTCAAGACATACCTTCCAATATCAAATTTAGGAAATGAAGAAGTGACAGCGGCAATCAAATTAGAAATAGTTTCTTCAGTTGTGTCTGGCTGTTGAACTTATACTGTTGTCTTCAATGCATGTGATAATTCAGATGCTGCAGACGCCATAAAATCTTCTAATAACGGCGATTGCTCTACTTTTCGTTTTATTGAGCCTGTACAACAATTTCTGATATCCATCTTTTCATATTAATTTAGGATAATTTTAAGAAATCATTCAGTGGCAGACTATTATAAACTAACAAGAGTTGCCAGATTTAAAAAAAAAACCTGAATGCCAAAAACATTTCCGAAGGACAAATCAAGCTACAGAAGGCCAAATTAAACAAATGAAATTAAAATCGGAACATGCTTGTGCTTGTTGTCAAAATGTTTCAATTTTCAAATACATTTATTTATGGTCAATATAAATAATTAATGTTATACTTAACTTGGATTTGGGACGGATGGCCGAGTGGTGTAGATACTCGACTGTCGACCTGAGAGTCCTGGGTTCGATCCTCGGTTAGGCCCATGGAATTGTTCCAGGTGAAATTTGGTGCAAAGTCGTCCCACAAGTCCACCCAGCTTTAAATGGGTACCTGACTTTAAGTTGGGGAAGTAAAGGCGGCTGGGCGTTGTGCTAACCACACAATCCCTTCATATGCCGAGGTTATAGAAACAGATGAATTGTACACTTTATCTGCCGCGAAGGCCCGTTAGGGCTAAGAAGGGAACTTTTTTACTTTTAACTTGGATTTAATTAAATAATAAACATGTATGGTATTGTCAATTAAAATAAAAAAACGTGTTTTTGCCCCCCTCTGGAAAAATTCCTAGCGACGCCCATGCACACACTCACATACACAAACACACACACACACACACTATATATATATATATATATATATATATATATATATATATATATATATATAGTATTGGCCTATATTTTTCGTTCAAAGGAAATAAATTAGATTGGTATAAGTAATCAAAATCCACTAGAATTCATGAGCACTTTTAAGGTGTAACCTATTAAAAATATGTTAGGGCCATTGATAAGTACATAGGAAAACCTTCTTTTTTGTTTTTAAATATACATATATATATATATATATATATATATATATATATATATATATATATATATATAACAACAATATTCAATTCAACATTCTAATAACTGTTACAGATGTAAATCTTTCAATTCATTCGCAATGCATTAGTGACGGGATAATTGAATGAAAATGAACATTTTTTTTAAATCTCCGGCAGTCATAAAAAATGATCTGGTTCAGTCCTAGAATGTGATGTTGTATACAGATGCCATCTTTTTTTTTTGGTAAGAGCCACTTACGTTGAAACGATGTAAATTGACCCACAAACCCAGACATGAGTTTGTATTGCTCGGATTAATATGAGCAGCGCCATCCTATACTATAGAGACACACAAAAATATCAATTCTATTAGAACACATGTCAGAGTTTAATGAACATTTGTAAATTTTTTTCAGATTTTTAAATATTTTTTTTCAATAGTAAATACCAATATTTTTTTTTTCCTTTTCTTTTTCTTTAGAATTTTTTTCAAAATTCATCGAAACATTTTTATGAGGTAAAAAAATCTTTTGAAGAACATGGCGGCAATAGGATTCTTGTTTGTGATTTATCTTTCAACACACGCTACAGGTAAAAGAAATAAATGTTGTAATTGTATATGGATAAGGCTGACGGAATTACCAAGTAAAACAAGAGTGATAGATAGATAGATAGATAGATAGATAGATAGATAGATAGATGGATATTTCATAAATAGATGGATGTATATATGGATAGACAGATAAACCAATTGTATCGCAGACGTCGTGGTACAGGTGGTCAAGTGGTGTAGATGCTCGGCTGTCAACCTGAGAGTCCTGGGTTCGATCCTTGGTGAGATCCGATAGGAGATTTCCAGTCTTAGGTGAAATTCGGGGTCAAGTCCCCTACGTCCACCCGGTTTTCAACGGGTACCTGACTTAAAGAAGGCTGGCCGTTGTGCTAACCACACAATCCCTTTATTTGCCGAGGTTAAAGAAACAGGCGAATCCTACACTTCATCTGCCCCGATATCTAAAGCGAACATTACTTGTATATCTCTGAATTAGTTCTATAGTATGAAATCATAATTTGTTATCTACCACAATACTGACACATTATTGGCTTGTTTTCCCGTATGCAAATTCAGAAGGGGTCAATTTCTTTATCTATTGTTGTCGCGGAATACTCTAACGTAAACAAATGAAAGTAGTCCCTTGGGAAAGATTATTACGTTCATCATACTATAATTCTATTCAAGGCCGTAGCCAGGATTTTTTTTTTGGCGGGGGGGGGGGGGGGCTGTGCGGAGAGTTTTATATAAGAAAAAATTGGAACACAATGATAAAGAAGTATATTTTATAATAAAATTTGATTTTTAGAATTAATTTGGGGGGGGGGGCTGCAGCCTCCCTAGCCCGCCCCCCCCCCGGCTACGGCCTTGATTATATTGCTAATTTGTCGACGAGCTATTATAAAAGAACTTACAACAAGAAAGCTTACTACGTTCACTTTAACTCCATTTGTTAATTGGTCGAACTACAATTATAAAATGCTTACAGTAAAAATATTTAAATATATTCGTATGTGACACGGCAGTCAGCCATCATTACCTCCATTCTCTCTCTCTTCTGTTTAGTGACACTTCACATATTATTTAACGCAACAATTGAACAACATACAATCCCCCATACAATCCATACAATCCTCCAATCATAATAGCGTTATAGTAAAATTCAAATTTCCCCTTCCCCCCCCCCGTTCTTGCCCGTAATTTATTATGTGAAAATAATGAAAAAAAAAAGATGTCCATAGGAATAATTTCTAATGTAATACTATCAAAATATTTTACATTACACAAAAAAGTAATATCCTTAAATTTAAATAACAATCGAAAAAAAAAAAAAGAGAATTTAGTCGCTTTTTTTGTTGTTGTAATTTAATTGTATTCCTTAGCACCGCAACATAAATAACGTTTAAATTTAATTAATACAATTTAATATGAACATACCGTTCACCTGGTCATGGTCTGGCCCTTCTGTCGTACTAAAAAACACTTGTGACCAGCAGCTTAAAAAAGCTTGACCACTCCTGTTCGAGACATTCTATAAAATTACATCTGTGATGTGTCGTTAAATATATTTTATACTTACGTGAAATTAGAACAACTTCCCGCATTAGTTCAAAAAGATTTGGTTGAAGAAATAAACGACTTGGTTTAAGAAATAAACGACTTGGTTGAAAAAATAAACGACTTGGTTGAAAAAATAAATGACTTGGTTGAAAAAATAAATGACTTGGTTGAAAAAAATAAATGACTTAGTTGAAGAAATAAATGACTTGGTTAAAGAAATAAATGACCTCGTTGAAGAAATAAATTACTTGGTGGAAGAAATAAATGACTTGGTTGAGGGAAAAAATGAGGAAACAAAGTGGTTAGTGATAACACTGGGCAACAGCCTAAAAATCGCCAGGGGTTTTTCAACTGATTAAGACTAATTTTGGTGTTCTGAGTCCGAATATCACATTGATTTTTCTCGGTCAGGTCAACTTCTTGAGATACAGCCTGACGAGCTATACGTATTTTTATATCAGGGGTTTTGAGTTCAAACATTACTCTAAATTAGCTGCATAAAAATTAGCAGCAAAATAATCACAATTATAAAAACAGAGATAATTATATTGTATTTATAAATCATCAATCTGGATTTTCACTTGATTTTTTAATGCACCACCCCGACCCTCCATCTGCCCGTCTTCCAGCTGCTCACTGCGAAGAAACTCCTGTACCAGCGTTCAGAGATCTTCCTGACAGCGACGACGAGGCCACCACTTTAGACGAGGGAGGAGATACAGAAGAGGAGTATGAATCACAAAATGGTCCGCAGCCGTTCTCACAATGTGAGCTTTATTATCTGGTTCGGGATCTGAGCTGGTCGAATAATTCCTCCAAGTTGTTGGCCTCCAGACTCAAAGAGAAAAATCTACCTGGCAAGGACGCGCGTATCACTTTCTTCCGTAGAAGGCATGAGGACTACATGGGCTACTTCTGCCAGGAGGAAGATCTTGTGTACTGCTGAGATGTTGTTTGTCTTCTTGATAAACTCGGCGGTCCTCAAAACGATCCGAGAGATTGGCGACTCTTCATTGACAGCTGCAAGCGCTCTTTGAAGTGTGTACATCTCCACAATGGGAGCCAGTTCGCCTCAGTACCTCTTGCGCACTCCACAACTCTTGAAGAGAAATATGAAGTATGTGCTCGACAAAATCCAATATGAGCAGCAACAATGGATCATCTGCGTCGACTTGAAGTTGGTGAACTTTCTACTTTGTCAGCAGTCCGGGTTCACGAAGTATCCATGCTTTATATGTATGTGGGAAAGTCGCGACAGAGCCCAGTACTATGTAAAGAAAGAGTGGCCGGCGCGAGAGCAGTTAGTACCTGGGGCGAGAAACATCATAAACGAACCTTTTGTTGCCCGGGAGAAGATATTGATCCCACCGCTACATATGAAGCTTGGGTTAATGAAACAGTTTACGCGCGCTCTGGACAAGGATGAAGGTAATTCAACTACATGTGCCGAGCATTTCCTCAACTGATCATGGAGAAGCTGAAGGCGGCATTTTCGACGGCCCACAGATACGGCAGCTCATAAAGGACACATAGTTCTAAAACTCCATGAACACGCTTGAGTATGCCGCCTGGAAATCATTTGTGCAGGTAGTGAACAGCTTTCTGGGGAACACGAAGGTAGAAAACTACGCCAGACTCATCATCAGCATGATAGAGGACTTCCAAAAACTCGAATGTTTGATTAATATAAAGATGCCCTTCCTGTTCTCACACATGGAGAAGTTTCCTGAAAACCATGGGGCGATGAGCGATGAGCAAGGAGAAAAGTACCATCAGGACATCCGCCAAATGGAGGAACGGTACCAAGGGAGGTGGGACGCAGTCATGCTTGTGGACTACTCTGGTGGCTGAAGAGAGGCAACCCAGCAGCTGCTCACACACGGGAATCGAAGAAACGCCGATTTATGCCTTGAACTCTGAACTTTAGTTTCACGTAACCCTCATTGTTATACTAATATTATGATAATTATGCTTTTCAAATTTGGTGGAGTAAATAAAAACTGAATGAATTTGAACACGTTTACTTTTATTTCTTGAGTAAAACGGAAAAAATCGTCAGCTGATGATCTTCAAAGAATGTGTTTTTTTTTTTACAAAAACCGATTTTTTTAAATTTCTGTAGTAAAAAATCCTGACCTGATTGAGCAAAACCAAGGTCATTTTCGGACTCAGAGCATCAAAATTAGTCTAATTCAAATGGAAAACCGAGGACGATTTAAAAAAAAAAATATTTTTTTTTGTTGCCTAGTGTAATCAGTTGCTGTCAAACTGCAGAGAAAAAGATTCGGGCAAGATTAGAATATGACTGTCCCATATTATAATGATGTATATGCACAAATATCAGATATAAACCATAGTGCTGGATATGTACTACTAAATGCACGTACACTGAACATAGTTTCTGCTTCATGGACTTAAAATGATTCTTCTTCTTCTTCCGTGTTTCCAACATTTTAGCTTTCTCTCTCAGAGCGTGTTTTAAAATAGAGTTAACATTAAAACCGACAAGCAGAAAGTAAAGTTAATTAAAGGCTTATAAAAAAAAAAGATATCACATCGTTCAAACTGAGACTGACTGTCCAGAAGGAAAGTACGGGTTTGACTGTCTTGAAACATGTGACTGTCCAGTGAAATGTGAGACCAGCTACAACAGGTCAATGGGGTGTCCTCAGTGTCCAGCTGGCTATCAAGGCACGATGTGTGATGAAAGTGAGTTAACATTAATATCTATCTATCTATCTATCTATCTATCTATCTATCTATCTATCTATCTATCTATCTATCTATCTATCTATCTATCTATCTATCTATCTATCTATCTATCTATCTATCTATCTATCTATCTATCTATCTATCTATCTATCTATCTATCTATCTATCTGTTTTTCTATCTATCTATCTATCTATCTATCTATCTATCTATCTATCTATCTATCTATCTATCTATCTATCTATCTATCTATCTATCTATATCTATATATATATATATATATTTATCTATCTATCTATCTATCTATCTGTCTGTCTATCTATTTATCTATCTATCTCTTTATCTCTCTCTATCTATCTATCTACATATCTATCTATCGATCTATCGATCTATCGATCTAATCTATCTAACTATCTATCTATCTATCTATCCATCTATCAATCAATCTATCTATTTATCTATTCTAGTTAGCACTGCCGACAGACTGATCTACATATACAATACAGAAAATTTTTAATTTCACGACCCCCCCCCCCCCCCCATTAACCACCCATTCGACTCCGCCCCTTACTCTTACCGGTCAGTTTGTAGAAATCAAATTATTCTATGTGGAGTCTATATAACAGTTATCTGTCTTTCGGTTTGTATTTTTAAAGTCATCCTTGACCTGTTTATTTAACCTGCCCGATGGCCGGTGGCTTTTAACCTACTGGTCGCTACTCGGAATGATTCTATTGTTCACGGCCTAGCGACCGCTTCGACACAAGTGAAGTCACGTCTATAAATAGACAGTTCTTCTTACTGTTATTCATGCTATTGTCTATGTGTCTATGCTTAGAACGACCAGACACCCCGAGTGAAATAAAAAGTATTTAATACAAAAAAGTATTTTCCTAATTGACTGTATTATAAAGTTCCTTTAATCTGTTTCTGTAATCACGGTATATCAAGAGGTTTTATGGCTAGCACAATGCCCTGTCATATCAGAAAACTTTCCACATAGTCTAAATAAATCAGCTCAGGTCTCCAGTCGCGCCAACTGCCATGCGCCTTAAGTACTGCTACTTACATTTTAAACTAGTTTCTCTACACCCACCCCTCCACCCACCTCTCTGGTTCCGGTCTTTACGCACAATAATAATAAAAAAAAACGAAACTATCCGCAGAGGTTGGGTCTACTGAGGTGAAGATTAAGACTGAACCTAATCAGACCTGCGAATGTCCAGTGAGTAGCAACATTGGCCTTAGTCAACCGTGCAGTAGTACAGCCAAATCTGAGGTTGATTCGACTCGAACGAGTGACTGTCCAGTGAAATGTGACGTCATAGCGGACACTTTATACGAAGTTCCATTCAGCAATCAAAGTCAGCTGTGTGATAAAGGTCATCTATCTATCTATCTATCTATCTATCTATCTATCTATCTATCTATCTATCTATCTATCTATCTATCTATCTATCTATCTATCTATCTATCTATCTATCTATCTATCTATCTATCTATATATATATATATATATATCTGTCTGTCTGTCTGTCTCTCTGTCTATCAATCTATCTATTTACATTTAGTTCTTGTATTCTTTTGTTTTCCTTTATTCACAAGTTTAATAGTGGGTCCGCAAATCACAAAAATTGGAGAACCACTCTACTAGATTTAACTGATTTGTTTAATTTTCAATTCCACAGAGACGAATGAAACAAACAAAGACGGCCATCGGACGGATCTGGTCATCGTCATATGTTGTTTGTCTTTCGTCATTGTAACACTTGTTGTGGTCATCGTATGGCAGTATAGAAGTCAAAAGCGGCTAGCACGCAGGACGTTTGAGGATCAGCGGGCAGTCTTCATAGTGGACAATGACCAAGACATGAAAGCTGCATTGATTTAGCAAGATAAACAATTTAACAATAGGTGTGTCTGTCCCAAGACTAGTTTTAACAATAGGTGTGTCTGTCCCAAGACTAGTTGTCACAATAGGTGTGTCTGTCCCGAGACTAGTTTTAACAATAAGTGTGTCGGTCCCGAGACTAGTTTTAACAATAGGTGTGTCTGTCCCGAGACTAGTTTTAACAATAGGTGTGTCTGTCCCAAGACTAGTTTTAACAATAGGTGTGTCTGTCCCAAGACTAGTTTTAACAATAGGTGTGTCTGTCCCAAGACTAGTTTTAACAATAGGTGTGTCTGTCCCAAGACTTGTTTTAACAATAGGTGTGTCTGTCCCGAGACTAGTTTTAACAATAGGTGTGTCTGTCCCAAGACTAGTTTTAACAATAGGTGTGTCTGTCCCGAGACTAGTTTTAACAATAGGTGTGTCTGTCCCAAGACTAGTTTTAACAATAGGTGTGTCTGTCCCGAGACTAGTTTTAACAATAGGTGTGTCTGTCCCAAGACTTGTTTTAACAATAGGTGTGTCTGTCCCGAGACTAGTTTTAACAATAGGTGTGTCTGTCCCAAGACTAGTTTTAACAATAGGTGTGTCTGTCCCAAGACTAGTTTTAACAATAGGTGTGTCTGTCCCAAGACTAGTTTTAACAATAGGTGTGTCTGTCCCAATAGTAGTTTTAATAAACTCAAAGACGATTTAGAAAAAAAAAATTAGTTAAATTTTTAAAGTTTCACGGAATAGTCATAAACATTTTTTATACTGAAACGGAAGTTAACTACTACTCATCGAATGCTCGTTTTAAACTTAAAAATGTCACAATCATAACCTTAGCTGGACATTGTTGCGCCCTGTGCGAGTAAAATTATTCCGCGCCCTACTCCCAATCTGAAAAGTGCAAAAGCTTTAAACAGTGTTCTTCGGTGCCCCCTTTCTGGGTCGGCGCCCCTTTCTAGTTCGGCGCCCCTTTCTAGTGCGGCGCCCTGTACGACTGCATCAACCGCAATACCCTTTCTACGCCACTGCTTACAATCTGAAATTTATGTATGTATAAGTTCTGGCCAATGTTTTTGTAAGCCAGTCAATGTCAGACGTTGGTCAGCGACACACGTGAACCTTGGCTGGGTACGATTGGTCAATGTCCAGGTGACGATGTAAACAGTTTCGTATTAAAGTGAGGGCGTCAGTTGCAAACTTTGCTTTGTGATCCTTCATATCGTTTTGTTAAACATTGGAGGACTGCAAAAAAAAAAAAATCAACAGTGTTAATCATTTCAATTAGCAGCTAAATAACTACAAATATCAACCAAGTCTGTTCAAATTAAAGTACAAATCATCAGGCGGTCATATGTTTGCAATACATTTTTTCTTGCTATAGTGTTTCACCCCACACTCAAAAAAGTTCATGATTAATGTTATCATTTTCATTCGATATTGGTCGCAGCGTCACTTCAAAATGAACATTGACCGGCTTGTAAACATTGACCGGCTTGTAAACATTGACCGGCTTGAAAACATTTACCGGCCTGAAAAAATTGACCGGCCTGAAAACATTGACCGGCCTGAAAACATTAACCGGCCTGAAAACATTGACCGGCTTGAAAACATTGACCGGCCTGAAAACATTGACCGGCTTGAAAACATTGACCGGCTTGAAAACATTGACCGGCTTGAAAACATTGACCGGCTTGAAAACATTGACCGTATCATATACATTGAAATTAAAAATTATAATTTCTTTCCCCATTATTTATTGATATTTTTACATTTTTTTTATTTCCAAAGTTTGAAATCAACAATTTGATGATTGAGAAATGTTTTCGTCACACAAGACTGAACAGAGACGAGAGACACAAGAAAATAGTTTCAATTTTAAAAACATATGATTAGTGAACAAGTTATATTTTTCAAATTATGGTCTGGGTATTTAAATAAAAAAAACAGCATGCATTTCTTAAAATATATTTGGTGGGTATTATAATGACCTTTGGGGACTGCCAATCCATTATAACATATAGAATCAGGTAGATGTTTAATAGTAAGTAGATTAAAATAGTCAGCAGTAAATTCATGTGTCGTGCAATATTTAAAATGTATCACACTGATGTATTAGTTTAATATTAGACTAGACAATCAAATAAAAAAGTTAAAAAAATTGAACAAGTTTTTTATTTGTAATTATTTTGTGTTTAAATCGGTGTGTAAATGTACAATAGTTTATCTTATACGCAGGCCCACCGACAGAAATTTCGGACCCCTGGGCAGGGCTGTCTCGGGTCCCCCGTGCTGTTAATAATATTTTCAAAAGTTGAATGGCCAGCTCAGTCCGGGCCCCTAAAAATCGCCCCTTCTCGGCGACACTGCTTATACGGTCCATCAGGCTGTTTTACCCGGCCCTCGCTGTTTCTTATTCGGTCTGTCTCATTCAACGACATAAACATTCAATCTATATCTATCATGAATATAATCTGTATTATTTCATAACATTCCATCTAAGTGCTCTTAGTTCCATTCTATGTATCAATTTTTTCTTAACAATAATAAATAAAAAAAAAATGTATGTGAAGCGAATACAATTATGACTAACGATGACCCAAGTTTTCAAACCTTCAAAATGTGGAGAGTTCAATTGCTCCACTTTATCCAAATCCAAGTCCCACACTCAGCTAAAAATAAATTCATTGTTCTTTTAAAACTATCAAGTCAAACTATCATTTCCAGTCTTTTATCTTCATATGTTAATATTTTTTTTTCTATTTCCACTTTTTGCATAAATTAGTTTACACTGTAAAACAAAATGACTCGTTTACATGAAATCTTATTCGCCCATTTTCTATTTTCAACAATCTCAGGTAAAATTTCTTTTTTTTTTATTCAATTTGTAATTAATGTATTGATTTGACTAAGAAGTGAGCGACACATATAACGCAAGGAAACAAAACAAATCTGGACAAAGCACTAGTTATCTGACTGATAAATCCTGGTAAACTATGCACCGAAGTCTTACAATTTTGAACACATCAATGGCACGATACTGAAATAACTCATAGTAATAAAGTTTAGATGGGCAATGTAAGATAGATATTACAGTTAAACCTTGGGTTTTTTTTCTTAGTCTTCAGGTTTTATTGCATTTTATGCTCGTTTATTTCTTAGGGAAAATTTGGATTTCTATTTGAATATTTTCTTGTTGACAATCATCGCAAGCTGGCTGTTTATATTGACGATATTTTTCCTAACTCATGACACATTGAAACAACACAATCTGCATTTGTTCACGTCTTTTGTTTATATGAGGAAGGTGTGTTGGTTACAGATATTAATTGTCTCGTTAAAATTTCAACTTATTATTATTCCGTTATTTTAAACTTTTAAGAATGATTGTGTTTTTCTTTTTAATTTAAACACACTTATTAAGAATAAGAACTGTCGAAAAACGCTGATCACATTACCAGAAAAACTTTAAAACTGTTGCAGAATCTATTGGAAAATAGATGTAATACTATTGAACACAATTATGGTCACATTTCCTAATATCATTTAGTTTTACTCCTTCTACATATATAGATCCAAGACCCTTCATCGCACGTTTTGTTAAACTATCTAGATTGACTTTCCCTACCAAAAAAGTGGATGTAATCTTATCAACCTATCATCCAATACCATTCAGACTGACACTTTGAGTTATTGAAATAGATTTAAAATAAAATAAAAAGATTGTTCACCAGAATGATCCCACAAGATATATTTTATAAAAGCAGTGGGTCAAGCCCAGTGTTTTATTGATGTTACGTCTTTCATACAATACTGTTCACATCGTCACACACACGCATACACACACACACACACATACACATATATAATTTTATCTATTGTATCTATTAATTTATTATTGTACGCATCTCGGTGACCAGATTTTTTTACTGTTTCACGCGTCCAATAAAAATTGAGCCTAAAGGAAGATTTTGTAAATAGACCAGAATCCATACACTGGGTGTAAGCTATACAGTGTACACTGTATGCTGTGGATATAATAATAATACTCAATATGGTTGTAATCAGGAGCTACAGATGCAGGTAGACAAAGGGCAAGAAATGTTTTCATAGTAATTTATTCATATTTTTAAATGAGTCTGTGATTGAACACAAGCAGGACAGAAACATTTATGACGTTGTTAAAGTATGACGCGAGAACTGAGACGTTTGGTCAGCTTGTATTAGATGACTCATGCGGATGTTTATAAACCATTCAGTCATTTCAACGATTGAAATTGTTTAATTAATTATATATTATATATATGAATTAGGATGTCCAGATGGATGGTTTGGGTCTAGATGTAATTACATGTGTCATTGTGCTAACGGAAGTTGCTTGTCTACTGGTCAGTGTGGAGACGACATGTGTGAACCTGGATGGTTTGGTCCTTCTTGTCAGTATGGTAGGTTCTATTTCCTTCCCTAACTGAAATTATGCCCTCCCCCCAGTATATACCTATACCTAACTACTTACCTAACTACTTACCTACCTACTTACCTACCTACTTACCTACCTACTTACCTACCTACCGTCAAAGTAACTCTAGACCTATTTGACTATCTACTTACCTATCTACCTATTCATATTTTAATCAATATATTTTAACTATCCATCTATAAATCTAATCAATCAATCAAGTAATTAATCAATTCTAATCAATGCTAATCTAATCAATCCATTAATCAAATATATCTATTTGTTTATCAATCAATCAATCTAATCCATTATTCAATTAATCTATCTTATATATTTATCTCTCTACCAATCTATTTATCAATCAGCCTTAACTGTTCATTTTATAAGTGAACCAGATAATCAATTGAACTTATTGATTTTGACAGAAGATATCAAAAGAATTGTTGAGACTGTGACATGCATTCCACCAAGCCAATGTCATTCAGTCGTGGACAATAATGATGAAACTTGCGCACAAAGTATCCGTGCAATGAGTCTGGCCTGGTATAGGCATTTTCTTTTTGTTTGGCTGAGATTAACTCTTAAAAATCTAGGTGAGTGCTGTGAGTGTCTTTGATGTTTGTTCTGCCTGTTTGTATTTCTTTAAGTGTTTTACTTGTGAGTATCCAATAGTTTGTAAATTTATCTTTATATTTATTGGAATATTTTTGAATTATGCTAATCTTTTGGATGTAATATACTTGTACTAGCTGTACCCTGCAAATCCTTTGCATAGAGTTATATCCCCTTATACTTGATCGGTATGCTGGGTTATTTTTTGGTTTCGGGCAGATCCGATTTTTTTCATGGTTGTATTTTAAACTGGAATACTGTTGTACATGTATTAATTCTTTACTTTCGATTTAACGCACACTGGAAATGAGTATTATTATAATATATATTTTAACATAGTAATCATCTAGTCCAGGGGTGATCACGCATGAGGCCAGGTTAAGCAGCCTTCCCTTTTTTGAGTTAGTGAAGTAAAAATTAAAAGAGTCAAAAAATATCTCTCTTTCTCTCTCTCTCTCTATATATATATCTGTCTGTCAGTCTGTTAAATATGCGCAAAAGTTGATCAAATATACGCAAAAGTTGATCCAATATACGCAAAAGTTAATTCAATTTGTGCACCCTGTACTTTGATGCTAACCGATTTTTTTTAAAAATGGGCTGACATATTGATTTATTTTAAAGATAGATAAGGATTCGGATAGAGTATACAACAACATTATCATGGCTGTAATATTGGTATAACGTCTTTGGACAAACCGAAACTACTTGTTATGACATTACGCTAAAATAAATATAACTATACCCTTTCTTCTAAATAATTTGTTTTTTTAACCCTGAACACACCTATTGTTCATGTAACAGATCACACGAGCACTATCAAGCTAGACTTCAGTAGTGGCACATCTCTGATTCCATGCAGACAACAGCGTCATTTTCATGTCGTTGACAGGACAGTTGAAAGTTGACCGTGGACTCACCGGTACAACAAGTCAATGTTTATTTCGATATGCCCCAGGAAGTCTGTTCTATTTATGTCAGCGGGGGTGAGTGAATCAGAGATTTAAGTTCAAGAGATAAAACCTCTCATCACTCTGTATGCCTTGTTATTGCATAACATAGATTTTTGTTATCTGTGCCAAGGAAGGTTCGCCAACAATCATATCTCACTTATCTGGAGAAAGAAGACAATAGATGGAGAGTATTGGACTGAATGGACGAGTGTTTAATTTAACATCAAGTTGTTGATTTGTTTTAAAAATACTATGATGCCTTATTTCATATGAATAACTTTATATTCATGCTATGCTCTAACAGAATACGCCTTAGATGTTGGATGTCAGATGTTGGATGTCAGATGTTGGATGTCGAGTGTTGGACGTCAGATGTTGGATGTCATATGTAGGATGTCGGTAGTTGGTAGTTGGAAACTGGATGTTGGATGTCAGATGTTGGATTCAGATGTTGGATGTCAGATGTTAGATGTTGGACTCATATGTTGAATGTCATATGTTGGATGTCAGATGTTGAATGTCAGATGTTGGATGTCAGATGTTGGATGTCAGATGTTGGATGTCAGATGTTGGATGTCAGATGTTGGAGGTTAAGTGTTGGATGTCAGACGTTGAAAGTTTGATGTTGAATGATGGAAGTTCGATGTTGGATGTCTGATGAGTTATCAATACTTTCCATTTCCTTTATAAGACGATCTTTTTTAAATCAACTGGAATCAGTATTTTACAGTTACTACAATAGTTATAACCTGCGCCACTGTATTTCATTAAACGCAGTGGCTCCGGATACGGAAGACGTACTCCGTATTTTTTTTCCAGGGTACGTGATAGATGTGCGCATGCGCTCTATCGCTCTAGACGGACTTAATTTTTTATGGCTGTAGATGTGCGCATGCGCGATAACCGGACTCCGAATTATATTTTTCGGGGTCCAGCTATAGAGATTGCTCCTAACCCTAACCCTAATCCTAACCCTATTTCTAACCCTAACCCTAGCCCCGAAAACAAAAATTAACAATAAAATGCAGTCCGTCTGCTGCGCATGCGCACATCTATCACGTACCCCGGGAAAAAAAAATACGGAGTACGTCTGCCGTATCCCGAGCCACAGCGTTTATTTAATTCTAAATGTGGTGACACAGGTAGAAATGTTGCACTGAAGCAGGAGACAGAACAGACGTCAGAGTGGGAAGAGTTTGACATGGTCCATAACTCCACCTTGGCTGTTGACGGAGACAAGAATAACTTTCTAGAAAACAGAAGTTGTTCACACACGAATCAAAATGACCATTTACCCTCATGGTCAGTGAAGTTCCGTCAACCTGTAACCGTGACCAGATATGTTTTATACAACAGACGACGTATTTGTAAGTCTATTTTTATCTATTTGCAGACAAAACATTTTTATCAAAAGCGTGTGTGCTATAAATTTGAACTTTATTTTTTGTTCAGGGAATGTATACTGTAAACATTGTAATTTTTTTGTTCAGGGAATAACCCAAGCATACGACTGAAAGGTTTTATTTTGGAGAGTTTCGACTCAAACAATCTGAAAGTTTTTCATTATCAGGATAAGGAAAAAAGTTTGAATTATAATTATAGCACTGTCCCTAACAGTCTGAGTGCAGCCGTTTCCATGGTGAAGATACAACCCACAAACAACAGATATGGATTACACCTCGAGCTGTGTGAGGTGAACGTGTTTGGTGGTGAGTACAAGTTAAATTTTTATTCTCTTGCCGCTGATGAGTTTGTGGTTTAACCAAATATATCTGTAGGCGCTACGGGGTGACTCGTTAGCATCTTGGTTCTGATCCCAATCTTCTGCATGCTTTAGGTGACGGACTCAAATACTGGCTTGCCATGTCACCTACACAAGTTTCTCCCGTGGTGCCTTCTTAGTCATTGCGCACTTAGGTTTAGTGGTGATTATATACAATGCATAATATAAAGCGTGAAATATACCGGTTTTGCGATATAGTCATTCATTTTTTTTAAACATTGACATAACGTGAAAGTTACAGTTTTTGAAAATATTACGCATTTGGAAAGTAGTTACATAAATATCAGTAACTTAACGCTTAATGAAATCTGTACACAAGGCCGTGCCATGGTATGGTTCAAAACACCAGGGCGGTAATTCTCTTAAGGTTGGCTAAATCTCAAAGGATGTTCATGTGGTAAAGCGCTCGACTGTCGACCCGAAGGTATCCGGTTCGATCTCCGGTGAGGAACAAGGAAATTTTTCAGGTCTTCGCTTAAGTTCCTTATATGTCTCCCGTGGTGCCTCCATGGCCATTACACTCCCGGCTGTGGTGGGGATAAAAGAAAGGCAACTACTAAACCTAAAAATCGTCTCATTTAGGTGGGCGATTTTTTTTTCGGGCTCTAAAAGACTTAAGTCTGAACCCGCAGTTATCACTGAGGGAGTTCAAAAGAGAGAAATCACAACTCAAAAATCAAGGAGGAGGGAGCGTGAAAATATTGGTATCCCCCGGGCGTCGGATAGGCCAGGGGCGGCACTGCACGTACAAACCATCTAGTTTTATGGAGCCCTTGTTCAAAGCTTCTACATATGAAAAGTCGAACGCTCCATTTCTAGGCCAGAATAATTCAATACAAATGTTACCAGACAAATCAGTCACGTACATATTTTAAATCATACTCGCTTATGCTAGTACATAAATCTCATGAAGATGTCTTTATATTATACTCACTTATATTAGTACATAAATCTCATAAAGATGTCTTTATATTATACTCACTTTTATTAGAAAATGCTATATTGTCTGGTAAAATAAAGAATCATCTACCAACAGTTTCTGGTGATGATGGTTTCTGAGTATCAGGCTGTTGTGATAAACAGGTTGACGTTCAAACATAACATCCTTTATATTCAGCTATCCATCCATCTATTAATTCATCCATATATATATATATATATATATATATATATATTTGTCAATCTATCTGTCATCTATCTATCTATATGCCTGTCTGTTCACCCGCTCGCCCGTCCGTCCGTTCGTCCATCCATCCATCCATCCATCCATCCATCCATCCATCTATCCCTCTATCTGTATGTTTGTTGGCCTGTCTGTCTCGATCTATTTTTCTTGATTTACGTAAATTTTTAGAGACCCTGTGTCCAGAAGGCAAGTACGGGTTTGAATGCAATGAGACATGCGACTGTCCAGTGAAATGTGAGACCAGCTACAACAGGTCAATGGGGTGTCCGCAGTGTCCAGCTGGCTATTGGGGTACACTGTGTGATAAAAGTTAGTAAAGTAGGCTACTTATTTGAATGTTGTTTTTTATCGAATTAGTAGGAAACTAGATATTTTTACTTAATATGTTATGGATATAAACAATTTTTTTATTGACTTTGCTACACTATATAGATATGTTAGAGAGATAGATGGTTCGTATATTTAAGCCATAGGTCTATATTTCAGTAACCGACCGTAGACAGAACTTTAATTACAACTAATTTACTAAACCTTTCATGTTTTGACTTAAATCTCTGCCACAGAGACTATAGAGACTAACAGTTCGAGTCACAGGACAGCTATGGTCAGCTTTATCGTCACATGCTGTTTGTCATTCATCATACTGACCCTCCTTATAGTCATCGTAGCCGTGTGCTGTCGTCAGAGGAGGTCAGCGCGCGTTACGTCACCAAATACGTCACTGGAGCAGCGCAGAAATCTCAGACGTCGCAATGGCTACTCTAAGACGACGTATGTAGGTCAGCAGGATGGACGAAGTACTCAAGGTAATTGGTCATGATAGTTTGGCGTGTCATACATATGTTAGTGTTAGAGCCCTTTTATATCTTTTTGTGGGCGCACAAATCAAAGAATCTTTTCTGGAACCCTAGTCAAAGAAACTATAGAGTTCCCCAGTCAAAAATACAATAGGTGCCCTAGTGAAAGATACAATAGGGGACCCTTGTCAAAGGTAGCATCAAAGATACAATATGGGATCCTAGTCAAGATACATTTGGGGGGTTCTAGTCAAAGATACAATATGGGGCCCTTGTGAAAGATGCGATGTGGGGCCTAATCAAAGGTATCTTAGGGTGGACCTAGTGAAATATACAAAAGGCCCTAGTCAAAGGTACAATAGGGGACCCTAGTCTTCTACATCCGCCTAGACTGTACTAGCTCTGTTTTAATGCTTTTGTTCTGATGTTACGTGTTCGAACGGTCGGCGATTCACGTGTGCGAATTTTATGTTAACCGCATTTAGAGCTATCCGCACTGATTCGTTGACTTTTAAAACCTGGTCATTGAGTGGTTAAACGCCTCACTTAAATACTAGAGTTCCATAAAGATTGGTGGCGATGGAATCGGGTCTTAAACAGGCTTGCGGAGCCGAAGCCGAGGAGCCGGGAGCCGCTACTTTTTGCTGGAGCCGGAGCCGGAGCCGAAAAAATCTGGCGGCTCCACGGCTCCCAAATGTTTTTTTTTTTACAGCAGAATTTTTTTTAGCTTTAAAATTTCCAAATTTGTTTGATTGTTTGCCTCCTACAATTTGAAATGTTGTCATGTTTTACGAACGCCACAACAGTAACACGCAAACATCACCACAAGAAATCTTTAATGGGGAATCGCTTTGTGTTCGTTTTAAATCTTGTTTACCCTCCAAAATTTTTTTAATGGCATGTTATTTTGTTATATATAAAGTTAAAATAGATTTATTTCATAGAATAATTGTATCAATCATTTAAAAATAAATTTTTACTACGAAGACAAATAGAACGCGTCATTTCGTGTATTATTTGACCGCGAATTTGTAATAGACTAAAAACAAAATGGTCGCTTTCTGTATTTAACAATTTTATTACAAACAGAATATCTGAAATAGAGTAGATAAATTTATAAGGCTGTGGCTATTCTGACCAGGGTCCCAATAAAATCCGATTGTTATTCGGACCAGTGGCAAATATGCACTAAGCTTAGCTATATTTAAACTTTATTAGACGGAACCCGAAAAAATAATAATATAGAGTCCGCTTAATGGAACCCTAGACACTGAGTAACGATTAAATCATACAATTCAAACAATTATAAAAAAAATAAACAAAAAACAATAATAAAGTTTATGTATAGCTAAGATAAGTGCATATTTGCCATGGGTCCGAATAACAATCAGACTTTATTGAGAAGGGGTCCGAATAAAAAATCGGAGTTTATTGTTACCCGGGTCAAGGCCCGTAGCCAGAGGGGGCTAGGGGGGATGTGCCCCCCCCCGTTCACGATCTGAGCCCCCCCCCCCGGTGCATGATTTGAGCTTTTTGACAAAATTTTAACAATAACGGCTATAAAACATCAATCATTTTGTTCAATTTTGTTTTAGGGGCCCGGACTGAGCTGGCCAATCAACTTTTTAAAATATTAATATCAGCAGGGGGGCCCGTGTCACCCCAGCCCAGGGACCCGAAATATTTGTCGGTGGGCCTGTTCGCAACCTTGTAATAGTTTTATATATTGATATCTTCTGAGGACAACTAGCAACTTAAATAAGTTAATAAAATAATATTGACTTCTGACTTCACTTTTTTACATATGTATAATAAAATAATAAAGTACAAACTCCGTTATTTCTGCGTGATGTTATTTAATTTGCAAATTTACTTTTTAGCAGAATTAATTTTATTTTAAATTGAATAATTGCGACTGGTCAATTTGTTGTTGATAGAACTGTTCTTTGTTTTCAATATTTTATAAGAAATATCACACAGATAGCTAAGCTATATTCGTGCATCTTTGTCGTTCTTCCCGGGTTGTACGTTAAACCAACAGTATAATAATATAAATCAGGTATCTATTATGTAACAATTGTGTAGCAGAACAAATGGTCAATATATTTATAACAGGAATCTGAAATAGCTCAGCATCAATAGATTTTCATCAATAAAACTCTTTACTATTTAAATTATTTTTTTTTAACAAAACTGCAACATGCCGTGCATTAATGAAACCTAGTTAAAATTTTATATTTCTAATTAATAGATAAAGAATCGGTACTAAAATTCACCATTCCAGATATGGAACTGCACAAAAATTCTCCTCTCCGTTCGCAAGCTTTCGGCGCTTGGCACCTCCATCTTCGCCCCCCCCCCCGAACATTTCTTCTACCCTCAACAGGGGCGGAATTAGGGGGAGGGGCCGGGGATCCATTTCCCTCCCCCCCCCCGGTTATCGCAAGTGTAGGTAATACATCATTAAAGTATCGAAATATTTTTTGTTCAAAGACAAATTTTCAACAATGAAAACATTTTCAGCCCCCCCCCCGGTCAAAGTTTTCTAGATCCGCCCCTGTGCCCCAGGATCAGTTCTTCGGCAACCCCCCCCCCGCCGAAACAAATTTTTTCGCCCCTCCCCCCCTCCCAATGCAATAATCCTGGCTATGGGCCTGCCCGGGTCCGAATAGTCACTTCGAATTTATCAATAATAAATATAAATACTGAAGTCTTTAAAATATTTTAAATAATGTATCATTTTACTATTAGCTAATTTGATCATTGAAATAAATTTTTAGTACTTATGAAAATGGCGACTAGTGAAACCTCGATCGAAAATAATGATACGTTTCTGGATGCACTGAAATGGTTTTTAGTAAAACCGACAATGCGTATATATACTATATTTTTCAAGTTCCTGACTATAGGGGTGAACGCGGCAAAATTTGCATAACTTTTTATCAGCGGCATGTTTGCGTAGAGAAATTACAATTTTTGTCTCGTGTGATACTATCTTAATAGAGAGCCGGAGCCGTCAAATTTGTGGGAGCCGGAAAAAAATATGGCGGCTCCGCAAGCCTGGTCTTAAAGTGTTGAAAAATGTAACACTTAGAAACACCAATCATACAAGTCTTTAGTTGTTTTAGACCAATTCTAATATTTGTAACATTTCCTTTTTTTATTTCTGTTTAGATTGTCCATCTCCCGAACACAACAAACTGATGAATGAGAACCTCGCTGACTACATGAGTCCTAGAGCAAATTTGGAAACAGCTGATGACGTGTATCTTGAAGTCTCTCTTTGATGTACAATTCCACCTTGTTACACATACAAACAAACAAACACACACACACACACACACACATATATCCGACCTGCATACAAATCTAATTACGTTCCTACTAAATGCTGACGTATTTAAGTCCACTGATATATATATATATATATAGTCTATAATCCCCTTGAACATCTATCAAATCTTATATCGCTTCATCTGACTATTGAAAAGCCAAATAAGCATTAATTCTACTTTCTGAATATCTATCTATCTATCTATCTATCTATCTATCTATCTATCTATCTATCTATCTATCTATCTATCTATCTATCTATCTATCTATCTATCTATCTATCTATCTATCTATCTATCTATCTATCTATCTATCTATCTATCTATCTATCTATCTATCTATCTATCTATCTATCTATCTATCTATCTATCTATCTATCTATCTATCTATCTATCTATCTATCTATCTATCTATCTATCTATCTATCTATCTATCTATCTATCTATCTATCTATCTATCTGTCTATTTATCTATCTATCTATCTATTTATCTATCTATCTATCTATTTATCTATCTATGTATATATCTCTCGATATATATATATATATATATATATATATATATATATGTATATATATATATTAATAAACACATTCAAAATATTTTTCGATTGATTGAGCCTGTAATTGTCATAAAAATGCAAATCAATAAACGGTAAATATGAGATCAAATGTTAGACCGCAATTTATTTCTTCTTATAGACGTGTCAACAGATACAATAGTCCAGAAACTACAGATTTCAACTGGTTTCGAACCCACGACATGTTCTATATATATTGCGCTGACTACCCTTGACACAGTCTAGTTAATTAATACATTCATCAGAGTTGCTTCTACTCTATCAAAGACCGTTTACGATTTGATTAATCTTGTTTATGTTTATAATATCTGACATTTTATATGTCATAGAAATCATGATGCAACTGCCAACAGATCAACTTACAGTTTAATATTATGCAACTACAGAAGAAGAAAAAATAACACACTAACTTTTTTTTTTAAATTTACTTTTTAATTTTCTAAAATAGTACCAAATAATATAGTGGGACGGAGTTGTGTAGATACTCGACTGTCGACCTGAGATTCCTGGGTTTTATCCTCGGTGAGGCCTATGGGATTTTTTTTTCAGGTGAAATTTTGTGCACAGTCCACCCCCAAGTCCACCCAGAGTTAAATGGGTACCTGACAAGTTGGGGAAGTAAAGGCGGCTGGGCGTTGTGCTTAACTAAACAATCCCTTCATATGCCGAGCCCGTTTGGGCTGAGGGAACTTTACTTTACCAATTGAAATCTTAGACTTGTATCATACAAATATTGATTGCAATTTTTGTGAGAGCCAATATTGATTGGCTGGTACAAGAAAAGTAATGAGTTTGAAAGACTTATAATCTGGCGCTAACACTATAATGTCTATACACACTTGTGTCAAAGGAATTTTAAAATAAATTTTAATAAAATAAATATTTAAATTTTATTTGAATTTTAAAACATTGAGTTTTGAGCGATGAGCTCACCTCCCCTTCACAACAGTCAACTGAGCCAACATATCTATTTCATTTCTATACAGTATAGAAATTATACTAAATCTATTGACTTTCATAGTTGTCTCCACCTGGCCTTCTGTTGTAAAGCCAGTTAGAAGGTTGGCTCTCACACGCGGGTGCAAAAGCTTTTCAACCCAGATGGCAAAACATAACTTTTTATTTTAGATAGGACGGCTGACAGATTAATATTTATTGACGTGTTGGTGTCTGTAGAAATTCAATTCTTCTATGCGGAGTCCATGTAACATATGTCCGTCTTTCCGGTTAGTACTTTTAAAGTCATCCTTGACCTGTTTATTTAATCTGCCTGACGGCTATTAACCTATTGGTCCCAACTCTGGACCAATCAATCGTTGTTCACGGTCTGACGTCATCATGGTCGTGTCTATAAATAGATTTCTTTCAAGGGCCATCAGCCTGATGCTCTGTTTTTATTGTTACTAGTAAACAAAGGCCCGGTACCCGGATCGGCGAGTAGGCACGCAGTTGGAGTTGAAAATGGTGATACATACAAAAATAGCATATCTATGTACTCGAAGTGGCCTCAAACGACATTGAACAGATTATTGTAGCCAAAATACGTTTGAAAATAGGGGCACTTTATTATAATAAAGAAAATAGCGGGCACACTCACACTGCCGCTCTGTAGGCATGGCAGACATGCATCAGCGCCGCCAACAATGCTGGTGTGGTAGGAGCACTACGCCCCATCATACTGGAAATGGCGGCGTGTAAAAAAATATAAAAAAAAATATAGATGGATGCAGACAAAAGCCCAACTTTTAATATAAAATGAAGATGTTTTGGTAATTAAACCCTTCCACAAGTAAACCCCCTGCTCCCCTTCCCGGTTGGTGTAAAAAAAAAAGAAAAGTTTCATGTGCTAGTCTACATCATACACCGTAGTGTACTGGCGGAGGTACTGTAGTGTACTGGCGGCGGTACTGTAGTGTACTGGCGGAGGTACTGTAGTGTACTGGCGGAGGTACTGTAGTGTACTGGCGGATGTACTGTAGTGTACTGGCGGATGTAAAAGAACAACAAGTGTTTGGTTAACCAGGTTATAATTTGATTACAATAACAAGGTGATAAAAACGTTGTTTCAATTTTTCACGTAATTTTTTTATCTCTTTTGAAATTACAATATCTTGATGTATGTGAGAATAAGTTTAGCAACAGCTTTACATAATTGTAAAAAGAATCTGGACCTGGTAATTGATGACAAACAAACATCAGAACAACCACGAATGAAAGCGCGAATGCAGGAACTATCATCAGTTTCTGATGATTAGCCACGGATGCCTTGCTTCACTCCGACAGTTGTTGACAAATATAGAATTAGGTAACAAATGGAACATGACATGACTTGGATCCCTTAAAGTGTGGAAGTTATATGATGACAGATTGTTTTTACTAAGTTAGTGAACAAATATTAAGCCTCCCCTGCCACAACTGTCCCTTGTGAACGTCTCTTTTCTGTTTCTGGCTGTATTGTTAACAGGATGAGAGCATCACTTGAACCGACGAATGTAAATAAACAGGTCTGTCTAAACAAATTTGCTGAATAAATAAGAGTGCTTCAGTATAGTAAACTGTTTTACCAATCAAACTTAATATTTTAAGATGCCATATTAATAGAATAAAGAAACGTTACAAATAATAAATTAAGTATTTTTTGATTAAATGTGTGTTAATTTGAGATAAAAACTTTAATTACATGAGTTAATTTATTTGATTAAATTTTTTAATCAAACAGCAGCTCTAGTCCTTTACTTTTATTTAACAATGGATGGCAGTGAAAAACAATCAATAATTATTATTATTTCAGTAAGAATCAAAGGAAATACAAATCTCAACTAATTCCGTTCAAATGAAATATAAAGCATATGTCGGGCATTTGTTTGTAATAAATGTATCTTGCTACAGTGTTTCCTTTTATTCAAAAAGTTCGTTATTACTGTTATCTTTTTTTCATACTATGTCATCACTTCAAAATAAACATTCGCCGCCTAGCAAACATTGGCCTAACATATATTACATAGGCCGGATACCAATTATTGGACTAATAATATTACATAGGCCGGATACCAATTATTGGACTAACATATATTACATAGGCCGGATACCAATCATTGGACTAACATATATTACATAGGCCGGATACCAATCATTGGACTAACATATATTACATAGGCCGGATACCAATCATTGGACTAACATATATTACATAGGCCGGATACCAATCATTGGACTAACATATATTACATAGGCCGGATACCAATCATTGGACTAACATATATTACATAGGCCGGATACCAATTATTGGACTAACATATATTACATAGGCCGGATACCAATTATTGGACTAACATATTACATAGGCCGGATACCAATTATTGGACTAACATATATTAAATAGGCCGAATACCAATTATTGGCCTAACATATATTACATAGGCCGGCTAGCAAACATTGGCTTTCACATTAACGACATTAACATTATCTATTTTTATCATGAATATAATCTGTAACATTCATAACATTAAACCCAAGTGATCCTATCTGCAATTTTAGTTTACAAGAATGAATACTTAAACAAAAAGATTCATCTGCAGTCAACACAATTATGACGAACAGCACGATTTTTTTAGCTTTCATACCGGTGAGAGTTGAATTGCACCACTTCATTCAAGTCCTAGTCCCACACTCAGCTAAAAATAAATGTATCGTGCTTTTTAAACTTTCAAGTAAGATTATCATTTACCAGTAGTTAAATCTTTATATATTAATATTTTCTTTTTTGTATAGGTACATGTTGTACATACATTGGCTTAAACTGTAAAACAAAATGACTATTTTATATGAAATCTTCTTCGCCCATTTTCTATTTTCAATGACCTCAGGTAAAAGTACTTTTTTTTTTTTAAATTCAATTTTTAATAAATTTTTATTATTTGACTGTGTAGTTCGCCCGACTGTCGACCGGAGAGTCCTGGGTTTGAACCTTAGTGAGAGCCTTGGGATTTTTTAAGGTCCTGGTGTAAGTCCGCAAGTCCACTCATCTTTAAAGGGGTACCTGACTTTAAGTTAGGGGAAGTAAAGGCGGCTGGGCGTTGTGCTAACCACACAGTCTCCGAGGTTACTCAAATAGATGAATTCGACAACTTTATCTGTCCCGATTAATCCTTAGTTTAGGTCTTTAAGAACACGTTTCTATCAGTTACACAAAAGACGGTGTAATATTCAGACTGTGTAATTTAGAATGTCTAGAACAACTACTTGATTGGATTAGCGTTGATTCGTTATATTACTAATTAATTCCGTTTTCGTCGGTTGCTTTAGCCACATGCTGTCGATGCAATCAGCGGTTTTATTATGAATTAACGTGTGTAGCTTAGTATTCAGATCGTACTGCTCTGACAGGTAAAATTATTTAATCCTATGATGACAATTTAACATTTATTCTCATACTTTTATAATTAACAACCCATTAACAAACCAGTTCGGTTTTCGCGATATACTTGTAAAGAAGGACAAATATATATATATATATATATATATATATATATATATATATATATATATATATAAGAAAACCGAAAATTACGTCTATGTTTACTCCAATATGAATAGATATAAAGTACTAGACAAACCACTTGAAATCAGTTCGCAACTTGCTGGTGGTTCGCGACGCAAACTTGCTATATTATAATGACATAGTTTCTTTCAAAGTTGAATTATCTTCTTTAAGGAGCAGATTCCTAAAGACCTTTCTTGGCGTCAGGACTGATGACCATGGATGCGACAAGGGGAGAGGGGTGGGGAATGGGTACATGGCGTCTGAGATTGAACTTAACTAACAGGACAGAACAGTTCGTGACGTTTTCGGAGACGTCAAAAAGGATGATGAACATGGATGTGACTCGGTTTGACTGGGACGCGCCTCGGTTTATCCGGGACGCACCTCGGTTTACCCGGGACGTACTTTGGTTTAAAATAGGGACGATCAGTCAACGTGTATTAGATGACTGATTCTAGTGACTGATTTATGCATTCAATCATTTCAATGCTCGAATTTGTTTAATATAAAAGGTTGTTTATAAAAGGTGTGCATATATATATATATTAGGATGCCCGAGTGGATGGTTTGGGTCCAGATGTGACTACATGTGTCATTGTGCTAATGGAAGCTGTTTGTCTAATGGTCAGTGTAGAGACGACATGTGTGAACCTGGATGGTTCGGTCCTGCTTGTCAGTATGGTAGGTTCTATTTTCGTTAACAGCTTAATTTATGCCCCCCCTCCCCCCACCCCCAATATTTATATAGCTACCTACCAACCTACTTACCGTCATGGTAACTCCATACTCATTTGACTTTATACTTATCTGCACAACTATCCTTAAATCAATCACTATAATCTAACGATTCATCATTAAATCAAAATTCAATTCTCATCTATCAGCCAATTAAAAAGGAATTTATTTATCAAGTCGAATCCATTTATCGATTGAATCGAGTATTTCTATTTGTCTATCCATCAATTTATCAATCAATCAATCTAATCGATTGATAAATTAATCCATCTAACCTATTTATCTATCCACCAATCTGTTACTCAATCGGCCTTAATTATATATATATACATATATTAATATAACTTATCATTTTAAAAGTGAACCAGATAATCAATTGAACTGATTGATTTTGACAGAATATATCAAAATACATTTTGAGAATGTGACATGCATTCCACCAACACAATGTCAATCAATCGTGGACAATAGTGATGAAACTTGTGCACAAAGTATCCGTGCAATGAGTCTGGCCTGGTCTAGACATTTTCTTTTTGTCTGGCTGAGGTTAACTCTTAAAAATCTAGGTGAGTGCTGTGAGTGGCTTTTATGTTTGTCATGCCTGTTTAAATGCCATTCAGTGTTTTACTTGTAAGTAGCAAATTAGTCTGTAAATTTGTATTTTTATTTGTCTCAACATTCTTTATTCTTTTCATCTTTTGGATGCAGTATACTTGCATTTAAACATACTAATATTATCTATTCCAGATGTGATCAAATATTTCCGTTTTTATTTATTTTTTTTGGTAATAGAAATTTTTCAAATGCCACAATAGAGTAGATCTATTTCCCAATATATATATATATATATATATATATATATATATATATATATATATATATATATATATATATATATATATAAATATATATATAAATATATATATAAAGACATAAAAAATAAAAGCTTTTATAAATGCACTGATAATTAAAAAAAATAAATGATTCATTATGACATTTTGCAGCACAAAGGCAAGATGGTGTGGCAGGATACAGCACCCGCGCGCACGGTCATTTCGGCTTCTTACTTTTTTACTTACACGCTCTTCTTATATATATATATATATATATATATATATATATATATATATATATATATACACACACACACATGTACATATTTAAGCAGTAATTTTACTATCAGTCTATTCAAAATGTGCACAATTTATTTAAAACATGCAAAAGTGTATTCTATTTAACAAATGTTTATTCAAAATGTTAAAAAATTGGGTCAATTTGTACGTAAGTTAAAGGTGCACTGACAGATGAATTTTTCTTTAGGATAGATACTATTTGGGTGAACTATGTGTTAACACATTCTTGGCTGTAATATAGACGTATTGTCATGGATAAACTAAACTATTTGTTTTTGAAATTACACTAAAATAAATATAACTATATGCTTTCTTCTAAATAATTATTTCTTTAATCCGGAACACAAACTTTTCATTTATCAGATCACACGAACAGTATCAAGCTTGACTTCAGTAGTGGCACATCTCTGACGCCATGCAGACAACAGCGTCACTTTCATGTCAACGACAGGACAATTGACATCTACTGTACCGTGGACTCACCGGTACAACAAGTCAATGTTTATTTCGATGTGCCGAAGGAAGTCTGTTCTATTTATATCAGTGGTGGTGAGTGAATGAAACATTTTATCTTAGAGATTCTCTGTATACCATTTTGTTTCAGAGCAAAGTCATGTGTTATCTATGTCGAGAAAAGTTTAGAAACAATCATATTCTGTTTTATCCGGAGAAAGAAGATAACATAAGCAAAATATAAACCTGAATAGACGCGTGCTAATATTAGCATCAAGTTGTGGATTTTATAATATGAAGGATTTTTTTATTGGTGCGCTACTTAAGCATAATACTTTATTAGATGTCAGATGTTGGATGCCAGACGTTGGTTCTCAGATCTTGGATGCCAGATGTTGGATCTCAAGTTTGGATGCCAGATGTTGAATGTCAGATGTTGGATGCTGGATGTTAGATGTTAGCGGAAGGATGGTCGTGCGATAAAGCGTTCGACTGTCGACCTGAATGTGTCTGGTTCGATCTCCGGTGAGGACCAAGGAAAATTTTCAGGTCTTGGCTCAAGTTCCCGATATATCTACCGTGGTGCCTCTATGGCCATTGCACTATCGGCTATGGTGGGCAATAATGACGTGCACTGCAAAACCGTCCCATTAGTGGTTTATAGCAGAGGTTTTCAACCTTTTTTACCCTGCGGACAGCACAGACATACCAAGCTCGGGTGGCGGACCCCCAGAGCCTAAGGCACCCTGGCCTCGACTTGCCGTACATCAGGTTGGGCCCTAATATGTCTTATTAAGTTTGCAGATGTTGTAATCTACTCAGCTCCGTAGCGTGAAAATTATACAGGAGGGGCCAGGCATTCTACAGCAGGGGCCAGGTAATACATTATACTAAGTAGAACAAATAAGCAGGGGGCCGGCCCCCTGATCCCGCCTGAATCAACTTAAATTCTGCTAAACGGTAGGTCTGGCCTAAGTCATGCGCACATCATGTAAGTCATTTTACATACGAAAATAGCTATCTATCCAAATAATGAAACACTAACCTTTGAGTGGACCTTCTTTATGCTTCTCGTATGTTTTCAATTCTGCACATTGTTGTCTGTACTTGAAGCATTGGCATCGCTTGTATTTTTTTTTTTGTTTAGCTAAAAGCTAACCAATCAACCAAAGCAAGAAATAATTTATACGAGAAAATCCCTAATTTCATTGATTTGCCCACGGACCCCTTTGAAGCTCCCCGCGGACCCCTTTGAAGCTCCCCGCGGACCCCTGAGGGTCCGCGGACCACAGGTTGAAAACCTCTGGTTTATAGGATCTAAGAGATTTCATCTCATCCTTACAGGGACTTCACAGATGTTAGATGTTGGACGTTAGATGTTGGACGTTAGATGTTGGACGTTAGATGTTGTATGTTGTATGTTGTATGTTGGATGTTAGATGTTGGATGTTTTAGGTTGGATGTTAGATGTTGGATGTTAGATGTTGGATGTTAGATGTTGGATGTTAGATGTTTTATGTTGGATGTTAGATGTTGGATGTTAAATGTTGGATGTTAGATGTTGGACGTTAGATGTTGGATGCTAGATGTTGGATGTTAGATGATGGAAGTCAGATGTTGATGTCAGATGTTGAATGATGGAAGTTGGCTGTTGGATCAGATATAAATCCTTTACATTTAAAAAAAATCTAAAGCTCTTTGTGTCAGCTTCTAACAGTTACTATAATTCTTTTTTTCTAGAAAATAAGTAAGTGCTTATTACCATGTTATGAAACTCTAAATGTGGTGACACAGGTAGAAATGTTGCCCTGAAGCAGGAGACAGAACAAACATCAGACTGGGAAGAGTTTAACATGGTCCATAACTCCGTCTTGGCTGTTGACGGCGACAAGAACAATTTTCTAGAAAACAGAAGTTGTTCACACACGAATCAAAATGACCATTCACCCTCATGGTCAGTGAAGTTCCGTCAACCTGTAACAGTGACCAGATATGTTTTATACAACAGGCACCGTATATGTAAGTCTACTTTTACCTATGTCCAGAAAAAAAAATCTATTGAAAGCGAGTATACTGTAAATATATTGTTTAGGGAAAGGTATACTGTAATCAATGCAATTTTTACTATAGGGAAGTTGTACTGTAAACATGGTAAATTTTTGTTTAGCGAGCACACCAAGCATACGACTGAAAGGTTTTATTTTGGAGAGTTTCGACCCAAACAATCTGAAAAATTTTCAATATCAGGATAAGGAACAAGGTTGGCAGTATATTTATAACATTGTCTCTGACAGTCTGAGTGCAGCCGTTTCCATGGTGAAGATACAACCCACCAACCACAGAAATGGATTACACCTCGAGTTGTGTGAAGTGAAAGTGTTTGGTGGTGAGTACATCCTTCGTCCTCTAGCCGCAGACGTGTTTGTGGTTTAGCCAAATTTAGCCGTTTGGGCTACGGGTCGGCATCTGGGCCCTGATCCCCCCCTTCTCCTGCATGCTGTAGGTGAAGTGTTCACGTCTTGGCGTGCCCTGTCAGCTACCTGTGTCTCTGCCGTGGTGCCTCCATCGTCATTACGCACTAACGTTTTGTGGTATTTAATTAAGGCGTACGAAAAGAAAAAAAGAAAAAAAAAATCACTATTGTTTTTAGTTATTTCCCGTCAATTCATTCTTCTACCTATCTATCCATCAATCCAACTATCTATCTGTCCATCTATCTATCTATCTATCTATCTATCTATCTATCTATCTATCTATCTATCTATCTATCTATCTATCTATCTATCTATCTATCTATCTATCTATCTATCTATCTATCTATCTATCTATCTATCTATCTATCTATCTATCTATCTATCTATCTATCTATCTATCTATCTATCTATCTATCTATCTATCTATCTATCTATCTATCTATCTATCTATCTATCTATCTATCTATCTATCTATCTATCTATCTATCTATCTATCTATCTATCTATCTATCTATCTATCTATCTATCTATCTATCTATCTATCTATCTATCTATCTATCTATCTATCTATCTATCTATCTATCTATCTATCTATCTATCTATCTATCTATCTATCTATCTATCTATCTATCTATCTATCTATCTATTAGTTATCTATTTATATACCTGACTGTGTGCCTGCTTGTCTGTCCTTCTGTCCGTCCATCCATTTAATTTTCTATGTATATGACTGTTTGTCTTTTTGTATGTCTGTCTTGATCTATTTTTCATCCATTTACATAATCTTTAAGAGACACTGTGTCCAGAAGGCAAGTACGGGTTTGAATGCAATGAGACATGCGACTGTCCAGTGAAATGTGAGACCAGCTACAACAGGTCAATGGGGTGTCCACAGTGTCCAGCTGGCTATTGGGGTACAATGTGTGATCAAAGTTAGTAAAGTTTTTTTTTCTATAATTTTCTTGGACCAAGACATTAAAAAAAAATATGTTATGGGTATATTGTATTATTAAGTTGAATTAACTACGAAATATTACCAAACCAAGCAGCATCACTAAATATTTATATTTACCAATTACATTAGAGAAATTAAGTATACATTTTTCTTGCATCTAGTGGCAGTAAACATACTTAAGGTTGTCTTATTTTTTGCTAACGAAAATATGCATCAGACAAATATTGTTATTGAAAGATATGTGATTAAACACAACACTAATACCAGTTTTGAATCATAACCCCATCAAAAAAAAATTATAATTTATCAATTATTATATATACATTTAAATATCAATAAGGTAACTGATTGAACAAAATCAAATATTTCAATCTGTTATTTTACATTAAAGATTCCAGACTGATTGGTTGATAAACAATTTGGTTCATCAAGGTGGGGATAAATATTAATGTACTTGATTAACTGCCCCTTTACAATAGACTGCTAGGAGGTCAAAGGTGAATGTAGTACTTAAGACGAATCGTCTCATAACAATATTGCCACTAAGATATATATATATATATATATATATATATATATATATATATATATATATAACGGGCAGATGAAGTGTAGAATTCATCTGTTTCCTTAACCGCGGCATAAGAATGGATTGTATGGTTAGGTCAACGACCAGTCGCCTTTACTGCCCCAACTTAAAGTCAGGTACCCATTTAAAGCTGGGTGGATTTTCACCATGACCTGAAACAATTTCACTGAGCTACGAACCCGAGACAGTCGAGCGCCCTACACCACACCGCCACCCGTCCCCATATATACATATATTTTATGTTTTTTCCCAATGTATCCGTTCCACATTCTTCCGCGGCGGGCTGCTTTTCACGAACTAGGACTCTTTATCGTTACATGAAATATTTTCTTGGTCGAAATCAGACATGGTTACGGACTTCTTAATTAAATTTTGAGCCCTATCAGAGCTCGTTAGATATGAAATAACATTTTATAACCATCATTCATCTCGTATTGCTTATTAATTCAACTAAATAAGGGTGAAAAAGTTATGTCAATTTTATCCATAATACGGAAAAAAAATATTTCTTTATAAACACACATACAAAAACGAATATATATATTTTCAAAAAAAATTAATAAAAATGCTATTGCTGATAGTAACTCATAACAAATTGACAAAAATTTGCCTTTAAAAACTTGGAACAGTGCCCCCCCCCCCCCCCCCAAAAAAAAAAAAATTCTTGCTATGGTACTGTATGTATAAAGAGTGGGACAAAAAATGAGAACATTGTGTAGACGGTAATATAACTATATCAAAGTTTGTTTAGCTGTACGCTTAGAAAAAATTGTTGATAAGCAGGGAGGACACATTGAACAGGATTTCTGATTGGCTAAATACTTTGTAAACAAAATTACATGAAACAATACAATTAATTAAACTATATTTTTAAATAATTCGTATGTTATATGATGTTCTCACTTTTTTGGCCCACCATATATATATATAATGTATATATGAGACCGCCTGTAGAATGAACTTATAATACTATAAATTTACTAAACATTTCATGTTTTGACTTAAATCTCTTCACCAGAGACTATAGAGATAAGCATTACGAATCAATGGACAGATTTGATCAGTTTTATTGTCACAATCTGTCTATCATTCATCATACTGACCCTTGTTATAGCCGTAGCCGTGTTCTGTCGTCAGAGGAGGTCATCATATGGTACGTGGCGAGGTACGCCAAAAGAGCAGCGCAGCGACCTCAGACGAGACAATGGCTACTCTGAGACGTCACACGTAGGCCAGCAGGATGCACGAAGTACTCAAGGTAATTGGTATAGATACTCTGGCGAGTCAGACATAAATTAGTTTTAGTATGGTCATACATTTCTGTTGTTGTTTTTATAATGATTCTAATATTTGTAATATATTTCTGTTTAGATTCTCCATCGCCCGAAAGTCACACAGGGGGGATCTTGCACGTGACAGGGTCAAACAGAGTGATGTCCGAAGACTTTGCTGGATACATGAGTCTTAGTACAGATTTGGAAACAGATGATGACGTGTATCAAGATGTCTGTTTTTGATATTCAAATCTGCTTTCCTACACACTTAGCTATATAATATACTACCTGCCTTCGAGTCTAGTTACCTAAAGACTTAATGTTTACCTCTCTAAGTTGAATGAAATCTTTATAGTCACTATCTCATGAAATACCTATCTAAGTTCATTTGTCTATCGTTTCATCAGTATATTAGGAAGCTAAGTTAGCATTAATACTACAGTCTATCTATCTATCTATTTATCTATCTATCCATCCATCCATCCATCTATCTATCTATCTATCTATCTATCTATCTATCTATCTATCTATCTATCTATCTATCTATCTATCTATCTATCTATCTATCTATCTATCTATCTATCTATCTATCTATCTATCTATCTATCTATCTATCTATCTATCTATCTATCTATCTATCTATCTATCTATCTATCTATCTTTCTATCTATCTATCTATCTATCTATCTATCTATCTATCTATCTATCTATCTATCTATCTATCTATCTATCTATCTATCTATCTATCTATCTATCTATCTATCTATGTTATCCATGTTTCGCAGCTCACAAATTCACAAAATCAAAACATGCTTAATTAAGGACACCCTCGGTGAACTTTTGTTTTAGATTGTATTGAATTATAAGTTACGTGACAGAGAATTGCTTTATAATTATGATATACCATCATCATCATCATCATCATCATCATCATCATCATCATTGCCCTTCACCCATGTCAGTGTATGGAGGCCATCAACAACACATATCAAGTATTCTCGTCATATGTCATCTTCTCCAGATGATTCCAAGTGCTTCCCATCTGTGTGTTGTCAGCTTCTCGATCTAAACACCGGGTGTTTCATGGCTGGCCTTTCTTCTTTGTATATATATATATGTGGTTTGCTATTTTGCGATTAAAATTTGGGATTAAAACTTTTAACGCAACACCTAATTGCGTTAATTTGACCTAAAATGCTGAAAGTTCGCGTAATCGATAAATAACATAATTTCACTCAACAATTGAAAGTTAAGGTCTGTTCACTTATTAAGTAGATCTACCACCCCCACCCTGTCGCAATTCGCACACACCCTCACCCCAGGTATATCGACTAAAACCACTCTTGTACTATTATAATGAAGATGTTTTTGTTCTATAGCCCTTCGACAAGTAAACCTCCTGCTCCCTTCCCGGTCAATGTTTAAAGAGAAACGCTTCATTCACTAGATTACATCATATACTGTAGTGTATTGGTGGAGGTAAAAAATAAAAAAAAACTAGTATTATGAACCCGGTTACAATTAGTTCGAAATAACGAGATGCTAGAAATTTTTTATCATAATTTTTTTTGCGCATAATTTTGTAAATAAAAAAAAAACGCGTTAATAATAAATGAGCATCTACTTTCTGGCTGGACTATTATGTTATGAAAGAAAAAGCACATATGAGATATAAATGACGTGTGTATTTTTTTTGGAATGGGAAGTGGAGGTGTTTTGTACGGTAGTGGAGAGTAAGCAAGACTTACGTGGGAAGAATTGTAGCAAAATGTGACAGGGAAGGGGGGAACAGGGGTTGACCTACGTCATTAGTTCGGATACTACGTTACGAGAAAAACACATGTTTGGCATTGTTGTTGATTAAAAAATAAACCATTCGCATGGCTTGACGTGATTGATACATTTCCATAAACTGGTCTCAATAACAAATTTAATAGACGTATTTGCTGATACTTAATGAATCTGTAACAATTTATTATACATCTTTCGTAAATTAATCTGACTTGTTGATTATACATAGTGGGACGGATGGCCGAATGGTGTAGATTCACGACTGTCGACCTGAGAGTCCTGGGATCGATCCTCGGTGAGAAACTTGGAATTTTTCCAGGTGTTATTTGAAGCTATGTCGTCCCACAAGTCCACTCATCTTTAAATGAGTACCTGACTTTTTAAGTTCGAGAAGTAATGGCGGGTAGGCGTTGTGCTAACCACACAATCCCTTCATATGCTGAGGTTATATAAGAAAAGGACAGACGTCTTCTGTATCTTAGGTTATTATTATTATAGAGAGTGAGAGTTCACCTTGATGGTAGACATATTTTTGTATAGGATCCTAATGGAATTTATAATAGCCATTTTCTTTTGTGATCGGAAGACTTGATTAGAAGTAATTAATATCTTCGTTTGTGAAGTTTGGACATTCTCTTGTGTGATCCCAAATTGTTTACTAAATTGATAATAATGGAAGTCGAAAACTATTCTTAACTATTTTGTTGTGGTGATTCATGACACAAGATATTCAGCATATGATGTACTGTTAGTATTTGTTCTTATTATACAATTTTATTGTTTGTGTATAATAAACTGTAAGTCAGCAAAGATTTTGACTTATTCCATTATTTGTGAGTGAAAGGAACGGAGGCCCACGGCTAACCACACGCACACCATCAAAGTTGTCGAGTGACCTAATTCATTCATCATTTCATTAAATCAACACAAAGCACAACCCTCACAATGATGATGTGGGAAAACGAGACCCCTAAGGGTTGCATGGGGTCGTTTCAAAATGATTTAGTTGTCCGGTCTCAAAGCCATCTACAATCATACACATTTGTGTATCAACATTTAAAATATGAACCAAGAATCGCCTAAAGTGGCAACACATTGTTTTCTAGCCTCTCTTTTTCTTTATAATACTAATTCAGCAAGGGGGATGGGTGGGTTAGTTTATCTGCTCAGAGCTGCCAACTTGAACGTGTTAACAGTGACATGCTATATCAAAGTGCTCCTGTATAAGCTGTAACTGATTCAAAGTATATGCCAACCGACCGTGTCCTCAATGGCTCGGCTAAACTACTAAAGTTTCGAATTAATAAAGAGTGGGGGAAAATATCGTCTCTTACCGTAGATAACAGAATATCAGCATGCATCAGTGTTTAGCAGGATATTAGTTAAAAGCAGTACTGTGTATAGCAGTAAATACAATTGTTGTGCAGTATATAGCAATGCCTAGAAGTGTATGACAGTTTTAGCAGTGTTAAACAGTATATAACAGTGTATGAATTAGAGTATTTTAAGTAAATATTAGTGTATTACACTGCAGCGGTGATTTTAATGTAGTCTTACATTTTTAAAATGCGAAATGGCAAGAGTCCATCGGATTCCATGACAGTCCCCCCACCCTTTTTTCAAGGCGGTATTCGCTGCGGTATTTGCTGCGGTATTTGCAGCGGTATTTGCTGCGGTATTTGCTGCGGTATTTGCTGCGGTATTTGCTGCGGTATTTGCTGCGGTATTTGCTGCGGTATATGCAGCGGTATTTGCTGCGGTATTTGCTGCGGTATTTGCTGCGGTATTTGCTGCGGTATTTGCTGCGGTATTTGCAGCGGTATTTGCAGTGGTATTTGCTGCGGTATTTGCTGCGGTATTCGCTGCGGTATTTGCTGCGGTATTTGCAGCGGTATTTGCTGCGGTATTTGCTGCGGTATTAGAAAGAAAAAGGTGTTAACGAGATTCTGAGACACCATGATGATATTACACTGAGTGACTTTGACTGATGTAGCATCAGTTTGGTTACCGCCGTTGTTTGAATGAGAGCTCAGTGCTGCCATCTTTGGTGCAAAGGTCAAACATACGAGAAGCATAAAGAAGGTCCACTCAAAGGAAAAAGTACTCGTCTTATCTGCCCCGCCCTCAGCGTCGCTGCCACTCGCAGGGTCATATTTTGACCCCCCCCCCTTCCTCCCCTCGCGATATAAAGTAGCAACAGTAGTTGATACGAGGTCGAGTGCATTTCACCGCGAATGGATTTAACAGGACACTCTTGTCTATAGTTTACTTGAGGAGGACATTCATTTCAAGCGGGTACCAGATATCGGCTTGGAATGTGGTATCTACGTGATCCAATAAAGCTTGCCATAATATATATATATAAAGAATGTCTCCGCTGTATGCAACTGATCTTTATAGAAAATATTTAAAACTACAGCTTAGCTTGAAATTTAATAAAAAATACAAGTAGGGGGTTTTGAGAATTGGCGACTACGGTAACTCCACAACAGTGTTTCCTCCAGGCATGCGCGTGAGTGCGCTCAACGAGCTCGCCAATGGCAAGTAGACAAATTAAAATGTTTCGCTAAATAGGGGTACATAACAAGCAGTGGCGTAGTGCGGAGGGGAGCAAGGGGCCATCATTCTCCGGGCGCTACTAACAAAGGGGCGCCTAAGGGTATATTTTATACATAATATTATCTGGTTTTCGAAGCCGGGCGCGAGCTAAGCTCGCTACGCCACTGTCTGGATGTGACATGTTTTTTTTTATTTTGCACAGTTTTGTACGAAAAATTCATTTTTAAAACCGTTTTTGAATGTACATTAAAAAAAAGTCTAGATTAATCCAATGTTTGAACATTATAAATGTTGTAATCGTAAAATGGAGCAATAGAAATACTTATAGGTTTATGTAGGCTTTGTCAATTTGAATAAATTAAATCGAATAATGTAAGTAAAAGTTAATTGACTTTAACCAATAAAAGAGCATTTTTTTTTTAAATTATCAATTTATGAACATATTATTAAACATTTCATTGCACCCTATTTAAAATACATAAAAAAGAATTAAAAAACTATAAATTTGTCTTAACATTCAAATAAATTGTAATCTTCCCTGATTAATGTCCCAGCCAGAAAACATGTTACTATTGAAACTTTGCCATATGACCTAATACTAACCAAGTTCATTCTGTATCTGGCACACACTTAAGTTACTCAGGACGAAAACAATATATCTTTTACTCATGAGCTACAAACAACTCCATCTTGAATTGGCAGTCAAGAATAAATAAAATTTATTCCGGTGTCACATCTACATAAACTATCAACCAAAATTTTGGGATTGGGTTGATTTTGTACACTTTAGCTGTTATACATTTGTTTTTAGTAAATGTGTCTGTGATAACTAACTGGTGGGATCGAATAGAAGCGCGTCAAGGTATCGATGCCGCTTTTAAGATAATTTTCAAGTATTTAATTAAAACAGCAGTCCTAAACATTTTAGGACTCATGATAAATTAAATTATCTATAACTGAGACCAGAAATGGATGTTTGATGTGTTTTAGCTGTGAAGTGTTAGTTTCATTTACATTGACTTTGTATGAAATGGTAAAGGAGACCACTTACTAATTCACGTGGAACACAAAGTACCCATCAAAGCGTAGTATGAGAATCATTGACCTTTATCGATCTGAAAACAATTAGGCCGACTATGGGATCGAACATTTGGTGAATTTAGGAAACAAAACAACAACAAAGAGTGATTAGTTTTATAGATCGTATAATTGAATAAACAGTGTATAAATTAGTAAACCCAGAGTTATCCTTATGTATTGTGTTCAAGTTCTTTACAGGTGAGTCAGGTAAGAACTACTGCTTAAACTACTAGCATAAATTTTCTATGCGGCTTAGAGAATATTAACGTGTTAATATTTCTTCTTCTTTTTTCTTTGACTCTACAGCCCAGTTAGAGCCCTGGCCTACCATACAACTCTTCTCCACTTTCCCGATATATGGTCTTCTTCCTCCACTCTCTCACTCTATGACTTTCTCCACTTCCTCTAACCATCTACGTCTTGGTCTGCCCTTTAACCTTTTCTCATTGGGTGTTGCCTTATAAACTGCTTTTGGACCTCTGTTGTTTTCCATTCTTTCTATTTTATTTAGAATATGCTATTTAGCATATCTATATTTGGAGTATTATTTGTCATATTTCATATTTACTGTTATCTTGATATAAATTTAATAAGGCATATTTTTTAAAAATGAAATGATATTAAATTAAAACAATATTTTATTTAATTAAACATTGCAAGTAATAAATGTTTCGAAGATTAAACTTATAAGTTTTTCGTAATTTTAAAGCATACCAGGATGTTAAGTATCACAGTAACTCTGGCCATTCTTGGTCAGCTGGTCAGCGCTAACGATCGAGATGTTTCCAAACTGACTTCGGCATCATCAGAATTCTCTCAAAGACTTTACCAGAAGATCACTGTGAACGAATCAAACGTCGTTTACTCACCTTACAGGTAATGTCCGAACTAGTGAATTGACCACACTGGCCTAATAGATCCTGTTGAATGTTGTATTCAAATAAAAAAAAAAGACTTTGTTATGAGTTTCAATTTATTTATATTAAAAAATAAACAAAAAGTCATTTTTAGTTGTAAATGTTTTAAAAATCTTTTATTTTCGTCTGAAATATTACTTCCCTTGTTTTAATGTCTTATAACGCATTGGGAAAAAAAATGTAAAATATTTAGAGATGGATATTACTTTTGCTGTAATGCAGAATGCATTTTTTTTTGCTGTAAACCTTAGAAACCTGCATCGAGTTTCATTCTAAAGTACACATCAAAGTTTTTAAAAAAAATTTCAATTAAAAAAGACAATATTATGAATGACGTGTACGATTTTTGATGTTGACAGTAGTGACAGGATAGAGGAGTAACTTGACGTTAATCATTCAAATCATTAGACTTGTCTTGATTTTGTCTGTCACACAATTTTTCAAGGGTTTGATATTTTTAAATGTTTGATTTAAATGTTGCTTGATACTTTAAGTAAATCAAATAAAATTACAAAAAGTAAAGGTACAAAAGATGGTACATTTGTTCATCTGCCTCATATTACCCCATTTTTTACCTGGGCTTAAAGGGTTTCGAACCCAGGATATTCAGGTTGTCACGCGAGCGTTCTACGACACGCCAATACTGTAACAAAATCAATAAACGTTTCCTACATCATATATTTGAACTTTCTATTTAATTAATTAGTAGTCAAATTAAGAAGTCTTAGTGCCTACTAAATTTTACAAAACTATTTTCATTAACATCTACCTGTAAAAAGACACACAGTGATATCGATTAATAACTATTGATCATTGAGTTCCAATCACCCAGCATCCACTCCATTTTGACACTGACCTCACTGGGAGCAGGTGGAGATACATTGATTGAAATGAGGAATGCCCTCGGTTTGAAATCCATGGCAGACGACAGTGTTCACGTGACCTATAAAAAGATCATTGAACAGGTTGGAATATTTAAATTTCTATTAAGTTTTACTTTCAAAAATAAATCTCTTATTTCGTCTAATATATTTTTTTTTAAATTACTCCCAAAGTAACCTCGCTGTTACCTTACTGTTACCTCAATATTATCCATGTACACATGTATCTCGCTGTTACCTTACTGTTACCTCAATATTATCAATGTACACATGTATCTCGCTGTTACCTTACTGTTTACCTCAATATTATCAATGCACACATGTATCTCGCTGTTTACATTTACGAAGCTATTGATGGTGGTTAGGTGGTAATTAGGTTCTAGGCTCAATCAGCTTAGAGCAGATAATAGGTTCGAGCCCGCTACAACGACTCCAATAATATAATGTCTCTCGTTGTGCCTCTTCATCCTTTGCACCCAAGAGTGAATATGTGAAAAGCAGCCCCAGACAATGATGATGGAGACATTATAAGCTACAAATAATGAATATACACAGATAGAAAAATGCAATGATAATTTTTTACCAGATACAAATTTACTAAAGTACCTCATTAGAATTTTTTGTTTGGACATATTTACACTTCAGTCTCTATGATCATCAGCCTACATTATCTTAAAAGCAGAATCTCAACTTGAAATGATTTTAAAATCTTACACCATCCTGTGAACCGTCGAACTAAGTATAGAAATCGGTAATACCCTTAAGAAATAGGATTAGCCGAATTTTTGTTTTATATATTTCTTAACGGACTAAAAAAAAACCCCAGGAATAATAAGTTGTTCATTGCTTGTTTCCCTGTTTATGGAAATGGGAGACTACAATGTACGTTGATTTCAATACATCGGAATGAGAAATTAAGCAACCTTGCTAGAATTCAATCTATCTATCTATCTATCTATCTATCTATCTATCTATCTATCTATCTATCTATCTATCTATCTATCTATCTATCTATCTATCTATCTATCTATCTATCTATCTATCTATCTATCTATCTATCTATCTATCTATCTATCTATCTATCTATCTATCTATCTATCTATCAATCTATCTATCAATCTATCTGTCTGTCTATCAGTCTGTCTATCTATCTGTCTATCTATCTGTCTATCTATCTATCTATCTATCTATCTATCTATCTATCTATCTATCTATCTATCTATCTATCTATCTATCTATCTATCTATCTATCTATCTATCTATCTATCTATCTATCTATCTATCTATCTATCTATCTATCTGTCTATCTGACGATCTGTCTATCTATGTATCTATTTATCTATCTATCTATCTGTATCTACCCCACTCTGTGTATAAATAAATTTTATACAAACAATATTATATATATATACATATATATATATATATATATATATATATATATATATATATATATATATTAAAATGTATGTGTATATTTTTTACAGTTAAACGATGTTGCTGATGTTCAACTCCAAACCGGAAATGGTATATTCGTCAACCCCGAGTACTCTATTCAGCCCAAGTTTATTGAAGAAGCTTCCAGGAGCTATCACGCTAAAGTCGACAGCATCAACATGGCAGCAGACGGTGGTCCAGTGATCCCGATCAACCAGTACGTCTTGAACCAGACAAACGGCCAGATCAAAGATCTCCTACCAAACGGTATAAGACCCCAGTCGGACAGGTTATGTTTTTAATTCGTATCTTGTTTTCGATACGTTCACACGCTGCTTATGTTTATCGCATACGTTATTAGATTAATATACATTTATTGTCATACAGTTTATTTTTCATGTAGATTTTATAAACAGCCTAACAGTTATGGTATTAGTCAATACATTATTCTTTAATGGCACTTGGGAAAGTACATTTGAGGAACATATGACAATAGAGACAGATTTCTTCCAATCTAAGGGCTCGATGAAGAAGGTAAGTGTAATCTCATAAATAAGAATTAAAGGAAAGTGCTGTATTCTATACGTTGATTTCAATACATCGGAATGAGAAATTAAGCAACCTTGCTAGAATTCAATCTATCTATCTATCTATCTATCTATCTATCTATCTATCTATCTATCTATCTATCTATCTATCTATCTATCTATCTATCTATCTATCTATCTATCTATCTATCTCTATCTATCTATCTATCTACCTATCTATCTATCTATCTAACTATCTATCTATATCTATCTCTATCTATTTATCTATCTATCTATCTCTATCTATCTATCAATCTATCTATCTATCTATCTATCTATCTATCTCTATCTATCTATCTATCTATCTATCTATCTATCTATCTATCTATCTATCTATCTATCTATCTATCTATCTATCTATCTATCTATCTATCTATCTATCTATCTATCTATCTATCTATCTATTCTATCTATCTATCTATCTATATCTATCTATCTATCTATCTAAATTTCTACCTATCTATCTAATTTTCTATCTAATTATCTATCTATCTATTAATTTATCTATCTATCTATCTATCTATCTATCTATCTATCTATCTATCTATCTATCTATCTATCTATCTATCTATCTATATATATATATCTATCTCTATCTCTCTCTCTATCTCTATTTTATATATATATATATATATATATATATATATATATATATATATATATATCTTTTACAGTTAATGTTTACATTGGCTGAACAGTTACCTCCTCTGTTGCGGTCAATGGCAAGTTAGTGCACGTTTCCCGTAATATATATGTCCGGCCATCGGGGTAGATGAAGATTGGATTTTATCTGTTTCTATAACCCTATCATATAATCGGGATTGCGTGGTTAGTACAACACCCGGACGCCTTTATATCCCCAACTTAAGTCAGGTCTGTTGGGTAACTTTTAACCGAATTTCAGTTAGAAAAATTCCACGCTTCTCACCGAGGATCGATTCCGGGACTCTCATATCGACTATGTATATTTATAAATATCTAACTTATAAAGACGCTAAGCTTGTCCGGGACGCGGCGGCGGGCGGTGTGTATAAATTATTCTATAAATAAACGACCTCCAGAAATAATAAATAAACAATAGTATTTGATAAAGTAATCACGTGATGAGCGAGGTCACGAAAACATAATTCAAAATGGCGTCTTCGATTCGATATTTCTTTTTAAAAAAATCTACAGTTTTAAATAGTTTCTGTGTTTTTTTTATTATGAAATGTAAAAGTCCTATATATTAAATAATAATAATATATAATATCATTCCGATTATTTTAGTTTTTATTACAACAGATAGCATTATAATCAGACTAGGTCACTAGTGAGCGCGTTTGTAAATAACCTATGACCTATGACGTCCCGATGGTACAATTTTTTTTGCAGAATGGGAGCGACGTCGCTATAAATAAAAAAAAAATCCTTTATGACGTCATTCCCGATGAGTGCTGTATCGTGCCATAGTAAAGTAGTTATTTTTTACTTTTCAGTGCATTTTTAAAATGCTTTCTTTTGATTTTAACTATAAATAGAATTCAGGGCAAAACTCTATAAATAAAAATCCTTTGTGACGTCAAATAAAAAAAATAATTCTGCTCTTGATTTCACGTAAACCGGCTGCGTATTTCACGTAAGTCGGCTGAGCATTTGCTAATCATGCTCAGTTATTATAGTTTGTTAACATTGTGCACTGGAGGTTACTTTTTGATGATGGTTTGTTGGTTATGGCAGCCACATCTTTTGACGTATGAAATGTAGCTCATTTCTGCACATTAGAAAGGTGGCATAAATCAGCACCTAATTAAATTAATTAAATTGATTAGGAAGGGGTTTAACATTACACCTAGATTTCCCCTAGATATATAGATATGTCACATATGTATGTCACATATAATAATATTTCACCTGTTTTATGCCTTTGCAATCACTTGAGATGAACGTACTCTAACATTATAGCTCGCGAAATGACTGTACATCAAAAGAATTCATCTAGAATGAAACACGTGACTCTCAGACACAAAAAATAATAATCATCACGAGCTATTGTATTTTTTGGTCAGGTTCAAATGATGCGTGATGACAGAACTGTTAAAATCAAGAGGGATAACTCCAATGGAGTGGATGTGGCTGAACTCCCCTTTAAAGGAGGTAGATTCAGTCTGTACATCGCTTTACCACAGAAGGTGGGCGGCATCACTGACCTAGGTAAAAATAAAATATGTAGACTCTTTCGATATAAGCTCGATAAATAAACAGTTGGCGCTTTGGATGTTAGCTGGTCGGCATACTGTCGGTTACGGACCATAATCTTAGTAAGTGCAGTTAGATACTCACGTCTCCCGTGGTGCCTACTTTGTTAATTGCGCACTCGACTATAGTGAGTTTGAAAAAAAAAAGAGCACCAAAGCCGTCCGAATTGTAAATGATAGGAACTAAAGGTTCATCTTACTATTTCAGATAGTTTAACAATCATACGATTATTTTCATTTTGTTCTTGTTGCTCTTGTTGTTAAGGCCAACATGGGGAAAATTGACCCTATTTCAGTAAATATTCCTGTCAAATCTAATGAACTGAGGCCCGGACAACTACTTTTTTCTAAGGGCTCCAATATATATCTTTAAAAGTCACTTTCTATGGTTTCCCTAAACATCCCCAAGAACGGATCTATAAACACAGCGCCATGTTGCTAGGTATAGGCTGTCAGTATATTTTCTTCGGCCGCACTCAGTGCATCTCACATAACTCAGATCTGATACCTTTTACATTTGATCTAATAATGTTACTGTAACCCATCGTGGCCCAGACTATTTCCCCCGTGTAATAAATCTATTTATAGATTTGCCATATAGTTTTCACATTATTTTTTTTTTTTTGGACGAAAAATGCAAGTAGAGCAATTCCTATAAGGGGTCACCGGGGGCGGATGAAGTTTACAATTCTAATATTCTAGTAGTCGCAGATTATAAAGAGATTATTTGATTAGCACAACGTCTAGCCATCCATCACTCCCCAACAGGCACGCCGAGAGGGGGGCAGGGAGGGTCATTGCCAGGGGGCCCACATCTGTAAGGGGGCCCGGCTGCCCCCGACCATGTCAATTTTTTCACGACTCATTGTTTATTAAATGACCCGTAATGATGTCCTGCCCTGGGGCCCTTGTTGGCTCTCGGCGCCCCTGCTCCCCAACCTAAAGTCAGGTACCCAAACATAGATGGGTAGATTTCGGGGACTTTCACCAGGACGTACAAAATTCCAAAAGTTTTCTCAATGAGGTAAAAAAAAACACCCGGAACTCTTTCCATCGATAAGTCTAATGTTTAACACCGTGAGACCATCCGCTCCCAAAATATGACGGAAATCAAACTTCATAATCTATAAACGATCCAGTTCACGGACACTCATTTTTCACATGTACTAGGATACTGAAACTCAGATTGAGAAAAAAAAACAACATCAGAAACCTTATTCTGTAAAATCTAACAAACAACAACTATAACAACAATAACAACAACAACAACAACAATAACATAAACTTTAGTCTATAAAATCTAACAACAACTACAATAACAACAACAACAACAGTAATATAAACCTTATTCAACAACATTTTTTACTTATGTATTGATATAATTATTGTATTTTTAAAAGAGGACCTGCTCGCACGACCTGGTGAAGCTGAAGATCTGTTTACCAGCCTGACCACTGTCTATGTCCAGTTGGCCATCCCTAAATTCAAGATTGAGACAACGGTCAAACTACCAGATACCTTGAAAGATTTGGGCATCGTTAGAGCTTTCGATCCCAACATGGCCGATTTTACAGGAATATATGAACAAGGTAACATCAGAAGTGTAGTAAATAGATGTAGTGATGTGGAATATTCATTTATACAATCTCTCTCTCTCTCTCTCTCTCTCTCTCTCTCTCTCTATCTATCTATCTATCTATCTATCTATCTATCTATCTATCTATATATATATATATATATATATATATATATATGTACCTTGATAAACCTTCGCATGGAGAAAGACTACAGTTAATCTTAGGTACAATGATGAAATCAATGTAGTTAATTGTGTTTATTTATTTTATGTTATGAATGAAATTGAGAGACCAAAAGGCCAAGCTGAACTTCTTGGTTCACGGTTAAATGAATTTAATTTGCTTGCACCAGGTACAGCTACAGCAAACTTTCGTCACAGGCATAAACAGCTTGTTCAATACTTTGATGTGACTGGCAGTATTTGCCACTGCACAGATGTTGACGGCCTTATGAGAAGTCTTGGTGTCGAACACATTGTTGAAGATTGGCGACTGTTCATTGACTCGTCAAAGACTAGCTTAAAAGCAGTATTGTTGCACAATGGAAACAAATATGCTTCAGTACCAGTTGGATATTCTGCCCACATGAAAGAGACATATGAAAACATGTCGGAACTGTTGGAAACAATACGTTATCGCGTGTACAACTGGAATATCTGCGGCGATCTAAAAGTAATAACTATTTTGATGGGAATGCAGACAGGGTACACGAAGTACATGTGCTTCATATGCGAATGGGACAGCCGAGATAAGAAGCATCACTATACAAAAAAAAATTGGTCGATCAGAGACAGAATGCAACCAGGAAACAAAAACGTTCTTCATCAACCGTTGGTTGATCTTGACAAAATTCTCATGCCACCGCTTCATATAAAATTAGGACTGATGAAGAACTTTGTCAAGGCATTAGACAGCAAATCGAATGCATTTATATACCTATGCCACAAGTTTCCAGAGCTCAGTTATGCTAAAGTCAAGGAAGGTATTTTCATAGGTCCACAAATAAGAAAAATCATGGCCGATGAAGACTTTCAAAACACTTTAAGTCATCCTGAAAAAGATGCGTGGGTGGCATTCAAGTCAGTCGTAACCAATTTTCTTGGAAATAAGAAGTCTGTTGACTATGAAACAGTTGTAAAGAAATGCATTAGTGCCTACAAACACCTGGGATGCAATATGTCTCTGAAAATTCATTTACTCGATTCACATCTAGACTTCTTCCCAGAAAACCTAGGCGCAGTAAGCGATGAACATGGCGAACGCTTCCACCAGGACATTTCTGTGATGGAGTCACGCTACCAGGGCCGGTGGAGTGCAGCGATGTTAGCTGACTACTGTTGGACTCTACAACGCGACTTGCCAAGTACTCATTACAAGCGGAAGTCCACAGCCAAGAAATTCAAACCATGAACATTTTAAACATTTTACACATGCATTTGACTTTAAATGGAATATATTTTTTACATATAATTTTATTAGTTATAACTGATTTCATGCTTGTGTTTAATATTTGTTTACATTAACTGCAAAGGAGAATATATGGTTTAAAAATTTCATTTTTATACATATTGGAGTATTATAACTATAATAAAAAAAATAAGATTGCGGATTTCTTAAAATTGGAGGCTGATAGAGACAAATGGTTTGCATATTCGAAATCAGCGTGTGTAAATTGAGTAAGATTAGATGATGGGTACCAAGAAGTCCACGATAAGTTATTTTTTGTTTTCCAGTGTTATCTGAAGAAAATATTATATTAACTTGCCCTAATGGGTTCCTGTCCTGTTTACATATGGCAGCCTGTGTGGTAAACAGACCATGTTCACTGTTTTACGGTTATGTGTTAGAAATGTAATGTATCTTCTCATTTTTAATCCAAAATTACCAAAATTTTAACATATTACGGCCTGTTGCCCAATATCTCCATTTTTCGATAACCCTGAAACTGCTCACCATTCGCTAAGTCGTAACATAGAATTATCCTTAAAAGAAAAAAATGCTATTAAGGGTACATTATTAATGCAAACCTCCCCCCCCCCGGCCACCCCTCGTGAAAAAGGCTTATCAAAATTTAAATCAAGCATTGATCGATCTTACCTCAATACTAATACAGGGGGCGTGTACATCAATGATGTTGTCCACAAGGCTGTGATCGAGGTGCAAGAAACTGGTACAGTGGCAGCTGCAGCTACGGGAGTAGGCTCCATGGAATCTGAACCCGGTGAATCTTTCATCGCTGACCACCCCTTTGTTTATTTCTTGAGGGACAACGAGACAGGCCAAATTTTGTTCCAAGGAAAGTTTTCTGGCTAATATAATTTTGTACATGAAAGAAACAAGAAATAAATTTAAAGCTTTGTATGAGAATTTTGAACGTGTGTATAGTCGATTATTGGAAAGTGAAACTTTTTTTAATGTTCTTTCTGCTACAAGCCACAACTGCTCTATCTGCTACAAGCCACAAATGCTCTTTCTGCTACAACCTACACATGCTCTTTCTGCTACAACCTTCAAATGCTCTTTCTGCTACAAGCCACAAATGCTCTTTCTGCTACAAGCCACAAATGCTCTTTCTGCTACAACCTTCAAATGCTCTTTCTACTACAACCTTCAAATGCTCTTTCTGCTACAACCTACAAATGCTCTTTCTGCTAAACCTACAAATGCTCTTTCTGCTACAACCTACAAACGCTCTTTCTGCTACAACCTACAAATGCTCACTCCTCTAAACACTTTGAATTTTAAAACCGTTTTTTTTAATTTCCATTTATTTCCTCTTCTCGATACTTATTTTTTTTTAAAAAAGGAAAATAATTTTATTTTATCACAAACCATTAAATAAATTAATAAAAAATACAACAACAGCTCAAAAATAGACCTATTAATAATAAATGTATAATTTTAATAAATTCACCTACCAAGGGAAGTTACTGTATACAGATACTACTGTACCAATAGAGAAGACGTCACCAATACAACGGCGTTAACAATGATGTTAACCTAGGACCCCCCCCCCCCCCCACAGGGCAGCAATTCAACATTTAAACCTTCCCACATAAAGCCCATCACTTTTTAAAAATTTGTCTAATTAATACTTCATAAAAAAAAACGCGCCATTTGTATTATGATTTTTTTTTTTGCAACAGTGCAGCACCTATATTCACAATAGCTCAAAACGGAGATGTCTTTTTAAAACTGATGGTGCGCATTCTTTATGATTTATTTTCTCTGGCGTTTTCTAGATTAAAAAAATAAAATTATACAGTAGTGTCTCCAAATGTGTGGGCACCTACCTTGAAGATTTTAGATGGGCGGTGTGTAATAGTTTACAATAATCATAAACTGAATAAAAAAAAACAAAAGAAAAAGTCTATAATTGATTCATCTAGATTTTTCATGGCCAAACTAGGGCTCAAGGGCCGAATCCTGCCCGCGGGACTGTTTGTCTGGCTAACGTTCAAGTAGGTCGCGGCGAAAACTGTCAAGAATAAAAAAAAATGTACTCCACTGTCTCATCTACATAACAGTTTACCAGAATCTCGGGTTTTTTTAATTGATTTTGGTTTATAACCCGGTTTGTGATAATTAACTGATATGATCGAATCTAAGCGTGTCTAGGCATCGATGCCGCTTTTAAGAAACCTTTCAAGTATTTAATTAAAACAGCAGTCCTAAACATTTTAGACTCATGAAGAATTAAATTGTCAATAACTGAGACCAGAAATGGATGTTTGATGTGTTGAAGCTGTGAAGGGTTAATTTTATTTACATTGACTTTGTATGAAATGGTAGAGGAGACCACTTACTAATTCACGTGGAACACAAAGTTCCCATCAAAGCAAGGTATGAGAATCACTGGCCTTTATCGATCTGTCAACAATTAGGCCTACTATTAGATCGAAAATTTGGTGAAGTTAGGAAGATACAAAAAAAGAAAGAGTGATAAGTTTTATAGATCGTAGAATTGAATAAACAGTATATAAACTAGTAAGCCCTGAGTTACCCTTATGTCTTGTGTTCAAGCTCTTTACAGCTGAGTTAGGTAAGAACTGCCGCTTAAATACTACCCCCAACATACTATGTGGCATAAGGATATTAAATTTTCGTTAATAGTTTGTATATCTATATTTTGAGTGATATAATAAAATCTATCTTCATCATATTTACTGTTCTTTTTATATGAATTTAATTCATTATTACAATTTTTTAATAGCGAAACGATATCGCTTTAAATAATTTAATTTTATTTAATCACACAATAAGAAATGTTTCGAAGATTCAACCCAATTTTTTTTTCGTAATTTTAAAGGCATACCAGGATGTTAAGTATCACAATAACTCTGGTCATTCTTGGTCAGCTGGTCAGCGCTAACGATCGAGATGTTTCCACTCTGACTTCAGCATCAGCAGAATTCTCTCAAAGACTTTACCAGAAGATTGCTGTGAACGAATCAAACGTCGTTTACTCACCTTACAGGTAATGTCCGAACTAGTGAATTGACCACACTGGCCTTATAGATCATGTTGAATGTTGTATTCAAATTTAAAAAAAAAAAAAGGCTTTCTTATGAGTTTCAATTTATTTATATTAAAAAAATAAACAAAAGTTTTTGTAGTTGTAAATGTTTTAAAAATCTTTTATTTTCGTCTGAGATATTACTTCCCTTGTTTTAATGTCTTATAACGCATTAGAAAAACAAATAATTTGTAAAATATTTAGAGCTGTGTATTACTTATGATGTAATGCTGAATGCTTTCTTTTCTTTTTGCTTTTAAACCTTAGAAACCTGCATCGAGTTTCTTTCCCAATCACACATCAACTTTTTGAAATATTAAAAAAATATACACCATAGAATACAGCATTATGATTGGCCTGTATGACTTGATGATGTTGACAGTTGCGAGAAGATACACTCCTGACTAAATAATTGAATGAACACAATTGCCCTTTCGTGTTCCTGCTTGTCACTAAATATTTAAAGGGTTTGATATTTTAGATTGTTTGGTTTAAATGTTGCTTGATACTTTAAGTAAATCAAAGAATATAACGTTCAGGTAATAGTACAAAGAATGGTACATTTGACCATCGTTCTAATATAACCCCAATGTAAACCTGGGCTTAATCGGTTTCAAACCCAGGGTCTTCCGGTTGTCACACAAACGTTCTACGACAAGCAAATCTTGTAATAAAATCAAACGCATTTCCTGATTCATATATTTTAACTTTTTATTTAATAAATTAGTGGCCAAAATAAGAAGTCTAAGTGTCAACTAAATTTGACAAAACAATGTTCATTAATATCATCTCTAAAGACACACAGTGATATCGATTAATAACGACCAATCATTGAATTCCAATCACCCAGCATCCACTCCATTTTGACCATGACCTCCATGGGAGCAGGTGGAGATACATTGATTGAAATGAGGAATGCGCTCGGCTTGAAATCCATGGCAGACGACAGCGTTCACGTGACCTATAAAAAGATCATTGAACAGGTTGAGATATTTGGTTTCTGTGGGGTTTTCTTTCGAAAATGAATCTCTAATCGTGACTTTATTGATTTTTAAGTAACCTCACTGTTACCTCACTGTTACCTCGCTGTTACCTCACTGTTACTTCACTGTTACCTCTCTGTTACCTCACTGTTACCTCGCTGTTACCTCACTGTTACCTCGCTGTTACCTCACTGTTACCTCGCTGTTACCTCGATGTTACCTCGCTATTACCTCACTGTTACCTCACTGTTACCTCGCTGTTACCTCACTGTTTCCTCGCTGTTACATCATTGTTTCCTCGCTGTTACATCATTGTTACCTCACTGTTACCTCACTGTTTCTTCACTGTTACCTCACTGTTACCTCGCTGTTACCTCGCTATTACCTCACTGTTACCTCACTGTTACCCGCTGTTACATCATTGTTACCTCACTGTTACCTCACTGTTAGCTCACTATTACCTCACTATTACCTCACTGTTACCTCACTGTTACCTCAATATTATCAATGTACACATGTATCTCACTGTTTGTTGGCCTGGTTGTACATTTACGAGGCTTTTAGTTGCACTTAGTTGGTAATTAGGTTCTAGGCTCGATCAGCTTAGATCAGTTAATAGGTTCGATCCGGCTTCCACAACTCCAATAACATCATGTCCACCGTTGTGCCTCCTAATGCTTTGTAAAAAGACAGAGTAAAATGAGTATGTGTGGAAAGGGTACTGCTAAAGCAGTCCCAGGCATTGATTAATTTTTTTTTAATATCACCATCAACTAAACATCTCAACTTTGGAGACATTTTAAGAGGCTGTTGCTAAACATTCACAGGAAACATGCAATGATGCATTTTTTGCCAGAAACAAATTTTCTAAATTGCCTCATTAGCATTATTTGTTTGGACATATTTACCCTCCTATATCTATAAGCATCAGTCTGCATGCATTTTAAAAGCAGAATCTTCACTTCAAATGATTTTTAAATCTTACACCATCCTGTGAACCGTTAAACTAAGTATAGAAATCAGTAATACCCTTTAGAATCGGGCCCTAAAATAGAATTAACCAAATTTTTTTTTTCTAAATTTCTAAACGGATTTTAAAAAAGGAAGATAATTAATTGTTCACCAGTTTATTTCCTTTTTTTGGAATCTATCTATCTATCTATCTATCTATCTATCTATCTATCTATCTATCTATCTATCTATCTATCTATCTATCTATCTATCTATCTATCTATCTATCTATCTATCTATCTATCTATCTATCTATCTATCTATCTATCTATCTATCTATCTATCTATCTATCTATCTATCTATCTATCTATCTATCTATCTATCTATCTATCTGTCTGTCTGTCTGTCTGTCTGTCTGTCTGTCTGTCTGTCTGTCTATCTATCTATCTATCTATCATCTATCTATCTATCATCTATCTATCATCTATCTATCTATCATATATCTAACTATCTGTATGTATGTCTGTCTGTCTGTCTGTCTGTCTGTCTGTCTGCCTATCTATCTGTATGTCTTACTTATCTAACACTCTCTCTGGATAAATATATTTTATGTCTATGTGTGTATATGAATACAAACACTCTAAAATAAATAAATAAATAAATAAATAAATAAATAAATATATATATATATATATATATATATGTATGTATATTTTTCACAGTTAAACGATGTTGCTGATGTTCAACTCCAAACCGGCAATAGTATAGTGCCCTTCAATACCAATCACTCTATTCAGCCAAAGCTCATTGAAGAAGCTTCCATGAACTATCACGCTAAGGACGACATCGACTGGGATGCAGACAGTGGTATTGTAGCCGTACTAGACCAGAAAGATATCCAACCAAATGGTAACAGCCCTCAGTTAGACATGTATTGTATTTTATGTTGTTTTCAAAACGTTCACACGCTGCCTATATTTATCGCCCGCGTAATTAGAATAATAGACATGTATTATCATATTTTTTTTTCAAGTAAATTTTCTAGACTACGCAACGATTATGGGCTTAGTCAATACATTATCCTTTAATGGCACTTGGGATAGACAATTTGATAAAGAGGAGACAAACGATACTAATTTCCACCATTCAGAAGACTCGGTGATGACGGTAAGTGTAATCGCGTTAAATGGAATTAAACTACTTAGAAATGAGATAATCTATCTATCTATCTATCTATCTATCTATCTATCTATCTATCTATCTATCTATCTATCTATCTATCTATCTATCTATCTATCTATCTATCTATCTATCTATCTATCTATCTATCTATCTATCTATCTATCTATCTATCTATCTATCTATCTATCTATTTTTCTATCTATCAGTCTATTTCTCTATCTATCTATCTATTTTTCTATCTATCAGTCTATTTCTCTATCTATCTATACATATATATCTGTCTGTTACGGCAAATTTGAACTTTGGCTGACCAGCGTGTGCTCTGTTTAGCTGCCTTCTCTGTTGCGGACAATGAACGTTAGCGTTACGTTTCCCTTAATTTATATGTCCGGCCATCGGGGCAGATGAAGTTGTAGAATTCATCTGTTTCTATAACCTCGACACATGAAGGGATAATATGGTTAGGACAACGCCCAGCCGCCTTCACTTCCACAACTTAAGTCAGGTACTTATTAAAATCTGAATTGACTATTGTGTAGCTTTAAAACAAATCTCAGGTTGAGCATTTTAATGGTTCTCACCGAGGATCGAACCCGGCACTCGCAGGACAACCATATATATATATATATGTATATGTATGTTCGTCACATTACGGTCATTCATCATTGCATGGTAAAAAAAATTTCTCCGATTCTAATGTATTGTGGTTCATTTTTTTTCCCTTTTGTCAAGCTAATCAAGAAAAATTAAACTTTTGAAAAAATACCAACCGTGCTGGTAAGGCACAAGCAAATGCAACAATACAGCTGTTAAGACTGTGTGGGGTATCTGATGAAATTATTGGTATGTGTTTTGACACAACATCCTTCAACACTGGTGTTACTAAGGGGACATGTAAATTGTTGCAAGAGGAGCTGTTACATTTTGCCTGCCGACATCATGTGCATGAAATGATCATTGGAGTTGTTTTTTTTTTCTCTATGGCTCCACAAACATCCCTAACATTCCACTGTTCAAATGTTTTAAACGATTTTGGCCTAAGGTTGATCAGCAGCTTTATAGTCTACTAAAGGATTCGAGACTAGATGATCTGTTTATGGTGGAACACAAACACAGAGTTTTGTCATTCCTGCGAGGCAGTCTGTCAAGTGCCTCAAGTTACATACCACGTGAAGTTTACTGAGGGATGATCAAAACCTGATTGTTGGTATTGGGCGTCAGTGTAAGCCAGTAACCGTACCACTTTCATGCGCTGGGCGCTTACCATATCGCTCACTGGATGGCGAAAGTGATATACTGCTTCAAGATCTACTTCTTTAGAAATCAGTTTTAGCTCACACCTTCAGAGGTAAAGATTTGCAAGAATTCTGCTTGTTTGCCAATAACATTTACGTCAAAGCTTGGATATCATGTCCTGTGAGTCCTGATGTTTAACGATCTATTGTTATTCAAGCTGATCTTACGAAATTATACAAAACGGTGTCTGATGTTGCGAAAAGGAAATTCGACAACCAAATAGTTTATTATAGTATACTGGTATAGTAGTCCAGAGGTGCTTTTTCTTGCTTTGTTTTCTGAAAAAAGTTTCTGAAGCGATGCTGAAGAGTGACGATGATTGGACGGATCGAGTGTTTCAAGTGAAGAATTGCACTAACTGCATCACTTTGAAAGTACCTCATCACTATCTGCAATGCGTTCAGTCGGTATTGATACCAGCTTCCATAAAGTTGATCCAGTATCCTGGGATAAAATTGCCGTCATTTGCTGAAACTATGTGTATTGTTGATTCCTATAAGGCGTCAATGATGCAGCCGAGAGGTCAGTTGCACTGATGTCATCATTTAGCCTAATAAATCAATCACTTAAACGGAATCTGAAATACAGAGATTGCTGCAAGCTGTAGAAGATCACAGACAGAGAGTGCCAAATTTGAAGAAAAGTACACTGAAGTTATATAAGAAGCGTTGAACTGACGATTATTAGTAAAGTGTATTGTTTATGTTATCAATACAATGCATACATGGAAAAACATTCAGTAACTTTGCATTTCATTATACTTTATGTTATTTAACAATTCAGCTTATCTAATTCGCTGTAATTAATGTTTAATGTTGATTTTAAGATAATGTTCAATTTAATAAATACGCACTGGCTCCGGTTCCGTCATATGACGGGGCCGGTATCTTTTTTTTTACCGCTTCCGTCAACAGAATGAACTCTTATGATTTGAAGTTATTTTCTTTTCGCATTTTTTTCTAACTATACATTAAAATGGCGCACTAGTGATGTAGGTTGTTCGCTTGGCTGAGACACAGTTAGGCTAGCTATGTGCGGGTTCGATTCCTACTCGAGACATAATTTTTTTTTTTCAAATTTTATTTTTCAGGATCAGGGTTAGGGATAGGGGGTTAGGGATAGGGTTAGGGTGTGGAGCAATATCTATTGATGGTCATTTTTTAATAAATCAAATTTTTTTTTCCAGATTTTTTTCAGGATTAGGGTTAGGGATAGGATTAGGGTTAGGGATATGATTAGGGTTAGGATTAGGGTTAGGGATAGGATTAGGGATAGGGTTAGGATTAGGGATATGGTTAGGGATAGGATTAGGGATAGGGTTAGGGATAGGGTTAGGAATAGGATTAGGGTTAGGATTAGGGATATGGTTAGGGATAGGATTAGGGATAGGGTTAGGGATAGGATTAGGGTTAGGATTAGGGATTAGGGTTATGATTAGGAATATGGTTAGGATTAGGGATAGGGTTAGGGATAGGATTAGGGATAGGGTTAGGGATAGGGTTAGGGTGTGGAGCAATATCTATTTATGGTCCCCGAAAAAAAAATATCTCCGATTTTTAACAGTAAATAACGTCATCAACGTCTGCAGTAAATAAGAGTTCTCATTCATTCTGTTTACTCTTTAAATGTGTTAAAACGATCGCCGATTTTGAGCACCATCATTGTGTAAGTAATAATATCATAATATAAACTGCATTTATAATTTTACATCATAAGAGTTCATTCTGTTGACGGAAGCGGTAAAAAAAAAGATACCGGCCCCGTCATATGACGGAACCGGAGCCAGTGCCTAATAAATATTATAAGAATTCATGTTTTTAAAGGAGATACTATAAACTTCAGTCTCGATGAGCGACCTCTAAATGTAATTCAATTTCAATAAAATTTTGCATAAAAGTATAGAAATATAAAAGGAAAAAATGTAACAGCAATGCAATATTAAATTGCAAAAATTTTTTTTTTGAATCACCCTAACGTCACATATTTATGTCCAAACAGGAACAGTGATGTCCTAATAATATTTCGCATGTTTTGTGCCTTTATCAACCCTTAAGATGAACGTACTTTAACATTATAGCTTGCGAAATTACTGTAGATTAAAAGAGTTTGTCTAGAATGAGACACGTGACTCTCTGACACAAAGTATAATATATACATAAAAGCGATTTGGGTTCTGCGTTAAATCGAAAGTAAAGAATCAATACAACAGTATTCCAGCTTAAAATACAATCATGAAAAATCGGATCTGTCCGAAACCAAAAATAACCTAGCCTACCGATCTAAGCCTAAGGGGATATAACTCTGTGCAAAGGTTTTGCAGGGTACAGCTAGTAATATAATAATCATGAGCTATTGTATTTTTGTTCAGGTTCAAATGATGCATGATGACAGAATTGTTAAAATCAAGAGAGATAACGCCAATGGAGTTGATGTGGCTGAGCTCCCCTTTAAAGGAGGTAGATTCAGTCTGTACATCGCTTTACCACAGAAGGTGGGCGGCATCTCTGAACTAGGTAAAAATAAAATATGTAGTTTCGAATATTACAGCTAGATGAATGAACAGTTGGCATTCTGGATGTGAGCCGGTTGGCATACTGTCGGTTACGGATCATAATCTTAGTAATGTGCAGTAAGATGCTCATGTCTCCCGTGGTGCCTACATTGTTAATTGCACACACGACTAGAGTGAGTTTGAAAAAAAATTAAACCCACCAAAGCCGTCCAAATTATAAATTGTAGGATATAATGCTTCATTTGACTATTGTAGATAGATTAACAATAAAACAGTTCATTTCATTTTGTTGTTAAGGCAGACATTGTTAAGTGTACATTTGACCTAGTCGGGTTAGAAAAAAAATGAGCACGAAAAACGTCCAAATCGTAAATTATAAAATATAATGCTTCATAATACTATTGCAGATAGTTTAACAATAATACAATTCTTTTCAATTTTTTTCTTGTTTTTAAAGGCCGACGTGGGGGCATTGACCATATTTCAGTAAGGATTCCTGTCAAATCTAATGAACTGAGGCCCAGACTACTACTTTTTCTTAGGACTCCAATATATCTTTAAAAGTCACATTCTATGGCTCCCTAAAAATCACAAGATTGGTTCTATAAACACAGCCGCATGTCATAAGTATAGGATGTCGGTGTATTTGATCCGCGCTCAGTGCATCTCAGATAGTTCACATCTGATACCTTTTACATTTGATTTAATAATGTTACCGTAACCCAGAGTTTTCCCTGTAGGTTAAATCTATTTATCGATTAGCCATCTAATTTTACATTTTTTTGGACGAATATTGCGAGTATATCAGAAGTAGAATTTCTATATGGGCTCATTGGGGCTGATGAAGTGTAAAATTCAAATATTATAACAGCCGCAGCATATTGAGAGATTATTAAGAGATTATTAAGAGATTATTGAGAGATTATTGAGAGATTATGTGATCAGCACAACGCCCAGCCAACCATCATCCCCCAACCTAAAGTCAGGTACCCATGTAAACCTGAGTAGATTTGGGTCTGGCCCCCTCTGCTTATTTGTTCTACTTTGTAAAATGTATTACCTGCCCCCCTGCTATTAACTGCCCCCCCTGCTATTAACGGAAACCTTATTCTATAAATTCTAACATCAATTACAATAACAGAAACCTTTTTCTATAAATTCTAACATCAATTACAATAACAGAAACCTTTTTCTATAAATTCTAACAACAAAAACAATAACAGAAACCTTATTCTATAAATTCTAACATCAATTACAATAACAGAAACCTTTTTCTATAAATTCTAACATCAATTACAATAACAAAAACTTTTTTCTATAAATTATAACTACAAAAACAATAACAGAAACCTTATTCTATAACATCTCACATCAATAACAATAACAGAAACCTTATTCTATAACATCTCACATCAATAACAATAACAGAAACCTTATTCTATAAAATCTAACATTTTTGTTTTCTAATGTATTGATATAATTATTTTATTTTTAAAGAGGACCTGCTTGCACGTCCCGGTAGAGCTCAAGATCTGTTTACCAACCTAAGCTCTGTCTATGTCCAGTTGGCCATTCCTAAATTCAGGATTGAGACCGAGCAGTACCTAGCAGATGCCTTGAAAGATTTGGGCATCGTTAGCGCTTTCGATCCCAACACGGCTAATTTTTCAGGAATATATGAACATGGTAATGTGATACGTATAGTAAATAGATGTAGTAATATGAAATATTCATTTATATACTCTCTCTCTCTCTCTCCTTCCCCTCTCTCTCTCCCTCTTTCTTTTACCCATTTCTATTTCTCCCTCTCTCCACCCCACTCTCTCTCTCTGTCTCTCTAATTATATGCATATATATATATATATATATATATATATATATATATATATATATATATGTTGAGGACCCTTTGAGGGTATCCTTGGCTTATTGCTAAGAGTATGAGGGCTGACTCAATGATGACTCGTATTTGTATTTGTGTTTCTACCACACACAGTCTCACCAACAATTTAACAAGTAAAACAAGTGACGATGATCAATTAGACAAGTCGTGTGTACAACAACAAGATATATTTTATTTATACAAAGGTACCAGTCCGTAACAGGAATCTGGTGGCTGTTAAATCATAGAGCAAAGGTAATCCAAAATGCAGCAAAGAAAATAATAATCCAATATAAATGAATGAAGTGTAGGGCGTTTTCTCTCTCTCTCTCTCTCTATTTGTCTCTCTCTCAATCAGAGACACATCAATCGACTCTCTCCTCAGAGATCACTCAGTCGAATCTCGACCGGACACGACTCGGACCCTCCGTCGAATGTCGAGAAAAAAACTCTTTCGTTACTCACCCACTTTCTTACGTGACCTCCTGACCAATCATCTAACATCTTTTTCTGTCAAATCAGGGGGTGGAGCCTAGAGGGGGGTGGAGGTGGAGGTACGTCATACCGACAAAAGACGAGAGTAACTGGCCGTCAAGCGGGTCTCTGTCCCTTTGAAGATAGCCGACCGGAGAACAGGAGTCAGGGAGAATCTCGAGTGGAATTTAACGTCTTTTTGTTAGTTTCTTTAACTATCGTCGGGGGTGGGGTAAAAAGGGTGGTGGGCGGGAGAACTGGAACGTATATTATTACACGTAGCTTATATCTACTGATATTATTAAAGGGGGGGGGGGGCGTGCGATGTGAAGGGTCGTATTAAAGGGGATGGTTTCGACAAATTAGTCACAACCCGTGACAATATCTATCTATCTATCTATCTATCTATCTATCTATCTATCTATCTATCTATCTATCTATCTATCTATCTATCTATCTATCTATCTATCTATCTATCTATCTATCTATCTATCTATCTATCTATCTACATATATGTATATATATATATATATATATATATATATATATATATATATATACTAGTTGCAAGTACCCGGCTTTGCCCGGGTTTAAAATAAGGTTTTCTGTTTACCTTCTGTTTTCTCCCTACCCCTCTCTCCCTTCCTCTCTCTCTCCCTCCCTCCCCCTCTCTCCCTTTCCCTCCCTCCCTTTCTCCCTCCCTCCCTCTCCCTCCCTCCCTCTCCCTCCCTCTCTCCCATCTCTTTCCGTCCCTCTCCCTCTCTCCCCTCTCCCCCTCCTTCTCTCCCCCCGTCCATCCTCCTCCCTCCTCCTTCCCTCTCTCTCCTTCCCTGCACCCTCTTTCTCTTTATCTCTTCCTCCCATTTCTCCCATCCTCTCCCTCTCTCCTTCCCTCCCCTCTCTCTCCCTCCCCTCTCTCCCTCCTTTCTCCCTCCCTCCCCCCTTTCCACCTCTCTCTCCCTCCCCTCTCTCCCCCTTCCTCCCTCCCTCATTCCCTCCCTCTTCCTCCCTGCCCCCTCTCTTTATCACTCTCCCTCCCTCTCTCCCTCCCTCCCCTCTCTCTCCCTCCCTAACCCCCTCTCACCCTCCTTTCTCCCTCCCTCCCCTTTCCCACCTCCTCTCTCTCCCTCCCCCTCTCTCCTCCTTCCTCCCTCCCTCATTCCCTCTCTCTTCCTCCCTGCCCCCTCACTCTTTATCACTCTCCCTCCCTCTCTCTCCCTCCCTCCCCTCTCTCTCCCTCCCTGCCCCCTCACTCTTTATCTCTCTCCCTCCCGCTCGACCACCCTCTCTCTCCCCTTCCTCCCCTCTCTCTCCCCTACCCCCTCTCTCCCTCCCTTCCTTTCTCTCTCCCTCTCCCCCCTGCTCCCTCTCCCCCTGCTCCCTCTCCCATCTCCCATCTCCCTCTCCCCCCCCTTTTCTCCCCCCCCTGTCCATCCCCCTCCCTCCTCTCTCCCCCTCCCTCCCTCCTACCCTCCTTTCCTCTCTCTCCCCCTGCCCCCTTCTCTCTCTCTCTCTTTATCTCTCTCTCTTTATCTCTCTCTCCCTCCCCCCCTCTCTCTCTCACTCTCTCTCTCTCTCTCTATATATATATATATATATATACTTATTATTATGGCTTCACACTTCTTCTAAAATCCTTCTTCATTCCTTTACCTTCCTCAAACTGTACAAATCAGAGAGCATGAAAAAACAACAATTCTTTGCATCACAAAGGCACAATACAGCACCAGCGCGCAAGTTCTATTCGATCATATGGAAATGACGTCACAGAGGAATTTTATTTATGGCGCCGTCGAGATTACTTTAATATAGTAAAATACTAAAATAAAAAAAAATTAATTACAATTTAACTACCCATCGAGATGAAACGAAACCTGTCCTATAACCTTCCCATGTAATTATGTGTATGTGTAACAAATTTCACGTTATCTGTTTTTCTGGATCTTGAGTTATAAGGGAACAGACAGACAGACAGACAGACAGACAGACAAAAAATGCGTCTTATAAGTATATATATATATATATATATATATATATATATATATATATACTGTACCCTGAAAAAAAACCTTTGCATGGAGATAGACAATAGTTCATCTTGTAGGTTACAATGATGAAACTCACGTAGTTAATTGTGTCTGTGTAATTTATGTTGTGAATGAAATTTAGAGACTTGGTAGTTTTGTATTTTTCCTTATATCATACTAAAGGGGAAATTTTCGTAAAAAAAAAATGGTTTAGTGAAATAAAAAAAATGTATCGATGAGCGAGATTTGAACCCGGTTGCAGGTTTTTTTTTATGGTGATTTTTAAGAAGAATTTTATGAATGAAGTTTGTTACGACCAGTATCTGTGGGCCCAGTACCTGGACGGGGTGGTAGGCATGCAGATGAAGTTGAGAAAGATAAATTATCTAAAGCTATATTAATACTGGCTGTACCCTGCAAAACCTTTGCATAGAGTTATATCCCCTTATGCTTGATCGGTAGGCTAGATTATTTTTAGTTTCGGGCAGATCCGATTGGTTTTTTTTCATGATTATATTTTAAACTGGAATACTGTTGTATTAATTCTTTACTTTCGATTTAACGCACACTGAAAATGAGTATTATTATATATGATTAACTTGTCCAGTGTTGGTCCCTGTCTTGCCAACCCGTGTGGTAAACCGACCCTGTTAACGGTTGTGTGCTTATGTCTAGAAATTTTACGTATCTTCATATTTTTTTTTCCGAAATACCATAATTTTTTTTTAACCTTTTACAGCCTATAACCAATACCACTATAGATTTTTATCTCATTACTAATTCAGGTGACTTGTACATCAAAGATATTCTCTACAGGACTGTGATTGAGGTGCAAGAAACGGGTACGGCGGCCGCTGCAGCTACGGGAGTTAACTTAGTGAAAGAAACTGTTCCCCGTGAATCTTTCATCGCTGACCACCCCTTTGTTCACTTCTTGAGGGACAACGAGACAGGCCAGATTTTGTTCCAAGGAAAGTTTTCTGGCTGAAATAATTTTGTATAAGAAAGAACCAGGAAATAAGTTTAAAGCTTTGCATGAGAATGATAATACAATAAAATAAAATAATTTTGAACGTGTGTATAGTCGATTATTGGAAACTGAAACTTTGTATGTGTTCTTTCTGCTACAAGCCACAAATGCTCTTTCTGCTACAAGCTACAAATGCTCTTTCTGCTACAAGCCACAAATTTATTTCTGCTACAAGCCACAAATGCTCTTTCTGCTAAAAACTACAAATGCTCTTTCTGCTACAAGCTACAAATGCTCTTTCTACAACTAGCCACAAATGCTCTTTCTGCTTCAAGCCACAAATGCTCTTTCTGCTACAAGCTACAAATGCTCTTTCTGCTAAAACCTACAAATGCTATTTTTGCTACAACCTACAAATGCTCACTCCTCTAAACACTTTGAATTTTAAAACCGTTTTTTTTTATTTCCATTTATTTCCTCTTTTTGAAACTCATTTTAAAAAAATGAAAATAATTTTATTTTATCACAGACCATTTAATAAATTAATAAAAAAAATACAACAACAGCTTAAAAACAGAACTATTAATGATAAATGTATAATTTGTATATATTCACCTACCAAGGGAAGTTACTGTATCAATACACTATGGTATCAATAGAGAAGACGTGACAAATTCAGGGCAATAACAAACGACGTTAATTTTAATAGCACCTACCCCCCACCCACACCTCTACAGGTCAGCAATTCATTATTCAGTATTTACACCCCTTGATAAGCATCGCTTTTTAAAACGTTGTCGAATTAGATTTTCACAAAAAAATTTTTTTCGCGATTTGCGTTTTTTTTGTAACAGTGTAGCAACCATGTAGCATCTATGTAGCCACCATGTAGCAACTATGTAGCAACCATGTAGCAACAATGTAGCAACCATGTAGCAAGTATGTAGCAAGTATGTAGCAAGTATGTAGCAACCATGTAGCAAGTATGTAGCAAGTATCTAGCAACTGTGTAGCAACCATATAGCAACTATGTAACAAGTATGTAGCAACTGTGTAGCAACCATGTAGCAACAATGTAACAACCATGTAGCAAGTATGTAGCAAGTATGTAGCAAACATGTAGCAAGTATGTAGCAAGTATTTAGCAACTGTGTAGCAACCATGTAGCAACCATGTAGCAACCATGTAGAAACAATGTAGCAACCATGTAGCAACTGTATAGCAACCATGTAGCAACCATGAGGAGCTATGGAGCTACCATGTAGCAAAAATGTAGCAACCATGTAGCAACCATGCAGCAGCTATATACACAACAGCACAATTAACACAAACAGAAATGTTTTTTTAAATGAATGATGAGCATTCTTTATCATTTTTTTCCCCTGGCCGTTTTCTAGATTGAAAAAAAAAATTGTAACCTGCAATACCCCTTTCAACGCCACTGTAAACAATCTGTCCATTCTTTGTGTGTATAAATTCTGACCAATGTTTTCTAGCCGGGCAATGTCAGACGTTGGTCAGCAACACATATCAACCTTGGCTGGGTGCGACCAGTCAATGTCAAGTGACGACGTAAAACTGTATCGTATGAAATTGAGGACATCAATTGTAAATTTGTTGATAATCTTTACATTAGTTTTGTTTAAACAATGGATGGCAGAGGAAAACAATCAACAGATTTAATTATTTGAGTTGGTAACAAAGGAAAAACAAATACGAACAAAGCATGTTCAAATAAAATATAAAGTATCTGGTGTTCATCTGTTTGCAATAAATTTATCTAGTTAAATGTTTCCCAGCTCTCAAAAGTTCATAATTAATGGATTCTTTTTCATACGATACTGTTTACATCGTCACTTCAACGGTGGCCGGTCGCATCAAGCCAATGTCGATGGTAATGTCTGACAAGGACCGGCTAGCAAACATAGGCCGTAATGTACACATCGTCCGGCTAGCAAATATAGGTCGTAACATATTCACTGAGATTTTAATTATAATTACTTTTCTCTTTTATTCATTGTTATATTGTTTTTTTAGTTATTTCTAAAGGCTGAACTCAACATTAGATGATTGAGAAACTTCTACGCCAACACTTGACTTTAAACTAATGTGTACGTGTACAAAAACATTATCATATTCGGCACATCAGGCTGTTTTATCCGGCCTTCGCTGTGATTTTATTTCACATCAATGACAATTAACATTTCATTTATATGTATCATGAATATAATGCGTATTATCTCATAACGTTCCATCCAAGTACTCTTAGTCTTAGTCCAGCCCTTGTGTACAATTTTTCTTTAGTCAAGATTTATCTGAAGCTAACAACACCGTTATGACTAACAGCAAGATTTTTAACTTTTGAGACTGGTGAGAGTTGAATTGCACTACTTCATCCAACAATCCTAGCCCCGCACTCAGATGAAAATAATTTCATCGTGCTTTTAAAACTTTCAAGTCAAACTATCATTTTGCTGTAGTTTATCTTTATATATCAGTATTTTCTTTTCGGCATAGGTCCAGTTTTTACTGTAAGATAAAATGACTCTTTTACATGAAATCTTGTTCGCCCATTTTCTATTTTCAACCATCTCAGGTAAAATTGCTTTTTTTTTTAAATTCAATTGCTAATCAATTTATTTGATTTGACAGTTAATAAATTTAAGTTCCCTAAGTCCTATAAGGCCATCGGGGCAGATGGAGTGTAGAATTCATCTGTTTCTATAACCTCGGCATATGAAGGGATTGTGGTTATCACAACCCCTAGCCGTCTTTACTTCCCCAAATTAAGTCAGGTCCCCATTTAAAGCTGTGTGGACTTGTTGGACGATTTTGAAACACATTTCACCTGGAAAAGTTTGCATGGGTCTCAGCGAGGATCGAACGTAGAACTCTCATGGCAGTCTGTGATTGAATTCAACATGTATTAGATGACAAATATGAATGTTTAATTCAGTCAGTCATTTCAGTTATTCAAATTGTTTAATGATCTATCTATCTATCTATCTATCTATCTATCTATCTATCTATCTATCTATCTATCTATCTATCTATCTATCTATCTATCTATCTATCTATCTATCTATCTATCTATCTATCTATATCTATTTATCTATATCTATCTATCGTTCTATCTGTCTGTCCTTCTATCTATTTATCTATCTATCTATCTCTTTATATTAGGATGTCCAAGTGGATGGTTTGGGTCCAGATGTGACTACATGTGTCATTGTTCTAATGGAAGCTGTTTGTCTAATGGTCAGTGTAGAGACGACATGTGTGAACCTGGATGGTTCGGTCCTGCTTGTCAGTATGGTAGGTTCTATTTTCTTTTTCATCGTTAATTACACCCCCTTCCTTAGTATCTACCTACCTACCTACTTACAAGCATAGTAACTCTTTATCCATTTAACTATCTACATATTTACACAACTATCCATGCGTCAATCATCGTAATTTAACGACTCATTAATAACCGAAATGAAGTTTAATCCATCAATCAATCAAAGTAATCAATCAATATATCAACAAAATCGAATAAAATCCATCAATTTATTAATCAATCTAATCCATTACTCAATTAATCTATGTAATCTATTTATCTATCATGCAATCTATTTCTCAATCCGAATTATTTTCGATGTATTATTATAAGTTATCATTTGGAAAGTGAACCATATCCGCTAATGTATCACTTGAAAAGGGAACCTTATCCGCTAATGTATCATTTAGAAAGTGAACCATATCCGCTAATGTATCATTTGAAAAGGGAACTTTATCTGCTAATGTATCATTTGAAAAGTTAACCATATCGCTAATGTATCATTTGAAAAGTGAACCATAAACGCCAATGCATAACTTGGAAAGTGAACCATAAACGCCAATGTATCACTTGGAAAGTGAACCATAAACGCCAATGTATCACTTGGAAAGTGAACCATAAACGCGAATGTACTTATTGATTTTGACAGAAGATATCAAAAATGGTTTTGAGACTGTGATAGCCATTCCATCAACCCAGTGTCAATCAATCGTGGACAATAGTGATGAAACTTGTGCACAAAGTATCCGTGCAATGAGCCTGGCCTGGTCTAGACATTTTCTTTTTGTTTGGCTGAGGTTAACTCTTAGAGATTTAGGTGAGTGGCCTGTCTCTGTCTTTGATATTTTCTGTCTGTTTGTATGTCTTTCAGTGTTTATTTCTGTGAGTTTGTAAATTTGTTTTTATATTTGTCTGAATATTTTTTAGTCTGCTCATCTTTTGGATGCAATATATTTACATTTTAACTTAGTAATTATCTAGTTCAGATGTAATCACATATTTCCGTTTTTTTTATTTATTAAAAGAAAAATTTAATGTTTCACAAAATATTTCATCTCTGTCTATATACTAATCAGTTTATTCAATATGCGCAACAGTTGGTTTATTATGAGCGAAAGTTTAAAGTGCTAACCGAATTTTATTAAGCAACTGATATATTAGTGTGTGTTTATAATACTGGTGATATATATAATTAGGTCGAAGTAAGGTTACAGTGAAGGGTCCTTACTTTTAGTTGTCTTGCTGTACCCTGGACCATTTGCACATCACAACCTACTACCAAAGGATAGTTGGCACAGTCAATGCTTTTATCTAACAAACAATACGATTCGTTTGAATAAAGTTTGATGAAAATAAACCATTTCTTCAATGAATCACACACAACATAATATGTAATATATCTTTATATTTACAATGATGTAGGTTTATAATCTCAAGACCATCTAGTTATTTAAGTATTCACAAGACGGAAACGTCTATCTATTTCTTTATCATATCCTGTCATGTAGCCTCACTTTCTGATTCATTCAGCCATCTCACATATCCTTAATCTCGTGCGCACTTTTATTAATAGTTATGTTCTTAATATATTTCTTATTTGATAGAAAAACATATTGAGGATTTATATTAGGCGTATAATATACAGTTACTGTTAGATATTAGTAAATTTGATACACTGGGCAGTAATACTGGTTACACACACCAAAAAAAGTTCAAACCGCAGAGTAAAAATCGTACTAAATGCGCATCGTCAATTTGAATTGATTTTTTCCGAAAGCCGCCATATTTGTGTATTTATGCTATGTGTATCGACATTTAGGTGCAAATTATTTTAAAGGGAAATAACAAAAATTGCGGCATTACTCCTATTAAAAGTAAAGTTCACCTAGCCCCACTGGGCCATCGGGGCAGAGGCAATGTAGAATTCATCTGTTTCTGTAACCTCGGCATATGAAGGGATTGTGTGGTTAGCACAACGCCCAGCCGCCTTTGACAAAATAAGTCAGGTACCCATTTAAAGCTAGGTGGACTTGTGGGACGACTTTGCACCAAATATCACCTGGAAAAATTCCATGGTTCACACCGAGGATCAAACCCATGACTCTCGGGTTGACAGTCGAGTATCTACACCAATCGGCCATCCTTCCATCATTTCTTCTATTATTTCTCCATTATTAGAGGACTTTTTAAATAATCTTTGGTTTATTAACATTAAAGAAGCAAAGAAATGAGTCTTACAATTGTACTTTTACAGACCACTAATTTTTATATGTAGGGATGAGACGAAATTATGTATTGTAGTAGAATTACGATGGTAATTACTTTAAAATCATGTAATAATTGGATGAATTCAAAAAAAAAAAAAAAAAAGACAGCAGTCATGTGAAGACATAAACAAACACAGAGAAGGGTAAAAAAATCATAGAAGTTATATTTAGTAGGGGTGTGCCGGATCCGTTTTTTCCAACCGGATCCGGATCTGGATTTTCTTATGTGAAATCCGCCGGATCCGGTACCGGATCCGGATTATTATGGCGGATTTTGGAACTTTGCAGATACCGGTAAATCTGAGGGGTTGGATGCCTTCTGAATAGTTGGCCTACATGGCTAAATGACATTGGCTGAATGGAAGTTGGAAGTGAAGAACTTTGAAATAAATTAGAAAATAGAAATTATTCTAAAATCACTGAAATCATAATATAACGCAGATTGATAATAAGTTATTATCCATATGTAACTAAACTCGCTGTTAAGTTCTAACTCGCTGCAAGGTCAAGGGATACAAATTTACTGTTAGTCTATTACTTTCATTACTTTGGCACTTGCCACTTGGCAGTGTAATTTTTAACTATTGTAGTGCACTAATTGTTTTGAATCTGATGAGAAAGTCAGACTCATCATCTGAGTTCATCTCGTCTTGTCACTGGCTCATTGGATGATGGATGCTTATTGCTTATTGTTATTATTCAAATGTTCATAGTTTATGATGTGTATTGAAAGGGATAATTAATTGGAAAAAACATGATTGAATTGAGTTGAGATTTGAGAACAACAAATCTGTATTACTGTACTTTACAAAATTTTGAAAATTGAAATAGAAATTTTAATGAATTCATTTGGCATTTGACAAAGCCATTATTCAAGCCTTAAGAAGTAAGAATAAGATGTTGATAACTAACTAATGACTATTAGTTTGTTAACAGTGTTAAGTAACTCCAAGTCCAAAGCCAAATAATGTACACATTCCATTGATGCCACACAATCACAGCTGAGCGCCGCGGGCCGCGGCTACGTCAAACCGTCGTTTAAACCAAAGAACACAGATCAAAGCGCAAGCGAGAATCGCCGAAGATGGCTTGGTGACATAGAGATCACCAAAGACCTTTAAATTTATACTAGACCGCTAACGTAATGTTAATTTTTACTCAAAAATGATACGCATTTTTAACAATTGAGTGAACGATAAGATTTAACATAGAGCCCAAATCGCTTATATAATACTTGTGTATATAAGCTTTTGTTAAATATAAACTAAATTGTTAAGTAACTCCTTAGATCATACACATATTTATATAATTTAATACTGAAACTGTCATTGCAAATAAAAGTTGGGTGAACAGAAAATTTTGAACTAAATATATATTTACATTCGATGATACATATCAATACACGAATGAACGATATGTCGATGTTAATGGGCATACGTTTTTAAAATTAAAAACAATTTCGGTTATAACAATATACCTTTAATAGTCTGTGGGACTTGCCAATAAAAATGTAAATTTATTCGTAACTAGTAGAAAAGCCTGTGTAAGCTGGCTGAACGATATCTGACATAAGGGATAACACAAAAATATACGAAATACTGCAATAGAGCATGTGGCCTTTATTGCCATGAACAGAATATGATATGAACAGAAGTAACACACACACACATATAATGAGAAATCCTTGTTGTGTTTAGAATGACGGATGCGAAAATGTCCTGTTTTGGAATTCCTCGAAGAGTTAACGAAAATAGTGATAGTTTTCATATCGTGCGGTGTATGCGTTGTATTTAAGGATGTTCATGGCAATATAAAAGCCAAATGTTATTTTCTATTACAGTATTACAACGCAAACAGCACGATATGAAAACTACATGAGGGCATACACGCATAGGTTAGACGATTATGTATTTAAAGATATCTTGTCAAATAATCTGCTACAATGTTTGTCAACATTATCATGGCTGAAATCTAGGCATAATGGCCTTTGTAAACCCAAACTATTTACTATGCTTCTATAAAATAATGATTTCTTTAACCCGGAACACACATTCTTTTCAAGTAACAGATGACACGAGCACTATCAAGCTTGACTTCCAGAGTGGCACATCTCTGACGTCATGTAAACAACAACGTCACTTTCATGTCAATGACAGGACAGTTGACATCTACTGTACCGTGGACTCACCGGTACAACAAGTCAATGTGTATTTCGATGTGCCCCAGGAAGTTTGTTCTATTTACGTTAGTGGCGGTGAGTGAATCAAAAATTTAAGATATAGAGATCAATACTTTCATGACTCTTTATGCCGTGATATTTCATAACATGGATATTTGGTATCAATGCCGAGAAATGTCTACAAACAATTATATTAGGTTTTATCTGGAGAAAGAAAAGACTTTGTATTTAATGAAACATCATGTTATTGTTGTTTTCAAATATGATTCTTTATAAAAAATATGAAGGAATTTCATTCATGCTCTGCTCTATCAGAATACGCTTTTAGGTGTCGGATAATGGAAATTTGATTTTTGGTGACGGATGTAAGATGTTGGAAATTTGATTTTTGGTGACGGATGTAAGATGGAAATTTGATTTTTGGTGACGGATGTAAGATGTTGGATATAATATTCGGGTGTCAGATGTTGGAAGTTTGATGTTTAATGTCGGATGTCAGATGGTAGATGTCAGATTCAGTTATCATATGTTGGAAGTTTGATCTTTAATGTCGGATGTCAGATGGTAGATGTCAAATTCAGATATCATATGTTGGAAGTTTGATCTTTAATGTCGGATGTCAGATGGTAGATGTCAGATTCAGATATCATATGTTGGAAGTTTGGTGTTTAATGTAGGATGTCAGATGTTGGATGTCAGATATAGGACGTCAGTTGTTGGAAGTTTCGATGATGCATGTTTGTGATGTTTGATGACAGATGTTGAATGAGGAAAGTTGGATGCTGGATATCTGATGTTGGATGTTTTATGTAGGGTGAGTAATCAACACTTTGACTTTTGTTAAAGGATTCACTTTAAAGCTATTGGTGACAGTCTTTAAATTACTATAACTATTATAACTTAAAAGTTAAAGTTGTTCCACTGTATTTTATGAAACTCTAAATGTGGTGACAGAGGTAGAAATGTTGCACTGAAGCAGGAGACAGAACAAACATCAGACTGGGAAGAGTTTGACATGGTCCATAACTCCGTCTTGGCTGTTGACGGCGACAAGAATAACTTTCTAGAAAACAGAAGTTGTTCACACACGAATCAAAATGACCATTAACCCTCATGGTCAGTGAAGTTCCGTCAACCTGTAACAGTGACCAGATATGTTTTATACAACAGACGACGTATTTGTAAGTCTATTGTTATCTATTTCAAGAAAAAAAAAACACTTTTATCAAAAGTGGATGTTGGATGTCAGATGTTGGATTCAGATGCTGGATGTCAGATGTCGGATGTTGGAATCATATGTTGAATGTTATATGTTGGATGTCAGATGTTGGATTCAGATGTTGGATGTCATATGTAGGATGTCAAATGTTGGATGTCAGATGTTGGATGTCAGATGTTGGATTTAGATGTTGGATGTCCTATGTAGGAGGTCAAGTGTTGGACGTCAGATGTTGGATGTCAAATGTAGGATGTCGGTAGTTGGTAGTTGGAAACTGAACGTTGGATGTCAGATGTTGGATGTTGGACTCATATGTTGAATGTCATATGTTGGATGTCAGATGTTAGATGTCAAATGTTTGATGTCAGATGTTGGATGTCAGATGTTGGAGGTCAAGTGTTGGATGTCAGATGTTGAAAGTTTGATGTTGAATGATGGAAGTTCGATGTTGGATGTTGGGTGAGTTATCAATACTTGCAATTTCCTTTATAAGACGATCTATTTTAAATCAATTGGAATCCGTATTTTACAGTTACTACAATAGTTATAACCTGCGCCACTGTACTTTATTAAACGCAGTGACTCCAGATACGGCAGACGTACTCCGTATTTTTTTTCCGGGGTACGTGATAGATGTGCGCATGCGCTCTAGACAGACTTAATTTTTTTTACGGCTGTAGATGTGCGCATGCGCGATAACCGGACTCCGAATTATTTTTTTTCGGGGTCCAGCTATAGATATTGCTCCTGACCCTAATCCCAACCCTATTCCTAACCCTAACCCTAACCCTAGCCCCGAAAACAAAAATTAGCAATAAAATGCAGTCCGTCTGCCGCGCATGCGCACATCTATCACGTACCCCGGGAAAAAAATACGGAGTACGTTTGCCGTATCCCGAGCCACTGCGTTTATTAAATTCTAAATGTGGTGACACAGGTAGAAATGTTGCTCTGAAGCAGGAGACAGAACAGACGTCAGAGTGGAAAGAGTTTGGCATGTTCCATAACTCCACCTTGGCTGTTGACGGCGACAAGAATAACTTTCTAGAAAACAGAAGTTGTTCACACACGAATCAAAATGACCATTTACCCTCATGGTCAGTGAAGTTCCGTCAACCTGTAACAGTGACAAGATATGTTTTATACAACAGACGACGTATTTGTAAGTCTATTTTTATCTATTTGCAGACAAAACACTTTTATCAAAAGCGTGTGTGCTATTAAATTTTAACATTTATTTTTTGTTTAGGGAAAGGTATGCTGTAATCAGTGTACTTTTTTGTTTAGGGAATGTATACTGTAAACCAGGTACATTTTTTTGTTTAGCGAATACCCCAAGCATACGACTGAAAGGTTTTATTTTGGAGAGTTTCAACTCAAACAATCTGAAAGTTTTTCAATATCAGGATAAGGAAAAAAGTGAGAATTATATTTATAGCACTGTCCCTAACAGCCTGAGTGCAGACGTTTCCATGGTGAAGATACAACCCACAAACAACAGAAATGGATTACACCTCGAGCTGTGTGAGGTGAACGTGTTTGGTGGTGAGCACAAGTTAAGTTTTATTCTCTAGCCGCTGATGAGTTTGTGGTTTAACGAAATATATCTGTAGGCGCTACAAGGTGACTGGTTAGCATATTGGTTCTGATCGCGATCTTCTGCATGCTGTAGGCGACGGGCTCAAATCCTGGCTTGCCCTGTCACTTACCTAAGTCTCTCCCGTTGTGCCTCCTTAGTCATTACGCACTTTGGTTTAGTGGTGATTATATGAAATACATAATATAAAGCGTCAAATATACCGGTTTTGCGATATATTCATTCAATTTTTTTAAACATTGACATAACGTGAAAGTTACGGTTTTTGAAAATATTACGCCTTGATGAGATCTGTACACAAGGACGTGCCATGGTATGGTTCAAAACACCAGGGTGGTAGTTCTATTAGGGGTGGCTAAATCTCAACGAATGGGCATATGGTAAAGCGCTCGACTGTCGACCTGAAGTTACACGGTTCGATCTCCGGTGAGGAACAAGTAAATTTTTCAGGTCTTGGCTTAAGTTCCCTATATAGCTCCCGTGGTGCCTCCGTGGCCATTACACTCCCGGTTGTGGTGGGGATGAAAGAAGGGCAACTACTAATCATAAAAATCGTCTCATTTAGGTGGACGATTTTCTTTTTCGGGCTCTAAAAGACTTAAGTCTGAACCCGCAGTTATGACTGCGGGAGTTCAAACAGAGCGTGGAAATATTTGTATCCCCCAGGCGGCGGATGGGCCAATTGTGACACAGCCCGTAAAAACCATCTAGTTTTATGGAGCCCTTGTTTACAGCTTCTACATATGAAAAGTCGTACGCGCCATTTCTTAGCCAGAATAATTCAATCAAATATTACCAGATAAGTCATTCACTTACATACTTTATATTTTATTCGCTTAGTACATACATCTCATGAAGATGTCTGTTTTTTTTTTTGTACGCTTTGTTTTAGAAAATGCTGTAATATCTGAAAAAAAGAATCATCTATCAACAGTTTCTGATTATGGTTGGTGTGGTACCTGACCGTCAAGCTTTTGTGATATACCTGACCGTCAGGCTGTTGTGATAAACAGCTTGACGTTTACGCATAGCACCCTTCATATTCAGCTATCCATCCATCCATCCATCCATCCATCCATCCATCCATCCATCTATCTACCCATCTATATATTTGTCAATCTATCTATCATCTATCTATCTATATGCCTATCTGTCCTACCACTCACCCGTCTGTTGGTCTGTCCGTTCGTCTATTCATCCATCCATCCATCCATCCATTCATCCTTCTATCCATCCATCCATCCATCGATTCATCCATCTATCCGTTTATCTATCTGTATGTCTGTTGGCCTGTCTGTCCAACAACAGAAATGGATTACACCTTAAGCTGTGTGAGGTGAACATGTATGGGGGGTGAGTACACGTTAAGTTTTATTCTCTTGACGTGCCCAGTCAAAAACCCAATGTCTCTCCCGTGGTTGCCTCCATTGTCATTGCTCAATTAGGCTTTAGTGGTGATTAAATAAAATGCATAATATAAACCGTCACATAAACTGGTCTACGATAATGACAATTAATTAAAAAAAAAAAACATTGATATAACAAGAAAGCCACATAGTTTGAAAATGTTACGCCTACAGCGAGTAATTATATAAAATATTAGTAACTTGATCCTAAATCAGATATGTACACAAGTCTGCGCCTTTGTATTTTTCAAAACTGTTACGCGTTCTTTTAATATATTCTTTCATTATTGCTATATTTCCAAGCACACAGTCATAGATAGGTCAAAACGTATTAATGTAAAGTATAAAAATAATTGAAATTTATTCAAAACTACTCGTGACTGCTAGACTCCAATACAACAATAACTGCAAACTAACTTAAACTTCTGCCTCGATCGACTGCCCGTCCCCGAATGTCGTGGGAAGGGAATAGAGGGGGTGGGGTGTTATCGTAACAAAAAACACTGGGACGGCAACCTTATTTGGGGCAGTTAAAATCTCACCCCACAAAAGAAGAAAACAAGGTCAAATCAAGAGGGAGAGGGAGAGAGGGGTATAAAAATATTGGTTGCACCCGGGCGGATGATATGCTACGTATGGCACTGCTCGTAGAGACTATCCAGTTTTACGGGGGCCCTGTTCACAGGTACATATCAGGTCTTGATGCACGTGATCGCCACGATGTGTGATACTCGAGACGGTCAAGTATGCCACAACATCGCGACTTTCACGTATCCATCCCTCAAACTATCTACCTATTTATCAAACTACCTGTCTACCAAACTACCTATTTATCAAACTACCTATTTATCAAACTACCTATTTATCATACTACCTATTTATCAAACTACCTATTTATCAAACTACCTATTTATCAAACTACCTATTTATGAATCTAACCATTCATCAATCTACCTACTTATCATTCTATTAATAGATCTATCTATCTAACTATGTATCTATCTATTTATTAAACTACATATAACCTATCTATGTGCATGACTGGCAATATGCCTGCCAGTCTGGCTGTCCTTCCGTCTGTCCATCTATCCATCCATCCAATCTATCTTTCTATCAATCTATCCGTCTCGATCTATTTTTATCCATATACGTCATCTCTTAGAAACCCTCTGTCCAGAAGGCAAGTACGGGTTTGAATGTAATGAGACATGTGACTGCCCAGTGAAATGTGAGACCAGCTACAACAGGTTAATGGGATGTCCACAGTGTCCAGCATGCTATAGGGGTACAATGTGTGATAAAAGTTAGTAATTGAATATTTATTTTATAGAATTCGTCTGGACCTAGCGATTTAAAAAAAAAAAATTGTTATGGGTATATTTTATTGTTTTGCTGAATTTGCTGAGAAATTATTTTTTGTATCTTTAATAAAGTAAAGTCATTAAATCAAAAAAGCATTGTCAGTGAAATATAAAGTATTAAGCACGGCAAAATAAGGGGTTGGTTTTGAATCAAAGTCCCATTTAAAAAAAAATGTATTAGACCAACTACTTATATTTACCATAAAAAAAGGGTCAATATTGGGGAACCAATTGAAACAAGTCAAATATTTCAATCTGTTATTTTACATTAAAGGGGTCCAGATTGATTGGTTGATAACCGTTGTAAAAAAAAAAAAGAGAGATCCTGTTTTGTCCATTAAGGTGGAGATAATTATCAATGTATTTGATTAACAGTTTGTTTTTTTCTGCCCATTTACTATAGACCTCTAGGAAGTCAAAGATGAATGTAGTCACTGTGACATTATGACGAATCGTGCCATAGCCAGACTGCCGCTGAGACCGTCTTAATAAAGTTTTGAATATTACCAGAGTTTTCTAGACATGGAATAACATTTTATGATCGCCATGGCACTTGTATTGCTTAATTATTTAACTAAACAGGGGGGGGGGGGGAGAGACATATTAGGCTTTAAAAAATCCTTTTATTTGTAGAATATGGAAACAATATTTCTTTGCTGTAAAGCACGCACACATATATGTCTTATATATATAGACATAATCGTCTAAAAAAGTCGACCGTTTGACAGACCCTCACACCGTGCAGTGTATAGGATGTTCATGGCAATAAAAGCCACATGTCTGCACGTTACAAATGCCCGGCACCGCTAAAAATAGTCTTGGGACGAAGAGAGGTTTTACGTCACACGTTCGCGGAGTTAAAAAAAAAACAGCGCGCGTCGACCGTCAGTATAAAAATAGTCTGGGGAATTCCAAAATTATTGAAATTGAAGAGAGACAACTTACTAATTGAGAGTATGTTTGGTGCGCATTTTGTTCATATCACCATTTTCAACTCCAACAACTGCGTGCCTAATAGCCGGTCCGGGTACCGGGCCTGTTTACTAGTATATATATATATATATATATATATATGAGACCGCCTATAGATAGAAATTTTAATTGCTAAAATTTTACTAAACATTTCATGTTATAACTATAATCTCTTCAGCAGAGATTAAAGAGACATACAGTATGAGTCAATGGACAGCTTTGGTCAGTTTTATTGTCTTAGGCTGTCTGTCATTCATTATCCTGACCATCGTGATATTTAACGTAACCGTGTGCTGTCGTCAGAAGAGGTCAGCGCGTGGTACGTCACGTAGTACGTCACTGGAGCAGCGCAGCAGCCCCAGACGTAACAATGGCTACTCCCAGACGACGTTTGCAGGTCAGCAAGATGGACGAAGTACTCGAGGTAATTGGTTTTGATACTTAGAAGTGTCAGACATAAAGTAAAATTTGTTTATACGTTAGGTAGATTCTCTTGACACATAGGTGCAGAGCCTCTTGTAAGTGTTTGGTAGTGCAAGAATCCAAGGTTCATTCTAGGGGCCACAGGGGGCTGCAGCCCCCCCCCGAATTAATTCTAACAATTAAATTATAAAATATACTTCTTTATCATTGTGTTCCAATTTTTTCTTATATAAAACTCTCCGCACAGCCCCCCCCCCCCCCCAAAAAAAAAAAAACGAAATTCTGACTACGGCCTTGACATTGTACGATTTGTAGACTTCTTATCCAACTAATGAACCCACGTGTCCTGGAGTGCCTACCTAGAGAGTTTGAACATTTGAGCGTTAAAATGATGGAGATTTCATGGGCCTTGCACGTTTCTTCGATATTATCAATTTTTTTTTTTTTGTGAGGTAAAAATTCCATTAACTGAATTCTTATAAAATTATCTCCTAAAAATGTATACGTAATAATAAATATTTAAATGTTTAGATTAATCATTCACTATTAAGCAACCCAATCTCGTGTCCAATGACTGTGATACTCGGAACACTGTGTGTGTTTGCTGTGTAGCATGGTTGTACTGGGCTCTGCTAAAGATATGTGTGTGCTCTCCTTTATTATGTTTGTGTGGTCTGTTGTAATGTATGTGTGTGTGTGTGTGCTCTGTCGTAAGGTGTTGATTTCTCTCTGCCGTAATTTGTGTGTGCTCTGTTGTAAAGTGTGCCCTCTGTTGTAATGTATCTGAACAGCCGACGATTTTTCTGCGCGCACATCCTAGGGGGGTAAACTCTGCCAGAAAGCTTATAATTTTAACCTCATTTTGAGCAATACATACTAATTCATTGACTTGTGAAGTCTGAATTGTTGAAACACCTCCAAAATACCACTGAACCCACATTATGATTCGGGAGGGGGGGTTTGGTTTTTTAAACTGTTGGAATTGTAACATTTAAGAAACACGAATCATACATTTCTGTAGTTGTCTTATACTATTCTAATACTCGTAGTATTTCTTATTATTTCTGTTTTAGATTTACCATTACTAGAGCTTCACAGAGGGTTCAAGAACGTGAGAGAAGCCAACAAACTGATGAATGAAAACTTCGCAGGCTACACGAGTCTTAGTACTCATTTGGTAACAGATGAAGACGTGTATCAAGAGATCTGTCTTTGATCTACACATTTTCTTTGCTAAACACTTAGCTATACACATGTATATGTACTACCTGCCTTCGAGTCTAGTTACCTACATATTTAATGTTTACCTTTCTAAGTTTATTGAGCTCTATATAGCCACTAGCTCGCCTAATACCTATCAAAGTTCACTCGACTATCGTTTCAACAGTCTGTTAGGAAACTAAGATAGCATTAATACTACAGTCTATCTATCTATCTATCTATCTATCTATCTATCTATCTATCTATCTATCTATCTATCTATCTATCTATCTATCTATCTATCTATCTATCCATCCATCCATCCATCCATCCATCCATCCATCCATCCATCCATCCATCCATCCATCCATCCATCCATCCATCCATCCATCCATCTATCTATCTATCTATCTATCTATCTATCTATCTATCTATCTATCTATCTATCTATCTATCTATCTATCTATCTATCTATCTATCTATCTATCTATCTATCTATCTATCCTGTCTGTTATTTTAATCTATTTATCTATATATCATGTATGTCTGTCTAATCTAACAAACATATCTATCCGTTTATCTCTCTAAATATATTAATCTATCTATATAGCTGTTTATCTTTTTTTCCTATTTATCCTTCTATCCACGATGCCAAGCTTGTCTCGTTACCACTGGCTGGGTGCGAGACCCTGTGTTCAGATTATATGTATACACCTCTGGATGTTCAGATTATATGCATACACCTCTGGATGTTCAGATTGTATGTATACACCTCTGGATGCTCTTTGATTTGCATTAATGTATTTGTCTTCCATGTTGCTTAACTCACAAATTTACTAATCAAAACAATGGTAATTGATGACACTCCCAATGAATGTTTTTTTTATAGATTGTATTAAATTATAAGTTACGTGGCAGGAATTGGTGTATCATTATCATTGCCCTTCATCCAAGGCAGGGTATGAGACCACCAACAGGAACATTTCTCCAGAGTCCTCCGTCAGGGTATGGGGCCACCAACAGGAACAGATTTCCATAATCCTCTGACAGGCTATGGGGCCACCAACAGGAACATATCTCCAAAGTCCTCGTCCTTTGCCATCTTCTCCACCTGATTCCAAGTGTATCCCATCATTGTGGTGTTAGCTTCTCGGTCTTAACACATCACAGGGTGTTTCTTTGGTGGCCTCTCTTCCCTTATATATATATATATATATATATATATATATATATATATATATATATATATTCCAAGTGTATCCTATCATTGTGGTGTTAGCTTCTAGGTCTATAGGGCTGCTGATTAAACTGCGTTAATTTGCGATTAACGCGTCAAAAAAAATTTGCGATTAAAATTTTTAACGCAACACCTAAATGCGTTAATTTAACCAAAATGCTGAAAGTTCACCAAATCGATAAATAACGGAATTTCACGCAACAATTTGAAGTTAAAGTCCGTTCACTTATTAAGTAGATCTACCACCCCTACCCTGTCATAATTTCCACGCACCCTCACCCCTAGGTACGTCGACAAAAGCCCCAATTGTAATATAAAATGAAGATGTTTTGTTATATAGCCAGCCCTTCGACAAGTGAACCTCCTGCTCCCTTCCCGGTCGATATAAAAAGAAAAAAGTTTCATTCACTAGTTTACATTATATACTGTAGTGTATTGGTGGAGGTACTGTAGTGTACTGGTGGAGGTAAAAGAACGACAAGTGTTTGGTGAACTCTGTTATAATTAGGTCAAAATAAAGAGATGTTAGAGATTTTGTATCACCATTTTTTTGCGCCCAATTTTTTATCGCATTTGAAAATACAGCGTCTTGCATCAGCTGCACTAACAGTTTCATGACACTTGAAATCAATGTCTAGACATGGTCTAGACTATGCTATGTAAACATCAGTACACGAGACAGTGTATGTATTTTTCAGAATTATTGTGATACTGAGCTAAATTTAATATTTTATATTAATTAACGTTCTGAAACTAGCGGTGTCGATATGATAGAAAGAAAGGCATATTTTCGTTTGTGCTTTGTATATAGCAATAAAAACATCAATAGATTTTTCTCTAAGAGTTAGACCGGCAAAAACTCTGATACAACTGTTGCTATAACCAAAATGAAACGAAAGAAAGAATTTTTAATGTTGACACACGAAAGAACAACAGAAGATTAAAATAAAAGCCGACCTATCAAAATTTTGCTTTGAACTTTTGAAACTGTAACATTAAAGAGTGTCATTTTACAAGATTCTTTTTTATTAATTTAACTGACAGAAAGATGAAAAAATAAAATTTTCTTTTCTGTTGTTCACTAAAACATTGAACAAATAGTTTATAGTAAGAAAGTAAATGAATGAAAGAATATAAGATTAACATTTATGGACATTGAAACGCAAATCAAAAACTTCAAAAGAAGATTAAAAGTAAATTTGTCCTTCAACTCGGCCACTGTGGCTGTCATTTCTGACGCGTGCTCCTAGTTTGAAACAATGGAACCGGTGTCAACATGTTTTTGGGACATCTTTAAGTGGAGAGAGAGTGTGTTAAAAATGTGACTAGGTGGGGACAGGGGGGGGGGAATAAAGAAAAAACAAACGCGTTAATAATAAGTGAGCGACAACTTTCTGGCTATACTATTATTTTATGAAAGAAAAGTTACATTTGAGATATAAATGACGCGCGTATTTTTTTTTTTTTTGAAATGGGAAATGGATGGTAGGGTAAACAGACTTACTACTTACGTGTGGGTGAAGTGAAGCAAACTATGACAGGGAGGGAGGTAAGAGGGGTTGACATACTTCATTAGTTCGGAAACTATGGTACGAAAAAAAAGGTCAGACATTGTTGTTAAAAAAAAAGAAAACAATTCGCATCATTGACGTGATTGATACATGTCCAAAAACTGGTCTCAATAACTAATTCAATAGACATATATGCTAATGCTTAATAAATATGTTATAATTCATTAAACCTCTTTCGTAAATTAAAATGACTTGTTTATTATGCCAATGTCATGCTTTGATGTCATGACATATTAGTTTGAATACAAACAATTGTATTATATTGTGTCGATTAAAATGTGCGTTAATTTGGATTAAAATTTTTAATCATGCGTTAATTTCGATCAATTTTTTTAATCGAACAGCAGCTCTGTTATATATATATATATATAAATCATCATGCATTTTGTAATTTTTTCAACCTATTATTACTCTTACGGGACTTGATAATAAACTGTCATCATGAAGATGACTTTCGTTCATTGATTCTCAGATAATAAATAAGACTAATAATGTACATACTAGTTTAAGTGACTTAACAATAATACATTGCAATAATGAAAAGTTACGATTTGAGAAACGAAACAACAAAGTGAATTTTTAAACAATGACCTGGCAAACATAAATTGAAGATATACTGGGTTAAACCATTGATAAACATGTCAGCAAAGCAGGTCAGACAATTAAAGGTCATAGGTGGGTCTAAAGGGTTGCATGGGTCTTTATTAGTGTACAAACGTTAAAAAAATGAATCACATAAAGTGGCAAAACATTGTTTTCAAGCTTCCCTTCTTTAAGCCTTCCTCAAACCAAAGCGAAACGTTCCGCTGCGCTATTTCTCACGTGAGATTTTTCAAAGCGCGAAAAACCCTCGCTACACCTAAGCAAAGCGAACGTGGGCGTCAGCCGACCGGATATAATGATTTTTTAAATTTTCTTTTTTTTTGTTTGAAGACGTCGGCAGACATTTTCTTCTTATTATACATTTTCTGCAGTTATTGTATTTTACAAGTAAAAAGTGAAAAAAACACTTACTTTTTGGTATAATCTAATATAATTCAAGTTTCTATATATAAATGTAAGTCTTATTTGTTAATTTTAAGACATTTATATCAATTTTAACCTTGATTTTCATTTGAGTCGATGTTTCTAGGCAGCCATTTTGGATTGTTTACATTCGCGAAACGCGAAAAAACTCTGAAAGAAGTGATGCCGCGAAATTTCTCTGCACCGCCGCGGAAATTCTCCGCGGTTTGAGCATATCCATATAAATACATTGCCGCGAAAGAGGGGAAAATTCCGCGAGCTATCTAGATACGCGAAATTCGCTTTAGTTTGAGGATACCTTTAGAATACTGTTTCAACGAGGCGATGGTGGAGGGGGGGGGGGTCGTGCAGGGGGAAATAATTAGGGAGCGACCGATATTCCTTTTTACCGATAGTCCGAA
>JAGDYQ010000001.1:35214035-35228773 GCA_021962125.1 Bulinus truncatus | reverse complement strand
CCCCACGGCTAGTAGTCTCAACATAATGGCAGATAAGATTAGGGCCCATGTACACGTTGGGCCCCCATAGCAAGTATCTGGATGAACTATACGTTAAGATGACCCTTGAAAATCACCAGAATGTTGTTCGCTTCAAGTGCTTAATGTAGTTATTTATATTTGCCTATAATACATTGGCAATACTTTCATTTAAATAATGCTTTGAACGCATCTCTCTGTCACCAGCGCCTGGACGCTACGATACCTTGATTTATCTGAGTTACAGAGGTCTTTGTTTGTCTCAGGGGCAGCTTTTGTTTCATGGGCAGCATTTGTCTGTATGAGCCAGCAGTCGTGCGCCATCTTGGCTCAGTTTGGGAGGGCCATTCTTATCAATAGGAAAACGCCTTGGGCTTCCCGCTGCCTAAAATGGCCCGGTATTTTCTCCTAGGGCCTTTATTCTCTGCCTATGACCTCAATTCTCTTCCTATAACCTCCATTCTCTGCCTATGAACTCATTTCTCTGCCTATGACCTCAATTCTCTTCCTATAACCTCCATTCTCTGCCTATGACCTCATTTCTCTGCCTATGACCTCATTTCTCTGCCTATGAGCTCAAATTTCAATAAAATGTTATCAATAAATTGTTTCACAGACAAAGTGGCCATCAGTCAGGTCCTCCACAAGGCCGTAGTCGAGGTGCAAGAATCTGGCACAGTGGCTGCCGCCGCCACCACCATCGCCATGGGATTCATGTCCTCCCGGCTACCCACAACCGACACGTTCATCGCCGACCATCCTTTCATTTACTTCCTGAGGGATAACGAAACTGGCCAGATTCTCTTCCATGGAAAGTTTTCTGGCTAAACTTTCTGCCAGGATGGACTGTGAATGCTAAATGGGTTTTGATGCAATATGAGAACTTTTATTTTTTAATCATTGAATGTATTGATTTTTCTCAGTCACATTAATTTCTCGCTTTATATATAATACAAAGATGTATCAATAATTACTATATGTTATTGATATGCTATTTCTGCTTAGTATGCAATAATAATTAAATGTTATGATGATATAAACGTGTGTTTTTTACTTTTAAAAATGTAACAAATAAATACAAAAATATTTTCAAAAAAAAAAACCCATTTCTCATTAAATTATTTTTTTAAACTGAATATTACTTAGTGAATCGATCTAACAGCTGATTAGTTAATTACTCAACCAATCATTTACTTAATCTCATAAGCCATGCATCTCTAGCTGTTCGATATACCTATCTATGCATCTATATCATCGTCTACGTTATCTTCATTTCTATCTATATATATCTGTGAGTTTTTAAACGCCCTATTATATTCGAAACAGTGAGGTAAAAAAAAAATATGAACGATCTGAAAGAGACTTTAAAAAAACGGATTTACAGCTTCCACAATGATATCGTATGACGAAATAGCATTCGGACTTTTACTCTACGTCATTCGATATAGCGACCTTTACAATAAAGCTACCTTACACACTCACGCCATAGTTATAAAGAGGTTTTCTAAGAAGTGGCGCATTTATAATAATCAAGTTCATATCCGTCTTTCCAATGGTCTTTGTGGGGTATGGCGGCTTGGATCACTGCTCTAGGCCCATCGCCTGATGAGGGGGCCCAGTCAAAGGTAACTCCGTGAATCGGAATGTACCTTACATAGAATCCCCTTGGGCCCACATAAAGACACTCATCCTATGCCCCGCATAAGAGACACATCCTAGGCCCCGAATGAGACTCTCATCCTAGGCCTCGCATGAGACACATCCTATGCCCCGCAAAAAGAGACACATCCTAGGCCCCGAATAAGACACGCAACCTATGCCCCGCATAAGACACTCATTCTAGGTCCCACATGATACTCTCATCCTAGGCCCCCGCTTTAGAGACACATCTTTGTCCCGAATAAGACACGCATCCTACCAATCATTTAATCTTTTGTTTCGATCCAGCTACATTTAGCCTAAACGACCAACCGTTAGATCTTTTGCTACGAACCAAAACTCATTCTGCGCCCATTACAGACCGTTACATCTTTTGATTACGTCACTCCTCGCAGCGATCAACCTGGTTTAAATTTAAATTAATTAACTATTCAGCTTGGCATGTTCTGGAGACTTCATATTTATTACTTCTCGTCTCGAGCTAAAACATAACCACACTGTCGTTTTTTTTTTAACTCATCTTTTTCGTTGTGTGTAGCCTAAAACATTGTCTTCAGCTACAGAGGTAAAAATAACCTTTACTTCACATTTTATATAATTAATTCAATTTATACAATATGCTTTTAAAAAAAAAATATTTATTGAATATAGTCCTTTAAACCTATAACAGAGGTTGTTAGCCGAGATGCGTAAAGCGCTGAAAGCCCCGAGTTCGATCCTCGGTGAGAACCAAAGGAAATTTTTCCAAGTTTAGATAAAGGCTGGTTAAACGTTCCCCCCCCCCCCCACCAAGTCCACCCAGCTTTAGATAGGTACACGCCATTAGTTGGTGGGGCGAGGAGGATAAAAGGCGGCAGGGCGTTGTGCTAACCACCCTATCACTCACTTTACACGCAGATGTTACATAAACAGATGAATAACACACCTCATCTGTCCAGATGCCCATTTAAATCTACGGGTTTTTTTTTTGACCCCCATATTAGAATAATGCCGATAAAAAAGGTTAAAAAAATTACCTCCCCCCCCCAATCGTTTCGTAAAACTTTACAAATCAAACTAATGTAGGGCCACAACTATAACCATGAGTCACGTTGTAGTACGTTTAAGTTGCACTCTTCGATCCTATAAGCACCAAAAACGAAAGAAACTCTGTACGTTTCCATTAAAGAACGCTCGATACCAGCACACAGGTCAGAGACACAGAAGGTATTTATATCACACAGAAAAGCACACCGCTGTACGAAAATTCCCCAATTTGTTGTTATTTTCCTTTTAATAGTGTACCACCTAAATTAGAATAATACACAAATATGGCTGCTTTCGGAAAAAAAAACACCATTTAAAATTGACTAAATGTAATTTATATTCCGTGGTAAAAAGCAGACCAAAATTGTGTAAATTTGATCTCCTTTGAAAAGCAGACCAAAATTGTGTAAATTTGATCTCCTTTGAAAAGCAGACCAAAATTGTGTAAATTTGATCTCCTTTGAAAAGCAGACCAAAATTATGTAAATTTGATCTCCTTTGAAAAGCAGACGGAAATTGTGTAAATTTGATCTCCTTTGAAAAGGAGACCAAAATTTTGTAAATTTGATCTCCTTTGAAAAGCAGACGGAAATTTTGTAAATTTGATCTCCTTTGCCTTTTTGTCCCAAGATCGATAAGTGCATCATCAATAGTTAGTTAGAACACGGTAACATCAATTTAAAATGTCAATCAGCCCTTGTTTATAGACTGAACAATGTTAGCTTACTTATGTATGCCGATATAAAAGGAAAAGGCTCTTGTCATTAGTGAATTAATGAGTCAAGCTTTTTTTTTATTCTGAGAAACTTTTTGTTGCCAACTTTCATCATTTTTGTGATTAGCATACACAAGTTTTCATTTCTAGCAAAAAATCATCAGTTGTTTATCATTTGGCTGTCAACCACTGCTTGAGGGAGCCTCGACTTTAAGATGTCATATGGCGCATACTTTAAGATGACATGTGGCGCATACTTTAAGATGTCATGTGGCGCATTGCTCCTGGTCTTCGTGGGCCATCTAGTCAAAGCCGACCAGGAGTTATCTCTGTCATCAGCATCTTCAGATTTCTCCCAGAGGCTGTACCAGGAAATAGCGCGTGACAAGTCGAATGTCATCTATTCACCTTACAGGTATATATTTACATTAACACAATAATAGTGAGGCAACTGGTGGAAGTTTAAAATTCAGACACGGGGAGACAACCAGGCACATTTTATTTATACATTCTAATGTTTTGTTCTAAATAAGATGTTTTAGTCAATTTTCTTCACATGTCCTGTCGTAAAAAAAAAACAACAAATTAATTAAATTTAATGAATCAGTATCCACTCGGTCCTGACAATGACCTCGCTAGGCGCTCGTGGAGAAACTTTGACTGAGATGAGAACTGCACTAGGCATCAGTTCACTGGGAGATGAAGTTCACGGAATGTATAGAGAACTTATACAGAAGGTCGGTATATATATATATATTTAGATAATATGATTTCTTAGGCTTTCAAATTATTTCCCATGTAACTTCAAAGTAGCTTTGTTAATACCAGTTAAAGTAAAATTTCCCAACTGAAGCCAATGTGGAGCATTGGGGTTAGAGTTCACTAGTTTCTGTAGCCACGGCTATTGGTTGGGATTGTGTGGCTAGGACAGCGCCCCCCCCACCTCCCCAGCCGCATTTTAATCGCTCCAGTTTAGTTTTATCAATGCTGAATTTCCAATCACAAAATATCAATGCCTGTGTGGCTCTCTTCCTATTATTTTAAACTAGCTGTACCCTGCAAAACCTTTGCAAAGAGTTATATCCCCTTAGGCTTGATCGGTGGGCTAGGTTATTTTTGGTTTCGGGCAGTTCCGATTTTTTCCTTAATTCTGGTGTATTGATTCTTTACTTTCGATTTAACGCAGAACCAAAATCGCTATTATTTTATTAGATAGAAGACATAATTCTTCGTCTTTCCAATCCATTCTAGTTTTATATGTCGAGGAATTTGTGTGTGTGTGTGTGTGCGTGTTTGTGTTTTAATTGCCAGAGACACCTAATAAATAAAAAAAAAATAAAGTAATCAATTCAATTACAGCCTTGTAACTTGCTTTCAAGCTTAGAAAAAAAATTAATATGTAGCGACCAGCAATGTAGCCAGATTGGCAGGTGTGTTTCGGACATCGGTGGATGTTTTAGCTTACTGGCGGTTTTGCGGATTTGGGCGGTTCAGCGTTATATTTGACACTTCTAAAAAAAATTTACGAACAAATTTTGGTGTACGATTTGACATTTCTATTCATTTGCACTAAAATGGCGGGTTTTGGCAGACTTCTTTATGATTTTCGTTTTTTTTTTCATTAAAAAAAATCTGGCAACATTGACGGTCGGATACAGAGATACTGTTGTTATTAATTATCCAATGATGAATCTCATTTGTTAAAAAAATGCTGAGCAATTATTACATGGTTTTCAAAAAATGTTACACATTTTCAGGTGAGAAAAGAGATTAGTTAAATTAACATACTTATTTCTAATTTGAAAAAATGTTACACATTTTCAGGTGAGAAAAGAGATTAGTTAAATTAACATACTTATTTCTAATATATCACATTCTGAATTCACACTTGCTGACGTAAAAATGTATCTCTCAGCTAAATTACTCTATCATTTCCCTAGATATTAAATCTTTCTCACACATTTTAAATAATTAATATCAAATATTTGCAACTAATGGGTCATAAATTCAGCTGCAGGTAAATAAATTACCCCCCCCCCCTTTACTTTTATCTCAGTCCACGTAACAAGCTCTCCTACGCAGCTATGGTTATGCTCCTTTGTGCAGAGTTATTGAACTTGATAATTGTTATTACTGTGTCCATATCTAGTTAAATTCGGACTCAATCACAGAAATACACACAGGGAATGTCATATTTGTCAAGTCCAACCATACGGTAGAGCCGAAATTTATCAACGATACTTGGCACTATTATTTCGCTAAAACTGACAACATTGACATGTCCGCCGACGGGGGCCCAGAGAAACCCATTAACGACTTCATCGCGAACCAGACGGAAAACATGATCAAAGATATCCTGGAACTAGGTAAGAAAATATCAAAACGATTTTAAATATAAGCACTCCACACGTTTTAGGGGGGCCCAAAGTAAAGATATATTAGGGGCCCAAAGTAAAGTAATATTTAGGGGGCCTAAAATAAAGGTATATTAGAGCCCAAAGTAAAGTAATATTTAGAGGCCAAAAATAAAGGTATATTTAGGGGCCCCATAGTAAAGGTATATTTAGAGGGGGCCCAAAATAAATGTATATTTAGGTGGCCGAAAGTAAATGTATATATAGGGGGGCCCAAGGTAAAGGTATATTTATGGGGGTCAAAGTAAAGGCAATAGCCCCTACTGTAATTCACTTTAACCCTTGCCCCCCTGCTGTAATATATTAAACAGTCATTACTTGTGGAGTACTTGTGGAGAACCGGGCTGTCAGTGGAAATACGCCAACTCCATTTCTTTTAAAACTGGTGAAGTGAGATGGTTCAGAAATTCTCAAAGCCTACATATGTGTGTGTGTGTGTGTGTGTGTGTGTGTGTGTGTGTGTTTATGAGTAGGCCGGATAATAACTCAGCTTCAGTATATATTTTAAATGCTTCAAGGAAAAACAAACATTCTTCAAAAAATGAGGCCGGCGATGCAGTTTCTGTCCCAGGCTACCCGCTTAGTTTTGACAAACATAAGAACTCTTCTGGTTCTCTCTCTCTTTCTCTCTCTATATATATATGTGTGTCCATACATCGTCATAGAGTGTGGCTTAGCTGATTTAACCTGGGCCCCCCACGCCGGTGTCTACGTGGTGTTGTGAGAAACGTCGAAAACTTAGTAACCAGATCACAATTAAATTATTTTTTTCAGTCGGGCCCCAAAAGTTATTAAGCCCGGGCCCTGTAAATCGGATATCTTAATTTGTCAAACGGTTTGCGTCATTCTCAGGTGCGATTGATAACAGCACGGTCATGCTTCTCATAAACACCATCTTCTTCAATGGGCAGTGGGAGAGAGAGTTCAACAAAAGTTTAACACGAAGCCAGAATTTCGAACTTCTAGGTGGTCAAGTTAAACAGGTAAGATGTAAATGGATTACGTCAAACGATGCACATGAGTCACACTTCACTTTTTGTGTGTGTGCTGGTTTCATTGACGATGAATTGATTTAAAAAATAGACGCAGATGATGATAATACATCGCTAGAATATCTTGGAAATATCATGATATATAGTAGGATACCATGAAACAGCAATAGAGTTTTTAGGATCTTATTAAAGTATACATTATTTTAAAAAAAAAAAGAAACCTCACTGTTATGTGCCCCATGATTCATATATGAATCAACCATATTTTTTTATTATTATAATCTTATTATTAACTTTGGCCTAAAAAGGTGGATGGAAAATTACCGGAAAAGCATGCGCAATCAACTTTCGCTTTTTTATTTCCGATCTGATGTTAATAATAGTACAAATATAAAAATAAATAAATTGGGCACTGTAGGGCTTAAGATAAAAAAAAATACCGTATACAAAATGTCAATAAGAAGTTGTTCAAGTTAAGTTTTTTTTTTAACGCTTGTTCAGGTTGATATGATGCACGATACAAGGGCGATACACATCAAGAGAGACTACTCTAATTGCGTAGATGTTGCTGTGCTCCCCTTCAGAGGAGGTAGATTCAGCTTGTACATTGTGTTGCCCCAGAAAGTGGACGGCATCAGTGACGTAGGTAAGAGCTCTAACCATCACTGACAAACTAAGGAACTCTGACCATCACTGACATACATTGTTAATAACTCTAACCATCACTGACAAACAAAGAAAGGAACTCTAACCATCACTGACATACAAAGATAGGAACTCTAACCATCACTGACATACAAAGATAGGAGCTCTAACCATCACTGACATACAAAGATAGGAACTCTAACCATCACTTACATACAAAGAAAGGAACTTTAACCATTACTGACATACAAGGAAAGGAACTGTAACCATCACTGATAAAAAAAGAAAGGAACTCTAACCATCACTGACATACAAAGAAAGGAACTGTAACCATCACTGATAAAAAAAGAAAGGAAGTCTAAACATCACTGACCAACAAAGATAGGAACTCTAACCATCACTGACATACAAAGATAGGAACTTTAACCATCACTGACATACAAAGAAAGGAACTGTAACCATCACTGACATACAATGGTAGGAATTCTAACCATCACTGACATACAAAGATAGGAACTGTAACCATCACTGACCTAAGTAAGAACGATATAAAATTTTCATTAATTTCCAGTGATTTTTTTTCTTCTTATGTTGAGCTCAGTGCGGTGCATATTTTATTATTTAACTCAATATCTTAAGAGTGGAAATAGTAATAGAGAGACTACAAACTATATATATATATATATATCTTTTTAAATAGAAAAACTATTGACACAACCTGTCAAAGTTCAGAGAATGTTCACTGGCTTCAACTACGGAAAAGTTCAACTGGCCGTTCCTAAATTCAAGACCGAGTCCACGATTAATCTTAACGGAGCTTTGAAAAATTTGGGAGTCGTCAAAGCATTTCAACCAACGGCTGATTTCAGTGACATCATAAATAAAGGTAATATGACCGTTGATTTATGATTTCTGAACGTAAATTTTAGAGATGGCACGATACCAAATCCCCTATATCATCCTCAATGTGTATTATACCTCTACAAAATCGATGTATGATATTTATAGTGAAACATGCATATCAGAAAACTCAAAGATTCATTTGTCAAGTAGACTTTTAATAATCGGTAAATTTCCGTAAGCCCTAGAGGGCTATCGGGGTTAATGAAGCGTATAATTCATCTGTTTCTATAACCTCGGCATATGAAGGGGTTGTGTGGTTAGCACAACGCCCAGCCACCTTTACTTCCCCAACTTGAAGTCAGGTACCCATTTAAAGCTGGGTGGACTTGCCGGGGCTTTTACCAACTTTTCATCAGGCCCTGGAAACATTCCATTTATTTCTCCCTGCGGATCGAACCCAGGACTTTCAGGTTGAGCCTCGACACCACTCAGATATTAGTCCGGCTTAGTAAGCGGACATTAGGCTAAAAAATATCCGACTCCGGTATAATACGGGAAAAAAGGGTTGCGATATTCTCTGTTCCCGATGGTAATCTTGAAGTATCTTCAATCATCAATTAACTTGAAGTATCTTCAATCATCAATTAACTTGAATTATCTTCAATCATCAGTTAACTTGAAGTATCTTCAATCATCAGTTAACTTGAAGTATATTTAATCATCAGTTAACTTGAAGTATCTTCAATCATCAATTAACTTGAAGTATCTTCAATCATCAGTTAACTTGAAGTATCTTCAATCATCAATTAACTTGAAGTATCTTCAATCATCAATTAACTTGAATTATCTTCAATCATCAGTTAACTTGAAGTATCTTCAATCATCAGTTAACTTGAAGTATATTTAATCATCAGTTAACTTGAAGTATCTTCAATCATCAATTAACTTGAAGTATCTTCAATCATCAGTTAACTTGAAGTATCTTCAATCATCAATTAACTTGATTAGAGTTGTCCTCCCTACAAACATTCATCACAGTTATGCCACTTGTTAGGTCACGGATGGCCAGCCCTTAGGCGCAGGCAGCAAATTTCTGCACAATCTATGATTAGACGGTGTCAGTGGCGTAGCGAGTTTAACCCGCGCCCGGGGCACAATAACTTTTTACCGCCCCCCCCCCTTTTAAAAACCATATAATATTATATGTAAAATATACCATCTGGCGCCCCTTTGTGAGTAGCGCCCGGGGCTTGATAACCCCTCTTGTCCCCCCCCCGCCTCACTACGCCACTGGGTGGGATAGGGCGCTTTAGACCCAAGATTCCCTGACAAATGTATTAGAAGCTATGTAAAAGAGCTTTGAAATTGTATGACACATTTAAATCTATAAAACTGAAGACTGTTTCTCGCTTGATGTGTCAAATGTTGGTCAGTTTCAGATGAATCGTTATGGAGTTGTACTTAAATAATTCTGAGATTTGGCGAACTTAAAATATATCTTCATTTAAATTGCGCATTTTGAATTTCTTTTTAATATTCTTGTTAGCTGAAGTTTCACTTTTATCTAGGCAATAACAATTACAAACAAAATAGAAAGAAAATTACAATAGCAAGTCAATTAAAAAACAGTTAATTATTTGACTAGTTTACAAAATTAGCGCAAATAATTTATGTGCACCTTCATTACCCAGTCTATGTGCACCTTCATTACCCAGTCTTTGTGCATCTTCATTACCCTGTATATGTGCGCCTTCATTACCCAGTCTATGTGCACCTTCATTACCCAGTCTATGTGCGCCTTCATTACCCAGTCTATGTGCACCTTCATTACCCAGTCTATGTGCACCTTCATTACCCAGTCTATGCGCACCTTCATTACCCAGTCTATGTGCACCTTCATTACCCAGTCTATATACCCTCTTTTAAACAATTTTCCTCACCCTGCAAGATTTGTATCATTCCCATTTGAAAGATAATCAACACATACTTGAACCCTCCAGACAAACATATGAATGTACCAACATCTTTTTTTGTGTGTGTGTGAATAGCTTTTAGAAACGTTTCTTTATTTACCGTTGTCTCAGCTGCAGATTTGATGTTGTAAGAATGTTACTTCAATTCGATGTACAATTCGCAACCCTCAGATCAACTTTACATCACCGATGCTGTCCACAAGGCTGTTATTGATGTCCAAGAGTCCGGCACCGTGGCTACGGCCGCTACATCTGTTAGTATGGGCGTCAGGTCGTCCGCCTCGGGCAAAGATGAAGGAACGTTCATCGCTGACCATCCTTTCATCTACTTCCTGAGAGATGTCGAGAGTGGCCAGATTTTGTTCCAAGGAAAGTTCTCTGGTTAAAACATTGTGCCAGGACGGATTCATTTAGGAGTAAAATAAAACAAACCAACTTGCCAACTATCAAATATGTTTTTATTTTATTACTGTGCTCTTTATTTTAATATGTACAATTTATTATGAAGCAAAAAAAAATAATAGCCGCGAAATCGTCAATTTATGAAGATTTAGGGAACAAACGTAATAAAATAATATAACGCCTCATTGTGATTTGTGCAAAGATTAACGAAGAGCCGTGGCAGGCTACCAATAACTGATGCCTCAAACTCTTGTTGAGTCTCTGCGGTTTTCCTTAACAGCATCTAGCAACACTAGTTCTACATCTGGCAACACTAGTTCCACATCTAGCAACACTAGTTCTACACTGGCAACACTAGTTCCACATCTAGCAACACTAGTTCCACATCAGGCAACACTAGTTCTACATCTGGAAACACTAGTTCTACATCTGGCAACACTAGTTCCACATCTGGCAACACTAGCTCCACATCTGGCAACACTAGTTACACATCTAGCAACACTAGTTCTACATCTGGCAACACTAGTTACACATCTGGCAACACTAGTTCCACATCTGGCAACACTAGTTCCACATCTGGCAACACTAGTTCTACATCTGTCAACACTAGTTCCACATCTGGCAACACTAGTTCCACATCTGGCAACACTAGTTCCACATCTGGCAACACTAGTTCCACATCTGGCAACACTAGTTCCACATCTGGCAACACTAGTTCCACATCTGGCAACACCTGTCCCACATCTGGCAACACTAGTTCCACGCGTCGTTCATGGTCAGCACCTCCATGTTTCAACCACAGATTGTAGAACATGACATTTGCTGTGCGGTGTCCCATCGCTATGAGCGAAATGGACATTGCTTTTAAAATGTTGTGCCCGTACAATGTGATTCATGGAGTTAACGAGCACAGCGCGACATGTAGATGACGGCGTGGTACTTGTGACGTGTGACATGTAGGAGACGGAACGCAGGACAGTAAGTATCTACCATGTGAAGGGGGGGGGGGGTTGTTCAACGCTTTGTGTACTCCTATAATTAATTGGTTCGTTTGGTTTGTTTGGTTGGTTGTTTGGCTTGGTTTGGTTGGTAAAACGGCTAAAACGTAATTTGTGATGTATGAAATGTATGCACATTAGGAAAGTGGCATAAATCAACACCTAAATAACCATATTTAAAAATTCAGTAGTTAAATTGATTAGGAAGGGGTATCACATTACACATAGATTTCCCGGGCAACGCCGGGCTTATTATCTAATATATATGTATATATATATATATATATATATATATATATATATATAATTTGAGCTAAACTGCTTTAAATGTCTGCAAAGCTGTCATTATTACCAAGGTCAGATGTTATGGATTATCTTATTAACTTCGTGAATTACCTGACACACCGGCTAGTAGCACTCCCACTCCACACACATGCACACTATAGGCGTTGACTTTACACACACTACCGCTACACACCCACACACACAAACTCCCATTACAAACCTTTACTACACACACACACACACACTCCCTCTACGCAAACACAAACCCACACGCACGCACGCACTCACACACAAACACTAATGCAATATGTTGCACTGTTAATTTTCTATCACAAGGCCTCGTGGCGCTTGCCCTAATAGCCCATCCCCACCCTCTCCAACCACCCACCCCCCACCCCCCCACACACACACACGCGTAAGGTCGCTACTGGTCGAAAACAAATTTGAAAATCAAACATTCAAAAAAAAAACAAAAACATATCTTTCAATACGTAAGTCACAGCCTATCTACCAGGCCAGTGCTTCTCAAACTTTCTGAAGTCACGGCCCCCTTAGAACGCCAATCAATATGTCGCGGCCCCCCTATCTTTTTTGGTTAAGATTGCTTAAATGTATAATTTTAAACTTCTATATGCAAACTTTTACTAGTCAATACATGCTTTTTCTAATGTTAACAATGAAAGACTGAAAGGATGCAACATATAAAATAAGATAAACTAGATTTTATTTTAAACATATATTAATAATGTTTACATACAATACATTAGGTTAATTATAATTTTATGTCTCATATTTTTCGAAATTCCACGCCCTCCCCCACCTCCGGACAGTCCACGGCCCTCTAGGGGGCCGCGGCCCACCACTTTGAGAAGCACTGTACCAGACAAAAGAAATAAATAAAAGTCAACCAGACGTCGGAGTTCTAAAATTGTTGACGGAAGCTGTTTACTTGGTCAAAACAACAACAACAACAACAACAGATATACCATCACTCCCTGTGGGTTGTTTACACAGCTGTGTCCAGGATGTGTCAATACGCATGTCAGCCCGGCAACAAACAACACAAGGGACATTTGTTACCCTTTTTTTTAATACTGTGCTCATAACAGTTGAACAACATTCAACTTAACACATTATGTGTGGACGTATAACGTAACGGGAAAAATTTTCTAACAGGTGTGTTCATGCAAAGATAAAAGGATAACACTTCAGGTAAATGGAAGGAAATTTACTTTTTAAAATGGATTAAAAATCAGTATAAGACATTAGAAATGAAAAATTATGTTTTCTTGTGAAATATATAATAGGTGTCAAGAAAATAAGAACCCAAATTATGTCAACAAAATTGGTGTTTAAAATGTGTATATGTTAATTTGTGTTATCTAGAGATTACGTCATCAAAACCTGTTTAATTTTGTGAAAACATTAGCTCATTATAAGGCCAATGTTATATCTGATGTAAATTAAGATCGATATATAGATACTGTTACAGCAGCGCACGTAGTCTTATTTTAGTAGCTATCGACCGAAACCCATGTCAAAGTCTTTTAACATTTACTGCATCTCATTAGGACACACACACACACACACACACACACACACAAGTCAACAAGTCAGACAAACACATAGGTAAACACACACACACACACAAGTCAGACACACAGACACGTACGTACATAAATACACACACACACACAAGTCAACAAGTCAGACAAACACATTGGTAAACACAGACACACACACACATACACACACGAGTCATACAAATATACACGTAAGTGCATAAATATATATATACATATATACACACACACACGAGTGATCCAAACACACACTTACATATATAAACAAACACACACACACACGAGTGATACAAACACACACTTACATATATAAACAAACACACACACACACGCACACTAGTCAGACAAAAACACACGTAAGTGCATAAATACACCCACACACGAGTCATACAAACACACGCTTACGTACATAAAAACAGACACACACACACACACGAGTCATAAAAAAAAAACACATAAACTACCTCACAATCACCTCCGAGTATAAAAACCAATAAGTCAAATCTCATTAATTTTTTTTTTTTCTTTTTAAAATAAAAAGATTTCTTCAACTTCAGCGGTGAAGTATTTCAGTTCAGTTTTCTCCCTTTATGCAGGTTGACTTCATACAGTATGAAATATTTCACAAAGGCTGCAAACTCGTTCACAGTTGTTTTCAAAAAATAAAATAAAGTGTTCAAGAAACAGATATATATATACAGAATGCTGCTGATGTGCGCCGCGTTAGTCCTGGTCATCGCGGGTCAGCTGGTCAATGCTGACCAGCAGTTTTCTTTGTCTTCAGCGTCGTCAGGTTTCTCCCAAAATTTGTACCAACGAATTGCGCTGGACGAACCTAATGTCATTTATTCGCCTTACAGGTATGTGTGTGTGTGTGTGTGTGTACGTGTGTGTGTGTGTTGTTTACATCGGTATCAAAAGTAGGTCATTTGGTAACGGCAAGATTTCGGGCAACATAATTAATTTTTTTTTTTTTAAATTTCACTTAAAGATGCCAACGATTGGATAACAAAAAGAATATCAATTTATATAATAGATTTACAAAAAGCTTAAGAGAAATTAGTTTTTTTTTTTTTTTAAAAAGGCATTTTAGCTGATAACAAAAAATTTTCTTTTTTATTACTATTGGTAAAAATGATATGAAGTCTTATTCAGGCTATCAGCCTAACCTAAGTATCGACTTAC
>JAGDYQ010000001.1:35024035-35211535 GCA_021962125.1 Bulinus truncatus | reverse complement strand
TCTGTGCGCCTGCACAACCTGCATGCCCTTCCCCGACGTTACTGTTTAGCTATTCAAATCAAACTTGTTTTATTTACTTATTTATACTGGATTCGATTATTTTTATCTATTTTAAACAGGATTTTCTGGTAAAAAGACGCGCCATTTTTATGATTAATCAAACGCCCTGCAAAATACGGATCAAATAATTAGTCCTAGATCAAACGAAAAAATTCGTTTTTCTATGATCGTTAAACCAGTTTTTATAGTTTCTATTTTTTAGTGTTTTATTAAAAAAACGAGGGTTTTCTACACTGAGAAGTGGGAAGAGAACAGTGACACGTATTACAAGTTGATACAGAATTTGTATTATTGATAAAAGAATCGATATGTATACTACAAGATGACAATGCCCCCTCCCCCCTTTTGCTTAGGTGGCCTTCATCTCTGACTTAAATTTTTTCCAATTTGTGAAAAGTTTATTACTACCCAACTGTAAAGAAGGGCCTAGGAATAGCTGAGCCTTAAATACGGTCTTGCCTAACGCTAACAAACGTACCTTTGCCGTCGCTCAGGATCCTTAATGGTATTTTGCCCTAACACCCCACTTCCTCCCCCCCCCCCCCACCAACCCCGATGAACTTTTTGTCTAGATCTTTGAAACGCTCCTATGCATAGAGTCCGGAGTTAATGTCCAATTCTATAAATAGTTCTTATTTTTTGTTTGTTTGTTTGTAATTCAAATATTCGCTTGAAAATTATTTCGAATTTTTAAAACTATTTTTTAAATTAAAGGCTTTACTTCCCCATCAGCTCATGTCCATACCCTACCTAATCCGTTGATGAGATTTTTATGGCAAAAAATCCCATAGACTGCTCATGTGACATTTAGAAAAAAAATCTCATAATCTTCTTATGTGAGTTTTTTTGTTTTGTTTTTCTAAATGCCCCCTTTATTTTTATTTTGTCCACGACAGCACAGCTTGTTAAGGCTACCGAGGCAATATGGAAGACTTAATTTTTATGTAGTTGATGTATTGTAGGGTAGGGTTGGGGGGGGGGGTCTCAAACCGTAACCTGTAGACTGTAGCATGCTGATTGGGCTTAAAAATAATTGTTGCCCAACAACTTTGTCTTAATCGATAATCATGGATATTTTTTTTGTACACCCAGTTGTTAGTGTGGATAGGGCAACCGATTCCTTACCTGTATGATGACATCATAAACCGGGTTGATACTTTTTTTCATACGATCCTATCAATTCTCTAAAAAAAAAAATGAGGGAAGATAAAACTTTATAATTGAAATTAAACCAGTGACCGGAATCGAGCACGTGAGATCACGTGAGGAGTCTGGGGGGAGGGGTGGATTGAGGGGGGGGGGAGCGTGGGCGTCCATTCGATTCATAAAATTTAACACACATCCCTTTTTTTTTAAAAAAAAAAGGGCCATCACTAAGGTCCAATAAGATAAACCTTCTGATTGTTTCCCTTTACTTATACATTTGGTTACGCTATTTCTTTCTTTCTATAACTCTAGATAAAACTAAAGTCATGTCCCTTGGTACACGAGAGCTTAATTGTGTTCATGCCACGCTGGTTGTTTTTTTTTTGGGGGGGGAGGAAGGGGGTGGGGGGAGGAGAATAGATCAGGTCTTCGTCTTGGTATGTTTTAGTAAAAATCCTGTCAAATCTCATTGGCTTCAATGACTGGAATTTCTCACTTTTCCTTCGCGCTATGTTCCATTGACTACATAAGTAGGTGTCACTATTTCACATCTGTCATCTGTCAGGTCACGGTTAAAGTTTCTCCAAGGCCAATCACCTATGGTGGTGAGGAAAGAAGGGCACTGCACTTTAAAAAAAAAATACAGCCCCGCAGTTCTCAACCGGTGGTGGTACGCGTACCCCAAGGGGTGCAGGGAAAAGGTTATGCACGGGGGGTACGCAGCAACATATAAGTTTCTTTTAAAAACTACAAACAGTTTAAAGAAGGTCAACAATTCGCTCTCATCACCAGATCACGTGATCAAGTATCGCATTATAAATGTAAAGCTCATCCCAAACAGGCAAGGGGTACCCGCGGAAAAAACTTTCGCAACCTTTGGGGGTATAGCCGCAAATAAAGTTTGAGGGCCGCTGCTCTAAGGGGTAAACGTCTCATCATTACAGGAACTTGACATCTCATTGGTCCATCATTACAGGAACTTGACATATCTCAATGGCCCATCATTACAGGAACTTGACACATCTCAATGGCCCATCATTACAGGAACTTGACACATCTCAATGGCCCATCATTACAGGAACTTGACACATCTCAATGGCTCATCATTACAGGAACTTGACACATCTCAATGGCCCATCATTACAGGAACTTGACACATCTCAATGGCCCATCATTACAGGAACTTGACACATCTCAATGGCCCTACCAACTGAGGCACTTGAATGTCCGACAATTTATTTCACACTGGACTGGTCAATTACTTGAAACCCTTAACCAAATGTAAGGTGGGGCGGATGGCCGAGTGGTGTAGATACTCGACTATCGACCTGAGAGTCCTGGGTTCGATCCTCGTTGAGAACCATGGGGAAAGTTTCCTGGTGAAATTTGTTTCGAAGTAGTCTCACAAGTCCACCCAGCTTTAAATGGGTACCTGCCTTAAGTTGGGGGGAGTAAAAGGCGGCTGTGTGTTGTGCTAACCACACAATCCCTTCATATGCCGAGGTTATAGAAACAGGTGAATTCTACACTTCATCTGCCCCGATGACCCATTAGGGCTAAGGGAACTTTACTTTTTTTTTTTTACTAAATGTCGTGGTTTTTAGTTCGTATATGCTAAATGTTTTTTTCTTAAACATAAATATATTAACAATTTTCCTAAATTTGAAGAATAAAGATTAAAAAAGTAAATGAAAGTAAGTTTTTTTTTTTTGTAGTGTTAAAAAATAAATTAACTAAATGATTCCGTGAGCCACGGAAAAACCCTGAGGCGAGCCGCATCAGGCCCCCCCCTCCCTCTCCCACGGGCCGTATGTTTGCCCAGTGGCGTACCTAGGGGGGCGGTGGGTGCGGTCCGCACCGGGCGGCACTTTTTATTACTATTTAGGGGGCGGCAAAATGTATAAATTAAATTGAAATACCTAAATGAGAGGGCGGCAAAATCGTCTTCCGCCCTGGGCGGCCGATACCCACGCTACGCCGCTGATGTTGCCCACCTATGGATAAAGGAAAATAAATTTCCGTTCATGTTAGTAAAATTGCTACTTTATTAATGTAATGATATAAAAAAATAATATGCCATGTAAATGGCTTTTTTTTTTTCATTAGGGAAGGTTTGCAAGTTACTTCTTATATATATTATTAGTGTTACTTTATAGAATCATCTGGTCACATTTATTGTAAGCCCGACCTGCATGCTGAAGGTAGGTGGCTCAAATCCGAAAACCTGCATGAGTTCACATGGTACCTCCAATGACATTGCGCACTTGGCTAACGTTGGAATGAACTGTTAATATTCCTATACGCATATCATGGGATCACGGGTTATATATCTTTTGAATAAAATTCTTGAGCAAAATGTTTTGTAACATTTCTATTCAATCATGTCTGTTAAGGTTGAAATGATGAAAGACATGAGAAATGTTAACATCAAGAGAGATAATTCTAACGGAGTAGACATTGCTGAGCTCCCCTTTAAAGGAAGTAGATTTAGCATGTACATTGCTTTACCACAAAAAGTCGATGGCGTCATCAAATTAGGTAAGTAGGTTTTTAAGGATAATTGATAAATTTCATAATTTGATTTATTTTCAATACCTGCATACCAGCAAATAATTAACCCTCTCCAATAAAATTAATGACTAAAATAAAATTTAGAATATTTTTTTTTTAGAATTTTAACAGTATCACTTCAAACAACTAAAACAATTTTTTTTTTTTTACAGAGCAATTGCTGTCGCAGCCTGGCAAGGTTCAAGAGCTATTGTCTGGTCTGATCATCGAGTCAGCCGATCTGGCCATCCCTAAATTCAAGATCGAGACTAAATTTAACCTTAATACCGCTTTGAAAAGTCTAGGGATCGTTAAAGCATTTCAGCCAAATGCTGATTTCAGTGGCATCACCAGTCAAGGTGACAATAACAGAGCAGTACTTTACTTATCGACAGGCAAACTACTTAAAGGTTTTGGTCTCCACCGCCCAAGGGCCCCTACTTCAAAAGGGTCCTCACTCTCAAAGGCGTCCCCCTTCTTTTAACAATCTAATACATAATCGGCTAGTCTGTGCGTGTGTATCCCTTCCGCTTTCTAAAAAGGGAAGTGAACTCTTGCTTGGCTAAAAATAGACTGGGGAATTTGTAAAGATGGTCAAAGGGATACAACTCAATTATAAGGAGTCACTCGCTTGTCCGGGTACCGGGCCTTTGATCAAGTTTCTTATAAAGCTGCTTCGTAAAGTGCCGTGTTAGGTGTTATTAACTTTAATACCTGTCACATAGTGACCGTGTGCTCTGAGGGTTTGATTAACTGTTATGGTTTGAATGTTCAGGGGAGAGCATGAAGTGTGTAACTGGAGACTGAGTTGTTTCTCTGTGTGTCTGTGCGTGTAGCTGGGACTTGTGTGAACAGTTAGTTGTTGTCCAGTTAGTTATGCTATGACCCTGGTACGTCAGGTCGGTCGTGTCAGTAGGTTATAATAATAATGAAAGTGGACAGTTAGTTTGATTTCAGTTTTCTAATATTATATTGTGCATGTTTTAATCAAGTTTATGTGTATATTAATGACTACTAGCGGTACCCTGCAAAACCTTTGCATAGAGTTATATCCCCTTAGGCTTGATCGGTAGGCTAGGTTATTTATTGGTTTCGGGCAGATCCGATTTTTTCATGATTGTATTTTAAACTGGAATACTGTTGTATTAATTCTTTACTTTCGATTTAACGCAGAGCCCAAATCGCTATTATATATATATATATATATATATATATATATATATATATATATATATATATATATATATATAATTTTCGTTATTGATATTGTGATAATACCTTATGGGGAAATTTTTGTACACCATTGACTTAAGGGCATTTTAGAAAGAAGGCATTATGCCCATGCGCAATGGCTTTGGGGGGGGGGGCATCATGAGCAACATGGATGACTGGGACGGTCAGTAACGGGGTGTTAATGCTAGAAACCTGTCTCCATGAGGCAGCTGTCTTTGTCCAACACCTGTCTCCATTAGGCAGCTGTCTTTGTCCAACACCTGTCTCCATTAGGCAGCTGTCTTTGTCCAACAGCTGTCTCCACTAATCGCGCATTCCCTTTCAATGGCTATGTCAATTAGGGCACATCTCTGAATATGTTTTCAGAAAGCTCAACCCCCCCCCCCCCCACTAGCTTCGGCCCAGCCTTAACCTAACCCAAACCTTAGAACGAAACATTTTGTGTAAGTGGACTTTCCCCTTAATAAATGTCCAAGCATTATAAACTTTAAAAGTAAAAAAAAAAATTTTAAGACTAATTGTAAGTTACAAACAAGAGCATAAACTTTCATATGTTTTATTTTACACAAGCTCTGGGTTTACATCATAATATATTAGGCCTACTTGTTTTAAATAATTAATTATTACTAAACAGATTTAAAAAAAAATTATAATTAAATAAATCTGACATAAATAGAAATGGAATAAAATATTGAAATTATTTTTACAACATGATTTTCAAATGTAGATTACATGATGTTACCACTGTTTACAATGTTACACAAACCAATCGACAACTATTTATGCGACAAACACGTAAATGGACAATACGACAAACACGTATATTGACAATACGACAAACACCTATATTGACAATGCGACAAACACGTAATTTGACAATACGACAAACACGTAAATTTACAATACGACAAACACGTAATTTGACAATACGACAAACACGTAAATTTACAATACGACAATCACGTATATTGACAATACGACAAGCACCTATATTGACAATACGACAAACACGTAATTTGACAATACGACAAACACGTAAATTTACAATACGACAATCACGTATATTGACAACACGATAAACACGTATATTGACAATACGACAAACACGTATATTGACAATACGACAAACACGTAAATTTACAATACGGCAAACACGTAAATTGACAACTTTTGTCAAAGCGAGACAATTATATGACTATGTGTCCAAAAGTGCTATTGATACCTAATAAAAGTCATTCCAAGTGATGGTCATATAAAACATACAATACACACATTTACCGATAAAGTTAAACCTGCTTCTTCGAGTTAGCTTTTCTTTTTTATGTTTTTCCTAACAACTAAATTTCTCTGACCCACAGGTCAAGTATACATCAGCGATGTCATCCACAAGGCCGTGATTGAGGTCCAGGAGACTGGCACAGTGGCTGCTGCTGCCACGGCTGTCGTCATGACCAAATCGGCCAGCTTTACAAGTATTACACGCACCAGTTTTATTGCTGACCACCCGTTCGTCTACTTCCTCAGAGACAACCAGACTGGCCAGATTCTTTTCCAAGGAAAGTTTTCTGGTTAACTGGCTGTGTTTAACTTATGTTTGACAACCAGGCAATGTCTAGATGAATTAAAATACATTTCCGATTTGATGTCTGTTTTTTTTTAGTTTGTTTTTGAGTTAATTGTTCTTGTGTGTCCGTAACAGGGGCTCAATGTACTACACTGAGAACTGTCATCACAGGCTCTGCTTTAGCTAAAATATCCCTGCCGGGGGATGAAACCACAGACATTTATCCCCGGCTCTGCAAAAATCTTTTTTTCATATCCCCGGCACTGGTTTTTTCTTAAATCGAGCACTGGTCTGAAAGGTTGACGACAGATGCGGTAAAGAGGAGGTGGGGGGTGGGTGGGTGGGGGGCATAATTTATAGAGTGTTTTCCAAGGCCCCCGACTTCACATTGTGATGGATTTTCAAGCTAGGCAACCTTCCTGGACAAAGGTGCCCATTGTGGTTTTAAATTTATGTTTAATCTTGGCCCCGAGGGGTACTTTTATGCCATGGGCCCCCACCTCATAAAGATTTTTAGATTAGGTTAATTTTAATCATTTAGTGCGAATACAATCAGTAGTCAATAATTGACGTATAAAAAAAAAAACATGGTTTTCTTATTACCTAAATAAAAACACGTTGAAATCTACACTGGTAAGGCCATCATTGTTCGGCCCAACTAACCACAACAAAAGTGTTCGATAAATTATGGCCTGCGGGCCAAATCCCGACCCACCGGGCTGTCTAAACTGGCCTGCGCCCCCCCCCACACCCCCCTCCGTATTAGATTGTAGCATACCACTTGCCATTTTTTTTTGTTATGACGTTTACATTAATTTACATTAGTTCATGTCCACATTCAAATCTTCTACTCTTGGTGCGACCCCCTTTCAAATTTACGAACCCAATGTGGCCTGTGATTTAAAAAGTTTGCCAACCTCTGTACTAGATCAAAAGTTTATAAGAGATACTTTGCAGTAAAAGATGAGGTTTGATGACGTAAATAACAAAGTATGCTAGATCGCCAAGCAGTCGAAATGACTGATAGCTCCAGCACTAACCAATCTAGAAAATTGACTGATACCATCAACACAGAACTAACCAAGCAGCAAACTTGACCGATATCAATAGCTCACTTATTTATTCCACTTGATTGATATCATCAGCACTAACCAATAGCCCAATGGCTGATATCTTTAGTTATTTCTAAATTATCAGTGATAATTTTACAATAACCTTACAAAAGCTATCTGAAGAAATTGTTATTGTGAGTAGCACCCGGTGCATGATGCCCCGCCCCCCTTCCCTTTGCCCACCCCTCGCTACGCCACTGGTCTACACAAGAGTTGTATTACTTTATTGATTTCGTGGAGTTTGTATAAAGTTCGAACAGTTAAAACGACGGTGCGCTTCACTAGTTGCACTTATCTGTCTAGCTACGCGTCCAGTAACCCACATAGCCACGTGATCCACGATCCAGTCTCCCAGCGTAACTGTAGCTGACCATTCATACTTTTTGCGCAGCCATGCGGGGGCTAAACAATCACAAACACTATGCCCGCACGCACGCGCACACACATACGCAAACAGTCACTCTGTGACAGTACTATTATACTAATCCTCCGGCTTAACTTACTATGAGAGACTCCACATGGGTTTTTTTTTAATCAGGCCTAATCACTGCATGTAGGCCCCCCCCCCAATATTTCCAGTTGACAAAGAGCCCCGTGTTCACGTAATTCCAATATTATTTTTTTTTTTATCCAAACCGTTCGTGTGTTGTCATACAGATTGCATATTTCTCAATCAATCGTTAGAACAATCTTCGACCTGTCGTATTTTGCCCTATATAGTAAAAAAAAAATTGCATTGTCTTTTGACTTACAATTTTTTTCTTAATCCTTAGAACTTGCAACCAGCGATCGCTTTTTTTTTATAATAGAAAAGTAGAGCAGTTAAAAATTATTTCTAATAAAGTTCATAGCGCAAAGGTCAAAGGTGTTGATGTTTAGCTATTAATATTCACGATGAGTCAAATTCACGATGTATTTGCTATGCATAATTTAATGGATTCCAATGCATTGTTAGGCCCCTACCTACCTTTCATACGTTACAGATTTTCATTACTTAATACAACGGGAGCCCCAAAGGCTAGGCTCCCCCCCAAAAAAAAAAACAAAGTGTGTTTGGCTTACACCCCTCTTGTCTGACGGGGCCCCAGGTACAAAAGTTTTAACGATTTTTTTCGAAAAAAAAACACATTTAATAATGCTACAAACATTAATTATTATCTATCTTAATGTCTGACAACCCATTTTAAATCAGCTGGTAACCTCTCCTAACCTAGGGCTTGAGACCGATTCTTTTTTTTAAAACCATTCTTGCATCGTTACAATGTGACCGAGCCAACCTTTTATCGATATATCAAGAGACGAACATGACGCTATGGGTCTTTGACTTGCATTTTGAAAAAAAAAAAGCCCTTACATAGCAGCATCACTGGGGTGTTCCTATCTGACAGCAGTTTATTTATTTCAAATGATATAAGTTTACAATTTTAATTTCCCAATTTGTTCTCATGAAAATGAATAGTGCCAGGATGAGCACAAATTTGCTCTTCTGTTGTGCGAGATTCATTTGTAAGAGTTAAGTTCCAATTGTTTCAAAGTTTAAACACTGTGTTAAATGTGTATAAATAGCACCACTGTTGAGCCATACATAGAAAAGTTTAGTTCCAATTGTTTCAAAGTTTAAACACTGTGTTAAATGTGTATAAATAGCACCACTGTTGAGCCATACATAGAAGAGTTAAGTTCCAATTGTTTCAAAGTTTAAACACTGTGTTAAATGTGTATAAATAGCACCGCTGTTGAGCCATACATAGAAGAGTTTTGTTCCAATTGTTTCAAAGTTTAATCACTGTGTTAAATGTGTATAAATAGCACCACTGTTGAGCCATACATAGAAGAGTTTAGTTCCAATTGTTTCAAAGTTTAATCAGTGTGTTAAATGTGTATAAATAGCACCACTGTTGAGCCATACATAGAAGAGTTTAGTTCCAATTGTTTCAAAGTTTAAACACTGTGTTAAATGTGTATAAATAGCACCACTGTTGAGCCATACATAGAAGAGTTTAGTTCCAATTGTTTCAAAGTTTAATCAGTGTGTTAAATGTGTATAAATAGCACCCCTGTTGAGCCATACATAGAAGAGTTTAGTTCCAATTGTTTCAAAGTTTAATCAGTGTGTTAAATGTGTATAAATAGCACCACTGTTGAGCCATACATAGAAGAGTTTAGTTCCAATTGTTTCAAAGTTTAATCAGTGTGTTAAATGTGTATAAATAGCACCGCTGTTGAGCCATACATAGAAGAGTTTTGTTCCAATTGTTTCAAAGTTTAATCAGTGTGTTAAATGTGTATAAATAGCACCACTGTTGAGCCATACATAGAAGAGTTTAGTTCCAATTGTTTCAAAGTTTAATCAGTGTGTTAAATGTGTATAAATAGCACCACTGTTGAGCCATACATAGCAGAGTTTAGTTCCAATTGTTTCAAAGTTTAATCAGTGTGTTAAATGTGTATAAATAGCACCACTGTTGAGCCATACATAGAAGAGTTTAGTTCCAATTGTTTCAAAGTTTAAACACTGTGTTAAATGTGTATAAATAGCACCACTGTTGAGCCATACATAGAAGAGTTTAGTTCCAATTGTTTCAAAGTTTAATCAGTGTGTTAAATGTGTATAAATAGCACCACTGTTGAGCCATACATAGAAGAGTTTAGTCCCAATTGTTTCAAAGTTTAATCAGTGTGTTAAATGTGTATAAATAGCACCACTGTTGAGCCATACATAGAAGAGTTTAGTTCCAATTGTTTCAAAGTTTAATCAGTGTGTTAAATGTGTATAAATAGCACCACTGTTGAGCCATACTTAGAAGAGTTTAGTTCCAATTGTTTCAAAGTTTAATCAGTGTGTTAAATGTGTATAAATAGCACCACTGTTGAGCCATACATAGAAGAGTTTAGTTCCAATTGTTTCAAAGTTTAATCAGTGTGTTAAATGTGTATAAATAGCACCACTGTTGAGCCATACATAGCAGAGTTTAGTTCCAATTGTTTCAAAGTTTAATCAGTGTGTTAAATGTGTATAAATAGCACCACTGTTGAGCCATACATAGAAGAGTTTAGTTCCAATTGTTTCAAAGTTTAAACACTGTGTTAAATGTGTATAAATAGCACCACTGTTGAGCCATACATAGAAGAGTTTAGTTCCAATTGTTTCAAAGTTTAATCAGTGTGTTAAATGTGTATAAATAGCACCACTGTTGAGCCATACATAGAAGAGTTTAGTCCCAATTGTTTCAAAGTTTAATCAGTGTGTTAAATGTGTATAAATAGCACCACTGTTGAGCCATACATAGAAGAGTTTAGTTCCAATTGTTTCAAAGTTCAATCAGTGTGTTAAATGTGTATAAATAGCACCACTGTTGAGCCATACTTAGAAGAGTTTAGTTCCAATTGTTTCAAAGTTTAATCAGTGTGTTAAATGTGTATAAATAGCACCACTGTTGAGCCATACATAGAAGAGTTTAGTTCCAATTGTTTCAAAGTTTAATCAGTGTGTTAAATGTGTATAAATAGCACCACTGTTGAGCCATACATAGAAGAGTTTAGTTCCAATTGTTTCAAAGTTTAAACACTGTGTTAAATGTGTATAAATAGCACCACTGTTGAGCCATACATAGAAGAGTTTAGTTCCAATTGTTTCAAAGTTTAAACACTGTGTTAAATGTGTATAAATAGCACCACTGTTGAGCCATACATAGAAGAGTTTAGTCCCAATTGTTTCAAAGTTTAATCAGTGTGTTAAATGTGTATAAATAGCACCACTGTTGAGCCATACATAGAAGAGTTTAGTTCCAATTGTTTCAAAGTTTAATCAGTGTGTTAAATGTGTATAAATAGCACCACTGTTGAGCCATACATAGAAGAGTTTAGTTCCAATTGTTTCAAAGTTTAATCAGTGTGTTAAATGTGTATAAATAGCACCACTGTTGAGCCATACTTAGAAGAGTTTAGTTCCAATTGTTTCAAAGTTTAATCAGTGTGTTAAATGTGTATAAATAGCACCACTGTTGAGCCATACATAGAAGAGTTTAGTCCCAATTGTTTCAAAGTTTAATCAGTGTGTTAAATGTGTATAAATAGCATCACTGTTAAGCCATACATAGAAATGGTAGGCAGAGCTGTGACAACAGGTGTTCAGGAATACAGAATTAAATGTCATGATTTATAATAGATTGGACATTTGTCCAGTTAAAAATCTAGACGTAATGAGATGTGTCAGTCTTTTTTATTCAGATACTAAAAATCACAGATCACAGATGCAAATTTAAACTACCGAAGGGCCACAATAGGTTCTTAAATTTGATTGAAGGGCCTAACCATGAGCGGATCAATGGAATGTTTATAATATTTTATATGAGCTAACGTAAATGTAAATGTTGTCAATGTAAATGAACGAAGGGGAGTGTACAATATTTTTTTTTTAAATATTTAATAACGATCATTGATAATTACTTCCCTTAGATTAACAAGAAAAACATATCATGTGACATGTTGGAATAAATACTATAAACCAAAAAGTCAAACGTAAGTTACTACTTGATGAATCTTTAACAGTTTATTAACTGTGTGTTATTTTATATATCTTTCGTTCTTCTGTTTACTTTGAAAAATTAGTGTTTGTTTTGAATATTTTCAATGCCTTTTTGGTACAGAAAGAATAGGATGTGAAATTTTTGCAAATAATTTTGTTTCGGCATTGGTTTGCTACTAGGCCTATGTCACGCCTTAATCCTTTCAATTATCTCAATTAGTATCAAAAGAGCTACACATATTAAATAGATCAGTTCAAACTCAGTCAAAGCAGTCTGCCACGCCCATTGGCCAATCTGTTGTCAATAGATTATATCTTGTTTTAATGTTGACACACACTTCGTGATTGATGTTATCTCTTTCATACAATACTGTTGACAGCGTCACTTCTACATTAGCCGGTCGCATGTCTGACAGTGTTTATATCGTGTCTTGTTTTCTACCATTGTAAACAAATGTTTTTTTTTGGTCCATATTCATCTATGGTGTTTATTTCTACACACTAAAGACATGGTTGATATTAATTGACAGATTCGCTTTTTTGTTTCGTTTAACAATATCTCCAGGAAAGCCAATATTGTTGGCAGCCCCGTAGCGTGAAAATTTTACAGCAGGGGCCAGACAATCTACATCAGGGGCCAGGCAATAGCAGGGGGGCCCAGGTAATACATTTTACTTAGTAGAACAAATTAGCAGGGGGAAGACAAATCGCAGGGGGGCCCGGCCCCCTGACCCTCTCCCCAAACGCTACGGGCCTGATTGTGGGTAACGTAAAGTGTGCTCTACGCCTATAGTGCTCCGCCGTATTGGACTTTGTGCTCTACGCCTGTGGTGCTCCGCCCTATTGGACTTTGTGCTCTACGCCTGTGGTGCTCCGTCCTATTGGACTTTGTGCTCTACGCCTATAGTGCTCCGCCCTATTGGACTTTGTGCTCTACGCCTGTGGTGCTCCGTCCTATTGGACTTTGTGCTCTACGCCTATAGTGCTCCGCCGTATTGGACTTTGTGCTCTACGCCTGTGGTGCTCCGTCCTATTGGACTTTGTGCTCTACGCCAATGGTGCTCCGTCCAAGTGGGGTACCGTCTTCGTCCGAGTCTCCCTCACAATGATTATGTGGATGACCAAACCAGTAACCGAACCCAGAAATCGGTTGTCCCCATTTGAAAATAGGAGAACCGCTGCTACCTGGGCAGGTCAAAGCGTCGTAATAATACCTGCACCAGGTCTGGTGGTCTCTGATTTCTTTGAGGACCTCTTTGTGTTTGCCAGTCTCGAATTCCCAGGTTCTTCCTACACTGATCCTCTTCGCCCAGCAATGGGAATGACCTATGATAACGACCAAACCCAAATCTCCATAATCCAGAGACATCTTATATAGCTTGGCTAGCTCTGACTGGTATTCCGAAACAGTTCCAACCAATCTATCAATGACCGATGGGTGATGAGTGACAAACTCAGCGGCGCACCAGTCGCTGTCAAGGTCAAGGTCTTTGTCCGTTTCAATGAGACGATGGCCGTATAACGTTGGCAGGTCTTCGCAGTTCAAGAAATCCTGCAGCTGTCTGTCTGGGCCATTGTAGTCGAGGTAAACCTCTTGTTTGTACTTCCCCCAGATTTCATAGGCTTTCTCATACGTTACTTGACGACCTTCCATTGTATTAAACACGTGATACGCTGTAGATACGGTGACGATGGCGTGGTCAGTCTGCACATGCTCGTGCTGTCGTGGGCATGGACACTGGCTATCGGTCTTCATTTTAATTTTTAAAACGAACCCAGCTCCGCAGTATTTCACCCTTTTGTTTGACTTTAATATGAGCAAGCAGGTCAAATCTGACATTTTCCCCAGAAATGTATGCAAGTTAGTACGAATATTGTCTTGCAGTATTTCTCTATTAGCTCCATGTTCTTCTGTTAAATTAACCCGCTCCGATATCATATGTGTGTATGTGGGATTCATGTCCACAAAATCTTGATGTTTGATATATTTCCAATGATAGATATCGTTATCACAGTCGCTCTGCATGTTCTGTTCACTGTAATCGTCCCTGTGATTAAATTTAAAAAAATCAATTAAAATGATTCGGTTTGTAGAGATAAACATTGTTAATTTAGATGACAATGACTCAAGATTATATCGACTGTTCACAAACATTATTAAATAAAAAAAAATATAGATGAAAAATGCATATAAATAAATAATACATATACTTACATAATTAATTACATCAATCTTTCTAAAGTAATGACCCTGTAAGTCCCCTAAGGATGGCACATTTTATCAATTGACCTTATAAACCACTTACGACACACATATTTATGCTCATTGTCAATATTAGATCCAGTGTTGTAGTCTCCTATGATTAATAACCACCAGATAAGTTTGGGAATTTCCGTATATTCAAAATAAAAAAAAACTTCCGAATGTTGATTAAGGTCGATTGGACAACTGCAGCGGTGGTGGGGGTGCGGATTGTCTTGAGGTACGACACTCGAATATCGACCTGAAGGTCCCTGGTTCGATCTCCGGTGAGGGCCAATGGATACTTCTGGTCATGGTTAACGTCTCCCCAATATCTCCCGTGGTGCCTCCATTGCCATTGCACTATCGGCTATGGTGGGGATGAAAGAATGCCACCGTAAAACCCGCCCCATCCGTGGTTTATAGGATCTTGGAGAGTTCATCTCATCCTTACAGGGGCGTCACACTCTGCAGAGGTGGGCTACAGTTTCGGACCGGGGACCACATTGAGGTTGTCGAAGTGAACGGGGGTCGCATCATAAATAAATGATCGAATTCGTTGTTTTACTTTGATTCACTTATGATTTGAAGTAATATCTAATAAATACACGAGCTCATGAGTTAGGAGATTGTGTGACCTTACCTAACAGTACCGAAACTAAACGGTTGTGCCCCGGCCATGTATATGACGCTAGCAATGGGCACGCTCATGATCTCACTATAGGCCCCGAACTTCTTCTAATCCTGTCTCTGTATACCCGCTCTAATACTGTCTCTGTACACATGCTCTAATACTGTCTCTGTACATACACGCTCTAATACTGTCTCTGTACACACACGCTCTAATACTGTCTCTGTACACATGCTCTAATACTGTCTCTGTACACACGCTCTAATACTGTCTCTGTACACACACGCTCTAATACTGTCTCTGTACACACACGCTCTAATACTGTCTCTGTACACACGCTCTAATACTGTCTCTGTACACACGCTCTAATACTGTCTCTGTACACACGCTCTAATACTGTCTCTGTACACACGCTCTAATACTGTCTCTGTACACACACGCTCTAATACTGTCTCTGTACACACGCTCTAATACTGTCTCTGTACACACGCTCTAATACTGTCTCTGTACACACGCTCTAATACTGTCTCTGTACACACGCTCTAATACTGTCTCTGTACACACACGCTCTAATACTGTCTCTGTACACACGCTCTAATACTGTCTCTGTACACACACGCTCTAATACTGTCTCTGTACACACACGCTCTAATACTGTCTCTGTACACACGCTCTAATACTGTCTCTGTACACACACGCTCTAATACTGTCTCTGTACACACACTCTAATACTGTCTCTGTACACAAGCTCTAATACTGTCTCTGTACACACACGCTCTAATACTGTCTCTGTACACACACGCTCTAATACTGTCTCTGTACACACGCTCTAATACTGTCTCTGTACACACGCTCTAATACTGTCTCTGTACACACACGCTCTAATACTGTCTCTGTACACACACGCTCTAATACTGTCTCTGTACACACGCTCTAATACTGTCTCTGTACACACACGCTCTAATACTGTCTCTGTACACACACGCTCTAATACTGTCTCTGTACACACGCTCTAATACTGTCTCTGTACACACACGCTCTAATACTGTCTCTGTATACACGCTCTAATACTGTCTCTGTACACACGCTCTAATACTGTCTCTGTACACACACGCTCTAAAACTGTCTCTGTACACACACGCTCTAATACTGTCTCTGTACACACGCTCTAATACTGTCTCTGTACACACGCTCTAATACTGTCTCTGTACACACACGCTCTAATACTGTCTCTGTACACACACGCTCTAATACTGTCTCTGTATACACGCTCTAATACTGTCTCTGTACACACGCTCTAATACTGTCTCTGTACACACACGCTCTAAAACTGTCTCTGTACACACGCTCTAAAACTGTCTCTGTATACAAGCTCTAATACTGTCTCTGTATACACACGCTCTAATACTGTCTCTGTATACACGCTCTAATACTGTCTCTGTACACACACGCTCTAATACTGTCTCTGTACACACACGCCTCTAAAACTGTCTCTGTACACACACGCTCTAAAACTGTCTCTGTACACACACGCTCTAATACTGTCTCTGTACACACACGCTCTAATACTGTCTCTGTACACACACGCTCTAAAACTGTCTCTGTACACACGCTCTAATACTGTCTCTGTACACACACGCTCTAATACTGTCTCTGTACACACACACTCTAATACTGTCTCTGTAACACACGCTCTAATACTGTCTCTGTACACACACGCTCTAATACTGTCTCTGTACACACGCTCTAATACTGTCTCTGTACACTTACGCTCTAATACTGTCTCTGTACACACGCTCTAATACTGTCTCTGTACACACGCTCTAATACTGTCTCTGTACACACGCTCTAATACTGTCTCTGTACACACACGCTCTAATACTGTCTCTGTACACAAGCTCTAATACTGTATCTGTACATACACGCTCTAATACTGTCTCTGTACACACACGCTCTAATACTGTCTCTGTACACACGCTCTAATACTGTCTCTGTACATACACGCTCTAATACTGTCTCTGTACACACACGCTCTAATACTGTCTCTGAACACACGCTCTAATACTATCTCTGTACACACACGCTCTAATACTGTCTCTGTACACACACGCTCTAATACTGTCTCTGTACACACACGCTCTAATACTGTCTCTGTACACAAGCTCTAATACTGTCTCTGCACACACACGCTCTAATACTGTCTCTGTATACACGCTCTAATACTGTCTCTGTACACACGCTCTAATACTGTCTCTGTACACACACGCTCTAAAACTGTCTCTGTACACACGCTCTAAAACTGTCTCTGTACACAAGCTCTAATACTGTCTCTGTACACACACGCTCTAATACTGTCTCTGTACACACACGCTCTAATACTGTCTCTGTACACACACGCTCTAATACTGTCTCTGTACACACGCTCTAATACTGTCTCTGTACACACGCTCTAATACTGTCTCTGTACACACACGCTCTAATACTGTCTCTGTACACACGCTCTAATACTGTCTCTGTACACACGCTCTAATACTGTCTCTGTACACACGCTCTAATACTGTCTCTGTACACACGCTCTAATACTGTCTCTGTACACACGCTCTAATACTGTCTCTGTACACACACGCTCTAATACTGTCTCTGTATACACACGCTCTAATACTGTCTCTGTACACACGCTCTAATACTGTCTCTGTACACACACGCTCTAAAACTGTCTCTGTACACACGCTCTAATACTGTCTCTGTACACACGCTCTAATACTGTCTCTGTACACACACGCTCTAATACTGTCTCTGTACACAAGCTCTAATACTGTCTCTGTACACACACGCTCTAATACTGTCTCTGTACACACGCTCTAATACTGTCTCTGTACACACGCTCTAATACTGTCTCTGTACACACACGCTCTAAAACTGTCTCTGTACACACGCTCTAAAACTGTCTCTGTACACAAGCTCTAATACTGTCTCTGTACACACACGCTCTAATACTGTCTCTGTACACACGCTCTAAAACTGTCTCTGTATACAAGCTCTAATACTGTCTCTGTACACACACGCTCTAATACTGTCTCTGTATACACGCTCTAATACTGTCTCTGTACACACACGCTCTAATACTGTCTCTGTACACACACGCTCTAAAACTGTCTCTGTAACACACGCTCTAAAACTGTCTCTGTACACACACGCTCTAATACTGTCTCTGTACACACACGCTCTAATACTGTCTCTGTACACACACGCTCTAAAACTGTCTCTGTACACACGCTCTAATACTGTCTCACTGTACACACACGCTCTAATACTGTCTCTGTACACACCAGCTCTAATACTGTCTCTGTACACACACGCTCTAATACTGTCTCTGTATACACGCTCTAATACTGTCTCTGTACACACGCTCTAATACTGTCTCTGTACACACGCTCTAAAACTGTCTCTGTACACACGCTCTAAAACTGTCTCTGTACACAAGCTCTAATACTGTCTCTGTACACACACGCTCTAATACTGTCTCTGTACACACGCTCTAAAACTGTCTCTGTACACAAGCTCTAATACTGTCTCTGTACACAAGCTCTAATACTGTCTCTGTACACACGCTCTAATACTGTCTCTGTACACACAATACTGTCTCTGTACACACTCTAATACTGTCTCTGTACACACACGCTCTAATACTGTCTCTGTACACACGCTCTAATACTGTCTCTGTACACACACGCTCTAATACTGTCTCTGTACACACGCTCTAATACTGTCTCTGTACACACACGCTCTAATACTGTCTCTGTACACACGCTCTAATACTGTCTCTGTACACACGCTCTAATACTGTCTCTGTACACACACACGCTCTAATACTGTCTCTGTACACACACGCTTTCTAATACTGTCTCTGTACACACGCTCTAATACTGTCTCTGTACACACACGCTCTAATACTGTCTCTGTATACACACGCTCTAATACTGTCTCTGTACACATGCACTGCTACACATAATACTGTCTCTGTACACACACGCTCTAATACTGTCTCTGTACACACGCTCTAATACTGTCTCTGTACACACACGCTCTAATACTGTCTCTGTACACACACGCTCTAATACTGTCTCTGTACACACGCTCTAATACTGTCTCTGTACACACACGCTCTAATACTGTCTCTGTACACACGCTCTAATACTGTCTCTGTACACACACGCTCTAATACTGTCTCTGTACACACGCTCTAATACTGTCTCTGTACACACACGCTCTAAAACTGTCTCTGTACACACGCTCTAATACTGTCTCTGTACACACGCTCTAATACTGTCTCTGTACACACGCTCTAATACTGTCTCTGTACACACATACGCTCTAAAACTGTCTCTGTACACACGTCTAATACTGTCTCTGTACACACACGCTCTAATACTGTCTCTGTACATACGCTCTAAAACTGTCTCTACACACACGCTCTAAAACTGTCTCTGTACACACACGCTCTAAAACTGTCTCTGTACACACGCTCTAATACTGTCTCTGTACACACACGCTCTAATACTGTCTCTGTACACACACGCTCTAATACTGTCTCTGTACACACGCTCTAATACTGTCTCTGTACACACACGCTCTAATACTGTCTCTGTACACACGCTCTAATACTGTCTCTGTACACACGCTCTAATACTGTCTCTGTACACACACGCTCTAATACTGTCTCTGTACACACGCTCTAATACTGTCTCTGTACACACACGCTCTAATACTGTCTCTGTACACACGCTCTAATACTGTCTCTGTACACACACGCTCTAATACTGTCTCTGTACACACACGCTCTAATACTGTCTCTGTACACACACGCTCTAATACTGTCTCTGTACACACACGCTCTAATACTGTCTCTGTACACACACGCTCTAATACTGTCTCTGTACACACGCTCTAATACTGTCTCTGTACACACACGCTCTAATACTGTCTCTGTACACACGCTCTAATACTGTCTCTGTACACTTACGCTCTAATACTGTCTCTGTACACACGCTCTAATACTGTCTCTGTACACACGCTCTAATACTGTCTCTGTACACACACGCTCTAATACTGTCTCTGTACACACGCTCTAATACTGTCTCTGTACACAAGCTCTAATACTGTCTCTGTACACAAGCTCTAATACTGTCTCTGTACACACGCTCTAATACTGTCTCTGTACACACACGCTCTAATACTGTCTCTGTACACACACTCTAATACTGTCTCTGTACACAAGCTCTAATACTGTCTCTGTACACACGCTCTAATACTGTCTCTGTACACACACACTCTAATACTGTCTCTGTGCACACACGCTCTAATACTGTCTCTGTATACACACGCTCTAATACTGTCTCTGTACACAAGCTCTAATACTGTCTCTGTACACACACGCTCTAATACTGTCTCTGTACACACACGCTCTAATACTGTCTCTGTACACACGCTCTAATACTATCTCTGTACACACACGCTCTAATACTGTCTCTGTACACACGCTCTAATACTGTCTCTGTACACACACGCTCTAATACTGTCTCTGTACACACACTCTAATACTGTCTCTGTACACAAGCTCTAATACTGTCTCTGTACACACGCTCTAATACTGTCTCTGTACACACACACTCTAATACTGTCTCTGTACACAAGCTCTAATACTGTCTCTGTATACACGCTCTAATACTGTCTCTGTACACAAGCTCTAATACTGTCTCTGTACACACACGCTCTAATACTGTCTCTGTACACACACGCTCTAATACTGTCTCTGTACACACACGCTCTAATACTATCTCTGTACACACACGCTCTAATACTGTCTCTGTACACACGCTCTAATACTGTCTCTGTACACACGCTCTAATACTGTCTCTGTACACACACGCTCTAATACTGTCTCTGTACACACGCTCTAATACTGTCTCTGTACACACACGCTCTAATACTGTCTCTGTATACACACGCTCTAATACTGTCTCTGTACACACGCTCTATTACTGTCTCTGTACACACACGCTCTAAAACTGTCTCTGTACACACGCTCTAATACTGTCTCTGTACACACGCTCTAATACTGTCTCTGTACACACACGCTCTAATACTGTCTCTGTACACAAGCTCTAATACTGTCTCTGTACACACACGCTCTAATACTGTCTCTGTATACACGCTCTAATACTGTCTCTGTACACACGCTCTAATACTGTCTCTGTACACACACGCTCTAAAACTGTCTCTGTACACACGCTCTAAAACTGTCTCTGTACACAAGCTCTAATACTGTCTCTGTACACACACGCTCTAATACTGTCTCTGTACACACGCTCTAAAACTGTCTCTGTACACAAGCTCTAATACTGTCTCTGTACACACACGCTCTAATACTGTCTCTGTACACACACGCTCTAATACTGTCTCTGTACACACACGCTCTAAAACTGTCTCTGTACACACACGCTCTAAAACTGTCTCTGTACACACACGCTCTAAAACTGTCTCTGTACACACACGCTCTAATACTGTCTCTGTACACACACGCTCTAATACTGTCTCTGTACACACACGCTCTAAAACTGTCTCTGTCCACACGCTCTAATACTGTCTCTGTACACACGCTCTAATACTGTCTCTGTACACACACGCTCTAATACTGTCTCTGTATACACGCTCTAATACTGTCTCTGTACACACACACTCTAATACTGTCTCTGTACACAAGCTCTAATACTGTCTCTGTACACACACGCTCTAATACTGTCTCTGTATACACGCTCTAATACTGTCTCTGTACACACGCTCTAATACTGTCTCTGTACACACACGCTCTAAAACTGTCTCTGTACACACGCTCTAAAACTGTCTCTGTACACAAGCTCTAATACTGTCTCTGTACACACACGCTCTAATACTGTCTCTGTACACACACGCTCTAAAACTGTCTCTGTACACACACGCTCTAAAACTGTCTCTGTACACACACGCTCTAATACTGTCTCTGTACACACACGCTCTAATACTGTCTCTGTACACACACGCTCTAAAACTGTCTCTGTACACACGCTCTAATACTGTCTCTGTACACACGCTCTAATACTGTCTCTGTACACACACGCTCTAATACTGTCTCTGTATACACGCTCTAATACTGTCTCTGTACACACACGCTCTAAAACTGTCTCTGTACACACACGCTCTAATACTGTCTCTGTACACACACGCTCTAATACTGTCTCTGTACACACACGCTCTAATACTGTCTCTGTCCACACGCTCTAATACTGTCTCTGTACACACGCTCTAATACTGTCTCTGTACACACACGCTCTAATACTGTCTCTGTATACACGCTCTAATACTGTCTCTGTACACACACACTCTAATACTGTCTCTGTACACAAGCTCTAATACTGTCTCTGTACACACACGCTCTAATACTGTCTCTGTATACACGCTCTAATACTGTCTCTGTACACACGCTCTAATACTGTCTCTGTACACACACGCTCTAAAACTGTCTCTGTACACACGCTCTAAAACTGTCTCTGTACACAAGCTCTAATACTGTCTCTGTACACACACGCTCTAATACTGTCTCTGTACACACACGCTCTAAAACTGTCTCTGTACACACACGCTCTAAAACTGTCTCTGTACACACACGCTCTAATACTGTCTCTGTTGACACACGCTCTAATACTGTCTCTGTACACACACGCTCTAATACTGTCTCTGTACACACACGCTCTAATACTGTCTCTGTACACACACGCTCTAATACTGTCTCTGTACACACACGCTCTAATTCTGTCTTTGTACACACGCTCTAATACTGTCTCTGTGCACACACGCTCTAATACTGTCTCTGTACACACGCTCTAATACTGTCTCTGTACACTTACGCTCTAATACTGTCTCTGTACACACGCTCTAATACTGTCTCTGTACACACGCTCTAATACTGTCTCTGTACACACACGCTCTAATACTGTCTCTGTACACACGCTCTAATACTGTCTCTGTACACAAGCTCTAATACTGTCTCTGTACACAAGCTCTAATACTGTCTCTGTACACACGCTCTAATACTGTCTCTGTACACACACGCTCTAATACTGTCTCTGTACACACACTCTAATACTGTCTCTGTACACAAGCTCTAATACTGTCTCTGTACACTTACGCTCTAATACTGTCTCTGTACACACACACTCTAATACTGTCTCTGTACACACGCTCTAATACTGTCTCTGTACACACGCTCTAATACTGTCTCTGTACACACGCTCTAATACTGTCTCTGTACACAAGCTCTAATACTGTCTCTGTACACAAGCTCTAATACTGTCTCTGTACACACGCTCTAATACTGTCTCTGTACACACACGCTCTAATACTGTCTCTGTACACACACTCTAATACTGTCTCTGTACACAAGCTCTAATACTGTCTCTGTACACACGCTCTAATACTGTCTCTGTACACACACACTCTAATACTGTCTCTGTACACAAGCTCTAATACTGTCTCTGTATACACGCTCTAATACTGTCTCTGTACACAAGCTCTAATACTGTCTCTGTACACACACGCTCTAATACTGTCTCTGTACACACACGCTCTAATACTGTCTCTGTACACACACGCTCTAATACTATCTCTGTACACACACGCTCTAATACTGTCTCTGTACACACGCTCTAATACTGTCTCTGTACACACGCTCTAATACTGTCTCTGTACACACGCTCTAATACTGTCTCTGTACACACACGCTCTAATACTGTCTCTGTATACACACGCTCTAATACTGTCTCTGTACACACGCTCTATTACTGTCTCTGTACACACACGCTCTAAAACTGTCTCTGTACACACGCTCTAATACTGTCTCTGTACACACGCTCTAATACTGTCTCTGTACACACACGCTCTAATACTGTCTCTGTACACAAGCTCTAATACTGTCTCTGTACACACACGCTCTAATACTGTCTCTGTATACACGCTCTAATACTGTCTCTGTACACACGCTCTAATACTGTCTCTGTACACACACGCTCTAAAACTGTCTCTGTACACACGCTCTAAAACTGTCTCTGTACACACACGCTCTAATACTGTCTCTGTACACACACGCTCTAATACTGTCTCTGTACACACGCTCTAAAACTGTCTCTGTACACAAGCTCTAATACTGTCTCTGTACACACACTCTCTAATACTGTCTCTGTATACACGCTCTAATACTGTCTCTGTACACACACGCTCTAATACTGTCTCTGTACACACACGCTCTAAAACTGTCTCTGTACACACACGCTCTAAAACTGTCTCTGTACACACACGCTCTAAAACTGTCTCTGTACACACACGCTCTAATACTGTCTCTGTACACACACGCTCTAATACTGTCTCTGTACACACACGCTCTAAAACTGTCTCTGTACACACGCTCTAATACTGTCTCTGTACACACGCTCTAATACTGTCTCTGTACACACACGCTCTAATACTGTCTCTGTATACACGCTCTAATACTGTCTCTGTACACACACACTCTAATACTGTCTCTGTACACACACGCTCTAATACTGTCTCTGTACACACACGCTCTAATACTGTCTTTGTACACACGCTCTAAAACTGTCTCTGTACACACGCTCTAATACTGTCTCTGTACACACGCTCTAATACTGTCTCTGTACACACACGCTCTAATACTGTCTCTGTACACACACGCTCTAATACTGTCTCTGTACACACACGCTCTAATTCTGTCTTTGTACACACGCTCTAATACTGTCTCTGTACACACACACTCTAATACTGTCTCTGTGCACACACGCTCTAATACTGTTTCTGTACACACGCTCTAATACTGTCTCTGTACACTTACGCTCTAATACTGTCTCTGTACACACGCTCTAATACTGTCTCTGTACACACGCTCTAATACTGTCTCTGTACTCACACGCTCTAATACTGTCTCTGTACACACGCTCTAATACTGTCTCTGTACACAAGCTCTAATACTGTCTCTGTACACACGCTCTAATACTGTCTCTGTACACACACGCTCTAATACTGTCTCTGTACACACACTCTAATACTGTCTCTGTACACAAGCTCTAATACTGTCTCTGTACACACGCTCTAATACTGTCTCTGTACAAACACACTCTAATACTGTCTCTGTACACAAGCTCTAATACTGTCTCTGTACACACACGCTCTAAAACTGTCTCTGTACACACACGCTCTAAAACTGTCTCTGTACACACACGCTCTAATACTGTCTCTGTACACACACGCTCTAATACTGTCTCTGTACACACACGCTCTAAAACTATCTCTGTACACACACGCTCTAATACTGTCTCTGTACACACGCTCTAATACTGTCTCTGTACACACGCTCTAATACTGTCTCTGTACACACACGCTCTAATACTGTCTCTGTACACACGCTCTAATACTGTCTCTGTACACACACGCTCTAATACTGTCTCTGTATACACACGCTCTAATACTGTCTCTGTACACACGCTCTAATACTGTCTCTGTACACACACGCTCTAATACTGTCTCTGTACACACGCTCTAATACTGTCTCTGTACACACGCTCTAATACTGTCTCTGTACACACACGCTCTAATACTGTCTCTGTACACACACGCTCTAAAACTGTCTCTGTACACACGCTCTAATACTGTCTCTGTACACACGCTCTAATACTGTCTCTGTACACACACGCTCTAATACTGTCTCTGTACACAAGCTCTAATACTGTCTCTGTACACACACGCTCTAATACTGTCTCTGTATACACGCTCTAATACTGTCTCTGTACACACGCTCTAATACTGTCTCTGTACACACACGCTCTAAAACTGTCTCTGTACACACGCTCTAAAACTGTCTCTGTACACAAGCTCTAATACTGTCTCTGTACACACACGCTCTAATACTGTCTCTGTACACACACGCTCTAATACTTTCTCTGTATACACGCTCTAATACTGTCTCTGTACACACACGCTCTAAAACTGTCTCTGTACACACGCTCTAATACTGTCTCTGTACACACGCTCTAATACTGTCTCTGTACACACACGCTCTAATACTGTCTCTGTATACACGCTCTAATACTGTCTCTGTACACACACACTCTAATACTGTCTCTGTACACACACGCTCTAATACTGTCTCTGTACACACACGCTCTAATACTGTCTTTGTACACACGCTCTAAAACTGTTTCTGTACACACACGCTCTAATACTGTCTCTGTACACACACGCTCTAATACTGTCTCTGTACACACACGCTCTAATACTGTCTTTGTACACACGCTCTAATATTGTCTCTTTACACACACGCTCTAAAACTGTCTCTGTACACACGCTCTAATACTGTCTCTGTACACACGCTCTAATACTGTCTCTGTACACACACGCTCTAATACTGTCTCTGTACACACACGCTCTAATACTGTCTGTGTACACACGCTCTAATACTGTCTCTGTACACACACTCTAATACTGTGTCTGTACACACACGCTCTAATACTGTCTCTGTACACACACGCTCTAATACTGTCTCTGTACACACACTCTAATACTGTCTCTGTACACAAGCTCTAATACTGTCTCTGTACACACGCTCTAATACTGTCTCTGTACACACGCTCTAATACTGTCTCTGTACACACACGCTCTAATACTGTCTCTGTACACACACGCTCTAATACTGTCTCTGTACACACACGCTCTAATACTGTCTCTGTACACACAAGCTCTAATACTGTCTCTGTACACACACGCTCTAATACTGTCTCTGTACACACGCTCTAATACACTTATGCATTGCAAATGCCGGATTTGGCTTGCGGCAAAACAAAAATAAATAATAATTTGGAAATTCTTGTGTCTGGATGTCTAGCACCGAATCTCTTCATCTTTAGAGTTTAATAAATGCATGAAATGTCTGCTTAGAAAATGCAACGATTTAGAATTAAAATTTTACCAGAGTGTAATTCTTTACTAGTAACGGAGAATGATACCGAGTGCTAAAAAATATAACAAAAAAAAAACATAATACAACAACAACAACAACAACAAAAAAAACTTAAAAAAAATAAGACAATAACAACAACAACAAAATAAATCCAACAAATAAAACAAAAAACTAGTTTTTGAGGATCATCGAAGGTCCGATCTTTATAATGAGATTTACAAAAGAGGTTATAAATGAGAGTTTGCATGCAATGGAATAAGCCGTGAATTTTTTTTTAAGTTTCACAAACTGATTTTGTTGATTGTCGTTGCGGTACACTAGTACAACAGATACCCATCCCCCCAAAAAACTAACGGCAATACAAATACAAGTTTAGACTTGGGTCTCCGGTAATTGCTATTCGTACTGGGTCCATGTGCTTTTCACCGTAACGGTAAGGCCACCCGTAAGGCATGACTTAACTTGACATGCTACTCGTTGGAATACAAATATATACATGTATATATATATATATATATATATATATATATATATATATATATATATATATATATATATATATATATATATATATATATATATATATATATATATATTATATATATATATATATATATATATATATATATATATATATATATAGGCCGTTGTTCGTGTTTTTTGCAGGTGGACTAAGGTGAATTTATTAGTTAACATTAAATAAATGAAATTCTAGCTTATGTTTGGGCAATACACATACTGGTGTGCATTTGCCATGCTGGCATCCCTCTTATTGGAAGAACCCGTCATACCTATGTAATAGAAAATCCTTAATATTAGACGTGCAATGTTTTTGATTGGTCTGCGATGAGATGGAAGAATTGTGATGACCTGGATAAAAGTTACATTAAATAATTCTGTTTTATTAATTTTTTTAGAACCATCTACATGACATATTAATTGCATTGCAATCTTTAATTTCACTTTCTTTTGTTGGGTTTGTCTTTAAATATTCTATCTCACCTTTGGACCTGCTCTCCTTTATTTAGACCAATAAAAAATGTAAATTGTGGGGATTCCTTCTGATATTACAATGCTTCGATAGATTTTAAAAGTAACATCTTGTAGAATTTCTGAAGATGATTACTTAGTAAATGTTTAGAAGGAGGGCGAAAATCTGATGAGGATTAAAATGTCAATATAAATATTGAACTAAAATTCCTGTCTAGAATTGTGGAACCAAATGTAGCATCGTTTGCACACTTTAAAATAATCCAATTTTACTAGTTTAAATTAATTAGACTCTACATATATATGTACATATAAATAATAAAAAGTTATGATAATAAGTAATAATAGTAATAAGCAATAATAATAATAAAATACACTAACAAGTATATAATAATTCATTCGATTGATCAAATAAATATACAAATCAGAAAGGTTTAAAGTATTACATTGCAGGATGTATTATTGTTATTTATGTCACGAGAAAATTATTACATTCAAATATTCTGGACTTACTTCGTCACCAACTGTTATTTGATAAATTAAAGAATACAGTAAGCAATAAGTCCTTATACAACATTTGCTGACAAATAAAAAAATAAATGAATGTTATATTTGTAATTGTTAGTTTCATCGAAGTTCACTCACGCCATTCGTATTTCTTAAACATTTTGACTGATATGGCATTTTATTAAAAATGTTTTTTTTTTTTTTTAAATAATCTTTTTTTTTTAAAGAAAAGTTCTGATTAATTCATCTTCTTTTGAACAAAAAAAAATATATGCTAACTTAAAAATATTTTTATTTAGCAGAAAAAAAATGTATAATGACACTTGTTTTAGATCACCTCAACGCCAATGGAACTTTTACCGCACCATCTTGTCTTCCCATCGATCTCTTTCTCATACCCAGATGCGTGGTTATGTGGATGCCCGAACCAATAGCCAATACCAGACAAAGGCTGTCCGAAAATATAGATGGCTGAGCCGCTACTTCCGGGACACGTGAGGGCACGGTACTCATACCTGCACCAATGTTGGTGGTCCCTGACCTCTTTCAGGGTCGTTGTGGACAGAATTTTTCCAATGGAGACTCTTATTGGCAAGTTATGAGGGTGGCCCACAATAATAACCAGTTTGGACTCATTTAAACCTTCCTGATTACGTAACTGGTACAGCTCCGCCATCCTTTGCTGGTATCTCTTTAGCGAGCTTTCTAGTTGTTGAACTAGAGTCATATCGTGAGTTGTAAACTCAATAGCGCACCAGTCGTTTTTATAAGCGCGATCTTTATCCGTCTCAATCATTTTGTATCCATACAGCGTTGGACATTCGTTGATATCCGTGTTGTCTTTGACGTAATTTAGCTTAAACTCTGTCTCTTCTGCGTTCCAAGAGAAACTGATAGAGCTCCCGTCTAGACTCTGACATATTTTCCGACTCTTCGCTTAGATCACCGCTTTCATTACTTGAATTCGAATCTGAATCAGACTGCAAGTTCCCATCGTCTTCATGTGTGAAATTGTGAACAGTCGTGGCGATTGTTATGATGGCAAACTCCTGCCTAGGGTGTTCCCGTTTATTCCTACATGGACAAAAATCCTGAGTGGCATCTTCTGATCCGGACAATATTTCCAGAGCCCAGGCCTTCAGTGACGGGATTTCCATCTTCCAGATTTGTAACCTTGACCAATAATCCCGTCAGATTGACCATTTCGTCCACTAGCTCGTACATTGGAGTTAATCTTTTAAATTTACCTGGTAAATATCTTCGACGACGAACGCCTTTCAATTTCATGAACATAGAGTTAATTTTGGACACATCACAATTTCATTTTCATCGATTAGGGGTATAACTTGATCATCCATTTTATCTTCAGAGCTAAAAGACAAGGTCAATATTATATATATATATATATATATATATATATATATATATATATATATATATATGTAACAATAGCTTTAGATAGGTCTATACAATTTTAGAACCACTGTCCAAACTCATGGGTCCATGATACAGTCATATGTTTTGATAACTAGAATTCCAGCGCGGTATCTTTGTTTAGGGTAGAATTAAGTTGTCATCACAGTCTATGACCCCCAGAGGTAGGTGACGATAGATGTAATTAGGCAGACAAAGGAATACTAGACCAGAGTGAGTTTTTAGCCGCACCAATCCCTAGGCTGGATTAAGAGTCATTAATATGTAGATGAGTTAGAAAGGGTGTTAGGGAACCAATCAAAAGTTCTGGGCGTTTGGGGCACGTGATAATTCACCAACACATAAATAACAGAGGTAACGGAAATTTCGACAGACCGACAGTTCGACAGACTGACGATAGAGACATCAGGACACCAGTTGTAGAGATAGTCAAAGGAGAAGTTAGTGGAGAAATAATAGAGGCACAAGCTATCAAGTTATTGAGTTTTACAGTACACAGTCAAAGTCTATTTTATTGAAGTATGTCTGTATAATCCTTTCGGGGACACAGGATACTAAGTGTCAAAGTATTGCCAGATAATTCCTTTCGGGGAACCTGGAATACTACGTGTTATATTGTGTACGAAGCATTTTTGTGAATACTGCTGCAACAAGTTCAGATTACATATGTTTTCTTATTATCTAATAAATATAATTGAATCGTGGAACTTTGCCTCATTGATTGGTGTGTTGTTTGAGAGTGCAACGAGACTGAACGCTACTTAAGATTATAAACCAGTTATGATATCGGCAGCTACATAAAACCAGTATAGTTATCTGAAGCAGCAGTGAGGAACACACAGTGTTACCTTGGAGAAGCATTACATCAACAAGTACATAACATTATATACAAAAATATAGTGTTACAATATATATATACATGTATATATATATATATATATATATATATATACATGTATATATATATATATATATATATATATATATATATATATATATATATTTGAAATATCTAGATTTATAAGCATAGCGTCGTTTATCAAAATGACAAAAAAACACTAATCATCGATTTAAAAAAAAAATAATTTAGCACACAAAATTTATTTTCTCTTTTACAGTACAAGTTAGTTTGTATTTTTTTATTGTTTTTTTTACAAAAATCACACAATATCAATTATTGTTGACAAAAAAGGTTAATATTGAGAAGGGTTAACATACATAACTTTCAGAATTGAAAAGAAGGAGAAATTTAAAGATCATTGAGATTAAGTCAGTAAAAATAAAATAGTAAAAGTTCGCAAGATCCAGAGACAGACTCTGATTGTTAAAACTGGTTTAGGTATCCAGCAAGTGGTGTCTGAGAAGAAGAGCTACACAGTGATTTGAACCCCTGTGAAAATCATTAACTTGTTGAATTTGTCAACGTTTCTGACGACGGTTGAGCAACTATCCCAGTTTACTATGATTATCCAGGCCGCTTAAGAGACATACACCCTTCAGACATCGACAGTGGTGATAGACATTTAGCCGGCCTTGGGCAGAAAAGTATGGCCTACGACAATAACGGCTGGGGGGAGTGTACGACAAAAAATAAAACATTTACCAATGGATACTTCAAGTCATGTTTAAAGTCTCCGCAATATCTCCCGTGGTGCCTCCGTTGCCATTGCACGGTCGACCGTGGTGGAGATGAAAGAATGGCACTGCGAAAATTGTCCCATTAGTGGGACAACCGCAAACTCCACGGAAACCGCCAATGCACGGGAATCCAAAACTGTGTAGCCTGTGGCACAGCAACAACAAGATCTTTACAGGTCTGAATTTCGTGCGCAACTTCATAAACATTCCCAGCAGCATATAGTGTACAAAATAAAGGATAACCGAGCCAGACCACAAGGATGATAATGTGAATGAATTATGGTGCCTGCAGCGAGGGCTGAAGGGACCTCCCACCCCCATCCATAAACGAGAAACCCATCCCAGCCGCCAAGGTACGCCATACAAAAAACAGGTGATTTTTCTTTTTGAAGTGCTATCTATGTTTATCACGTAGTAGCGTTCAGAGTACTGTGGGTAGGGGGCGCCTACAGAGCGCTGTTAAATGTTTTTTTAGCAAGTTTCAGATTAGAAAATAGGGCTCCGAAAATATAACCTTCACAATGTGCCACAATAGCTAGCTCCGGCCTTTGATCATGTGTCAGCTTTGGTGAACATCAACATAATACAGACAGAGGCGTTTCCTGTTTTTTCTTTACGTTTACTCTACTGTGCGTCCCTGCTGAGTGTAGAGTTGTTCAGAATTATTGATGAACAAGATCAGCTGAGTGGACTGATACACATATACCAATGACTTCAATCCACTGAGTGAATTGACAATTCAATTCTGTTTCGTCATTTTGCTGCGCCTTTGTTCCAACGAGGCCATGGTTCAGCTCAGTTTTGAACAAGACAGATCCTGTACAGGCCCGTAGCGTGTGGCGGGGGGGGGGGCAGGAGGACCACCACCCTGCGTTTTATCTGCCCCCCCCCTGCTTATTTGTTCTACTTTGTAGAATTTTCACGCTACTGGGCTGATCCTGTATGGTAAAAACTGAACCCTCCACCCCTTCCCCCCCCCCCCAGAGAGACTAGTCTGATCGATACTGTGGTGTGGAAAATTTAACAGATTAGCATATTGAATATTTTAGATTTCTGTTTGTCTTATTATAGACTGGGACTGACTGTTTAACTGGAAACGCACTTTCTTTATTATTTGATGGATTGGTGGATGGTTGGGTAGAAAATATGGATGGTTTGATGAATGTTTGGCTGGTTAGATGGTTTGTTGATTAGTTGGATATTTAGTCTGTTGGATGGATAATTGGTTGGTTGGTTGAATAGGTCAATGGTTCGATATATGGTTGAATGGTTAGATGGGTGGTTGGTTGGTTAATTGTTTGGTTGGTTGGATGAATGTTGGGTATGTTAGATGGATGAATTGTCTGCTGGATGGATGGATGGATTGATATCTCATTTTGATAAGTAACTTAATTTTTTTATTCATTACAAATGAGTGTAGTCCGTTGAAATAAACAACTCTTCAAATCATGTTAGCACAGACAGGTAGATATTGGTAGACGACCTTCTATATAGAATTGTTTAATGCCGTATATTTTAAACTATATTTTCTACACCTATAGTGCTTTCCCCAAAACTTGTTGCACAATCATCGTAGTCGTAAATCCCCTTTGAGTGGTTATGCGGATGTCCAAACCAGAAGCCCACTCCGGAGATCGGTTGTCCCCACTTAAATACTGGGGAACCGCTGCTTCCATTGCACGTGACAGCGTTGTAAGTGTACTGGCACCAGGTCTGGTGTCCTCGGATTTCTTTCAGGACTTTCTTTTTCGGATCCCCTTCATGATCAGCGAGCACGCCGATGCTGATTCTCTTCGCCCAGATGTGGGGATGGCCGACTATGATAACTAGGTCGTCATTTTTGTAGATTTTAGACAATTCATACGCCTCAACCAGGCCAGACTGATATTTAGATAGACTGCCTTCCAAGCGTCCAATAGTGTCGGTATCATGAGTGATAAACTCTGCGGCACACCAATCGCTGTCGTAATCAAGATCTTTGTTTCTATGAGTCGATGGCCGTATAAAGTTCGAAGGTCTGTACTTATCAAAAGCTGATCTTCAGATCTATTGATGTCATTGTAGCCTAGCTTTAACTCTCGTTGGCAGCTTTTCCATATTTCATTGGCTTGGTCATATGTGATTTGATAGTTCTTTTCACTTCTTTTAAATACATGATAGGCGGTAGAAACGGTGACGATGGCATGCTCAGTTGTAACTTCATCATGCTTCAAAGGGCATGGGCAACTGCTATTGGTCTGTCTTCTTATTTTTAGAATAAATCCAGTTCCTTGGTTTTCCATTTTTCCATCAGATTTCAACAGCAGCAAACCTGTTAGGTCTGACATATTTCTAACTAATTCATGAACTAGTTTTAAGTCTTTCTGTACACAGGACTCTTTTTTTTATTTCTAAAGGATATTTATGTAACATTCTATGTTCTAAATTTCATGAATAATACTGTTGAACCATAAAAATAATGTATGACAATAGTAATTTTTTTTCGCTCATAAAATCCTGATATGAAATATATTTCCCGTGTCTCTTATTGTTGTCGCAATTTGCAAGTTTTGGATCGTCCATTATCTGTACCTTGGTTGAAACAAAAAAAAACAAGATCGTTGAAGAATAAAGTTACACTAATTGGATGCTTTCATTTGTATATATATATATATATATATATATATATATATATATATATATATACAGGGCCGCTCTATCAACTAGGCTTAGTAGGCTCTGTGCCTAGGGCCTACGGACTTTTCAAGGGCCTACGAAACTAGAGCATAAAGTGAAAACAAGCTCAGAATGCCAGTAAAATTTAATAATGTTTGTATTAAAGTAACCACATATAGCCGTGTAAGATGAGCAAGTCAAGCTTCAGTGCTGTAGATCTGTAAATTACAGTATGTTAACTTTTCGGATCATTGTCTTAGATTTCAAATCGCAAAGAAGTGCGGCTGCATTCTTGAAAAATATCAAAAATGAAGATGGGGAGGGCCTATGACTTTGAAAGTGCCTAGGGCCTACGATGACCTTAAAACGGCTCTCTCTCTCTCTCTCTCTCTCTCTCTCTCTCTGTATATATATATATATATATATATATATATATAATATATATATATAATATATTTATATTTTGAGAAAACTATAGGTATTGTGGCTTGGAAATTGTATAAGATTCACTTGATGAAATCTAATAAACAGATCAGCATATCGAAGGGGATTTCGTAATATCACCGTTATATATCCGTTATAACTCCGTTATAGGTATACATTTTACAATATCAACTACTAATGTTGATAAAACATACCGTTTAGCCATATGTAAGAAACAAGATTTTACACATTCTACTGTAAATAGTGAGAATACTCACACAAAAATGGATACTTACCTACAAAGGTACCTTAAGACGTAACAGCGAAAGATATAATAACACACTTTGCAGAGAACCAGGAGGTTCTTTATTAATCGATAGAGTGATTTGAAAGAACCCAAAATAAGTCACTGTGTATTGAATGTAGGTTCTACGCACGGCTACAGCCAGGGAAGTGTGCAGTAAGTAACTCGTCGGCTCCGCTACGCTTAACAGCTGGTGACGAAAACTAGCTTTATAACGAAGGTTAAGTAAAACAGCGAATGCTTTAGAGACAACAGCTTCATGCAAAGTTCTAACTTATTTTTCTATTTTTATGTTACTTATTGCGTCCAATGAGAATTGTACACTATTAAAACTATAGTGTTAAAATGTTTCATTTGAAGTTCAGTTTCTTCAATTTGTTAATTAAATTTTTTTTGGTTTCTTAGTTGCTTTTTTTTAATACGTCTGATCGCCATAGGCCCCGCAGAACGACACTCAGCATAGGCACCGCTAAACGTCACAGCCATAGGCACCGCTAAACGCCACAGCCATAGGCACCGCTAAACGTCACAGCCTTGGGCACCGCTAAACGTCACAGCCATAGGCACCGCTAAAGTCACAGCCATAGGCCTCGCTAAAATCACAGGCATAGGCCTCGCTAAAGTCACAGTCATAGGCCTCGCTAAAGTCACAGCCATAGGCCTCGCTAAAGTCACAGTCATAGGCCTCGCTAAAGTTACAGCCATAGGCCTCGCTAAAGTCACAGCCATAGGCCCCGCACATTGAAACTGGCCGTTACACTCTCGCCTAAGGAAGGCCCCTGCGTCTAGCGATTTTCGTTTAACTGTAACCAAACTAAAGGTCTCATCCAGGCACTCGCCATAAACCCCATAACCGACACCAGCCCTAAGATCCACAAATGACACACACTCTCGGCCCCCCCCCACAAATGACGCTAGCACTGCGCCCTGCACACTCAGACGACCACATATGCAGGCGCCCTACGGCGTAAGAGGGTCTTATACTAATCGATCATCAACTTGTCATTCTTTTTGGATAGTCTCCGTATGTACCACAGCAGTGTCTGCATACAAACGCTACTAGCCCGCAACGTCAATAAAAAAGTTTGGATGCGATATATATGTAATACATGATCGGCTAGCCTTTCTAAAAATAGTCTCACTCAAGGGGAGTGAACTCTTGCTTTGCTAAAAATAATCTTGGGAATTCCAAGTAGTGCGCACATTATGTAAAGTTGTCAAGATGGTCAAAAGGATACAACTCAATTTAAGGAGTCACTAGTCGGTCCGGGTACCGGGCTTTTGATCTAGTATATACACATATAAATACAATTCTATGCATCGTTTTAAAATCTCTAGAACTTATCGACTATTTCCTCATATGCACCAACCGCGTTTTGTTACATCAAAATAATAATTATAAAAAAAAATTTGAAAGCGACGGGCACTAGCGATTCACAGAATCCAGTTTACGACCCTCACAATCCTAAAATAGTCTGGGCCCTAGCAGTTCACGGGGGGGGTCGAGTGACGCCACTGTTTATTATACCTACTTGTTAGCCCTATGTGTCAAAGAGTCCAATCCCCCACATTCGTCCTATCAACACTTTCCTTCATCACACACTACTGGACGGGTCTGACCTTGCTGTGTCCTGTCATTTTCATTGGACACAGCAACTGCACTAGAATGTTTATGTAACCAATATTGTGGCTCTTTCTGCCTGATAGGGCTAATAATTTGCTCTCGATCAACTATGATCTATATATCAAACTTTTTTTTTTACACATTTTGCTTTACTAATTGACCAGTAACCCAATTATTAGAACAAACATTTCTATTTTCAAATCTTTTGCATTCTACAACATGCAAACACAAATAGGTAACTGTAATTGGTTTTTCAAGGTTCATTTATTATTATTATTTTAGTTTGAAAGCTTTTACACAGTGGTGAGATAAAAATTATCAAAATACAAAGACATTCAAAAACATAGCAACGACTCGGCTTTTAAAATATGATACTTAATGCTTTAAAAATATCATATCGATTGGTCACTGCTTTGGGCGACAGGTGGTCGTGTAATGTTGACCGCTCGACTGTCGACCGGAGAGTACCGGGTTCGAAATTCAGTGAGCACGTTGTTTTTTTTTATCATGTCCTTCACTCCTGGTGAAGGTCTCGAAGTCTACCCAGCTTTAAATGGGTACCTAACTTTAAGTTAGGGGAATAAAGGCGGCTGGGTGTTGTGCTGACCACACGACCCCTTTATGTATAGTGGTTACTGAAATAGAGGAATTGTACACTTCATCTGTCTGAATTGTACACTTCATCTGTCTGAATTGTACACTTCATCTGTCTGAATTGTACACTTCATCTGTCTGAATTGTACACTTCATCTGTCTGAATTGTGCACTTCATCTGTCTGAATTGTGCACTTCATCTGTCTGAATTGTGCACTTCATCTGTCTGAATTGTGCACTTCATCTGTCTGAATTGTTGCACTTCATCTGTCTGAATTGTGCACTTCATCTGTCTGAATTGTGCACTTCATCTGTCTGAATTGTGCACTTCATCTGTCTGAATTGTGCACTTCATCTGTCTGAATTGTGCACTTCATCTGTCTGAATTGTGCACTTCATCTGTCTGAATTGTGCACTTCATCTGTCTGAATTGTGCACTTCATCTGTCTGAATTGTGCACTTCATCTGTCTGAATTGTGCACTTCATCTGTCTGAATTGTGCACCTCATCTGTCTGAATTGTGCACCTCATCTGTCTGAATTGTGCACTTCATCTGTCTGAATTGTGCACTTCATCTGTCTGAATTGTGCACTTCATCTGTCTGAATTGTGCACTTCATCTGTCTGAATTGTGCACTTCATCTGTCTGAATTGTGCACTTCATCTGTCTGAATTGTACACTTCATCTGTCTGAATTGTGCACTTCATCTGTCTGAATTGTGCACTTCATCTGTCTGAATTGTGCACTTCATCTGTCTGAATTGTACACTTCATCTGTCTGAATTGTACACTTCATCTGTCTGAATTGTACACTTCATCTGTCCCCAACGAGCCCTTTAAGGCGTGAGGGAACTTTATTTTTTATGGTCACTGATTAAATAGTTTAAGCTTCAAAAGTAAAATAAAAAAACTCTTAATATCGGGTTTTAAAATAGATCAAAGTAGGAGGAGCTCAATTTATGCAAAACTCTTACGATCTATACCAGTAGCGGTCTGATTTTTTTTTACAGAATACAATTGTATTTCTAGTATCTATGTATAAATATTTCAGTCTCAAGTCTGTCTGCTGTAGATCGAAAGTAAGAATACTGTTTCCTGTTTATATATCAAAGACCTCTTGCCTGCCTCTCCAATCGATAAATGTTTTAAAAAAAATATTACTTTAGCATAAAATAAATGCATTTATATCACTATATTAAACTATTCGTGATAATCTCAAAGTTGAACAATGGTATAACTCTATGGGAAAAGTTTTGCAAAGGTACATCTACCATGAATAATTTAACAAGATATACATCAGCTCATTATATTGGTCAGGCTGACACATGTATGCATGCATCCATCAACTTTCGTCACTATTGTATTGTCGTTACTTCTTCTTGCGTTTCACTCAGGATGGTCGACGCCAACTGAGCTATAGCCAAATTCTTTATCGGACCCACCGTGATTATGAGGGTGCCCAAACCAGTATCCGAAACCGGAAATGGGCTGGCCTGAAATAAATATCGGCGCCCCACTACTACCTGGGCAGGTGACAGCTGTGTAGTAGTAGCGGCCCCAATCTTGGTTTGATCGGACCAATTTCATGATTTCTTTCCTTCTGTCCAAGTGGCCGTAACTGACTTTCTTCGGTCCACCATGGGGATGGCTCACAATAATAACTAACTTTGGCGGTGGAATGGTTTTGTAAATCTGATATAACTTCCCTTGAAGGCTCTTATAAATGTTCAAATATGTTTTCAAACTTTTCAGTAAGTTAGTGTTGTGACTGACACAATGGAAACATGCCCAGTCGAATTCACCTTCGTCCCTGTCATTTTGAACCAATTTGACGCCTTTTGCAACTTTGACCTTCTTCAGTTTTCTTCTGTTTCTGCTTATTTTATCATAGTCGAAGTCGTAAAAAAAACTCACAATTGAATTCTTAGCGTCGATGTCGGTTCCAACAACGTGATAAACGGTAGCCACTCCCCATTCGTGTTCTGAATTTCGGAGCCTGCAATTATCAACTGGGCAGCTTTGTCCACTCTTAATGTCCACTCTCTGCACAAAACCGCTACCGTCTATTACTGTGCCTCTTTCTGTATCGACAATGATATGTACAGTCAGAAGCTGCATGTGAAGAAGAAAGGTTGGTAGACACTGGTGTCTGTATTGTGGAGGGACAGGGATCACATCAAGATTGTTGACAGTAAGGTATTTACTGTGGTTAACATTCTTTTCGCATTTAACATATCTGCGTAGGTAACTTTCTTTCTTGTTTCTTTCTCCTATTTCAATTAGACATAAAACAAATTTTAAAAAATACTTTTCATTGTTTTAATAAAAAAAAACTTCTTCTTTATAATTTATACCTTACAAAAATTAATATTTTTCACTTACACCTTAATTATATATATATATATATATATATATATATATATATGCGATTGTTTGCTATATATTTGTAAATATCTTAGATATTTCCCTACGTTCTATGATAAATTATTTTGGAAAAAAGCTGGCAGTCCTGACCTGGATGTCCCCGCTAATAATCACGAGGTCTATTCAGGTCTTGCTGATAGACAGATGGTGGGAAGGATGGACGTCAGACATACAGATAGACTGACGGATAGATATTCAGACAGATAGATAAACAAAATTTATGTATATATATATATATATAATGACTCCAACCTTACCGTTCATAGTGAAACCCTGTTTACTCCATATAATTTACAGTGACACTGAAGCTGTATGTAAGCACACTTAAAGCTTGTTGCACATTTTTTGTGGGAGGAGAGGGTTCAGTGATTCATTGACATTGCGGTAGAAAAAAAACCTGGTACATGTACTGTGTACACTTTACCAGGTGTGCCTGTAGCTCTGCTTACTCAGGAACCGTGTCAATTGGTTTATCCACGGTTAGCGCGTGTTACGGTGATTTTTAATATGATTCACCAATTATGTAACGTCAACTTTTATATTTGCTAAAAATATGTTACTTTTACTCTTCTGACTAATATATAAAACAGAACTCAGTGCAGTACACAATATAACAAATACTTTAAAACTACTATAATACAACTTTGCTTATTTAAATATCTCATAACTACTTCTACTATAACAAACTACTTAGATCTACCTATGTCTACTACAAGCCTGTCAGCGCTATACTCTTCTATATCTTTCATCTACCATCTACTGTGTACTGTCTACTAACTATTAACGTATTCTAACTTTATAAAGGTCGCGGGGGGGGGGGGTAGGGGGTGATCACGCTCTCTATGCAAGTGTCATTACGGACAACATAGTAAGTTGGCAGCTTGGCTTGACAATGACGTTGGGTTACATAACATGGTCAACTAAGATGGGTCACTCGTTTGGGAGGGGAAAGTTTCACCTGTCGGCGTAGAGATGGGGCGGAGAAGGTGGGGGTAAATTCTAAACGCTACACCGCACTATTATATACTACTCGTACTAATATATCTAACATAAGTCAAAATGAGGCTATGGTACGTCACACCTTTATTATTTAACTTATAATTTTTTTTCTCATTGAAGAATTCCTGAACAATCAATATCTTAAATTATTGAATATTTTGTATGTATCGATTAGTGTAGGAATATTTCAAGGCGGGTGAAAAACGAGCCTTGAATTCAAAAGTGGCCCTCATAACATAAGGTTACACTTTTAACTTCCTTGTCTCTGTCGTTATGAGAGGGACCCATTTTTTTACTTCTGTAATCTGCTTCTGTTGATCAATACAATTTTAGAAACGAAATAATTATCGAATGAGATATTTAATACCCTCTAATATTTGTATTAGTGTTGTTCTTAATCACTTCATTGATTAGCATTGACACGTCGTAAAAGATTGTTTTCCACCAAGTTCTACAGATTTATCGATGAACGAGCCCTGTAGAGCGCTCGACTGTTGACCTGAGAGTCCTGGGTGCGATCCTAGCTGAGAACAATGAGGGGGAATTACACAAGGTGTAAGTCCACACAGCTTACTATGGGTGTCTTTTTATTGGGGAAGTAAAGGCGGCTGGGCGTTGTGCAAACCACACAATCCCTTTATATGTTGAGGTTATAGAAACAGATGAATTCCACACTTCATCTGTCCTGATGGAACTCTACTTATAGACACAAATTTATCAAAATCTGCATCGCTGAGCCAAACATACAATCATAGCATATAGGTATAGGATTTTTTTTCTCATTTCACAGGCATGTTACAATATGGATCATTTTTTTTTTTTTTTTTAATTTTTTTTTTGATAATCATGTGGCCTACAGGGCTGTTTTAGTCTTGGCTTGAACGGGTATTTTGAAGGGGCAACACAAAAAATCTGTGCGCAATAGCGGTTTATAAAAAATAAAAAAAAAATCCGATCTTAACAGAGACATCAAATGATGGCGCGATGAATGCAAAACACTGATGGTCGGCAAAAAATCTTTGAAAACAGAATTTCGAACTGTACAACAATCAATTTTAAATTCATGTAACCGTGTAAGCCTTTCTTATTGTATTTAGCCATGTAAATAAAAACCTTCAAATTTTCATTGAATCAAGTCTAAACGACGTGTTTTATTAAGAAGGAAACATATTTGACGGATGAATATTTAAAAAAAAAATCACTAGGAAATGGTTAAGGTAACACGACAAGAAAATTTCTACATAGAAATAGAAAACGACACTTTTCCCACACTGTCCCGTTAACAATCATATTGCCGCCTCTCTCCCCTCCACCAAACCATGTAGCGCCCCCTTCCCCCATCCCACCCCCAATAATGGGCAACAACTTTGTGGTACAATACTGATACCAACAAAGGCTGTGACTGTACAGTTCCTGGTACAGCCATATGATCACTGCATGTTGATCAATTAAAAAAAATGCTGTAAAAACAATAGGAGTGAGTTAGAGGAGCAAAACGTTCATGGATTAGGTAAAAAATATAAAGGGTAGATATTGGTCAGGGGTGTAGGGGTCAAAGGGTTATGATGATGATGACAACATGAAGATGGCTTAAGTACCGTGTATGAATTAAAAGCTTTCATTGTGCAATTGATCGCGCAGATTCTTGCACTGAGGCACTGCTTCGTGAATTGTGCAACTGATCGCGCAGATTCTTGAACTGAGGCACTGCTTCGTGAATTGTGCAACTGATCGCGCAGATTCTTGCACTGAGGCACTGCTTCGTGAATTGTGCAACTGATCGCGCAGATTCTTGCACTGGGAGCACGGCTTCGTGAATTGTGCAACTGATCGCGCAGATTCTTGAACTGAGGCACTGCTTCGTGAATTGTGCAACTGATCGCGCAGATTCTTGCACTGGGAGCACTGCTTCGTGAATTGTGCAACTGATCGCGCATATTCTTGCACTGGGAGCACGGCTTCGTGAATTGTGCAACTGATCGCGCAGATTCTTGAACTGAGGCACTGCTTCGTGAATTGTGCAACTGATCGCGCAGATTCTTGCACTGGGAGCACTGCTTCGTGAATTGTGCAACTGATCGCGCAGATTCTTGCACTGAGGCACTGCTTCGTGAATTGTGCAACTGATCGCGCAGATTCTTGCACTGGGAGCACTGCTTCGTGAATTGTGCAACTGATCGCGCAGATTCTTACACTGAGGCACTGCTTCGTGAATTGTGCATTTTTTGGTGATACTTCAAGTTTGTACGATTGTGCCCTTTTAAAATAGTTTAACCCAATACGTCAGTTTTACGCATTTTACTAACACTGCCAATTGGGCCCATCGCGATGTAGAGTAACATTAAACACTTGTTGGGGGGGGGGAGGGGAGCGCTCAGCTGTAAAGGCCCATTAGCTGCGCTCTCTCTAGGCTGTGAGCAATGCATACTCACCTAGCACGCCTACAAGCGTTACAACAGAATGTACTCTTGTTTTGTTTTAAGTAATAGTACTATACACTGTTATGTAGAACGCGCATTTTAAATTCCCTTCTTAAGTTGCGCACAGATTATATCTTTAGCCACACATACCCTTCATAAAATTAAAGGAAACATTTATCGATTTGCTTTTTTATACAAATATACTTTAAGCCTATTTAGTTGTTAGAGGCAGTGGCGTAGCAAAGGGAGGCATGGGGGCACAATTTCCAGGGCGCTACTCACAAAGGGGTACCCAATGGTATATTTTACATATATTATTATATGGTTTTCGAATAAAGAGGCGCTAAAAAGGCATTGTGCCCCAGGTTCGAGTTTAGCTCACTAAGCCACTGGTTAGAGGTTAGCTCACTAAGCCACTGGTTAGAGGTTAGCTCACTAAGCCACTGGCTAGAGATTAGCTCACTAAGCCACTGGTTAGAGGTTAGCTCACTAAGCCACTGGTTAGAGATTAGCTCACTAAGCCACTGGTTAGAGGTTAGCTCACTAAGCCACTGGTTAGAGATTAACTCACTAAGCCACTGGTTAGAGGATAGCTCACTAAGCCACTGGTTAGAGTTTAGCTCACTAAGCCACTGGTTAGAGGTTAGCTCACTAAGCCACTGGTTAGAGTTTAGCTCACTAAGCCACTGGTTAGAGTTTAGCTCACTAAGCCACTGGTTAGAGGTTAGCTCACTAAGCCACTGGTTAGAGTTTAGCCCACTAAGCCACTGGTTAGAGGTTAGCTCACTAAGCCACTGGTTAGAGGTTAGCTCACTAAGCCACTGGTTAGAGATTAGCTCACTAAGCCACTGGTTAGAGTTTAGCTCACTAAGCCACTGGTTAGAGTTTAGCTCACTAAGCCACTGGTTAGAGGTTAGCTCACTAAGCCACTGGCTAGAGGTTAGCTCACTAAGCCACTGGTTAGAGGTTAGCTCACTAAGCCACTGGTTAGAGGTTAACTCACTAAGCCACTGGTTAGAGGATGTATTCCGATATTCATCAATCACCTGTAGCCTGCCGGGGATCTGGATCTTCTGTCGGCGGCCCTGCTGCCAATTAAAATTATAAATGATCGAAAAATGATCTACAACTTTATGATTCCATGTGTGACAGTATAACTGACTAAATCTGCAACGGATCTGTTTTAGATTTTAGTAGTGTGCGAGAGGGATAGTTTTTTGAAAGATTGAGAAATTACCATCATATTGAACTGTTTTTTTTCCATTTTGTAGAAATATTACAGAAACGTTCTATACAAAACTACTACTCTCGTAATGACAATTTAGAATGTCTTCTTAATTATTAATATGGCTTATAAGTAAACATTAATTCAGTAATCAATGTCTTTATCCCCCACCCCCTTTTCCCAAAAAAACAGTTTTGGGGCAGGTATTCTAAGCGCGACACTGGTTACAATCTATATAAATAATAGCGATTTGGGCTCTGCGTTAAATCGAAAGTAAAGAATTAATACACCAGTATTCCAGTTTAAAATACAATCATGAAAAAATCGGATCTGCCCGAAACCAATAGATAACCTAGCCTACCGATCAAGTCTGAGGGGATATAACTCTATGCAAAGGTTTTGCATGGTACAGCTAGTATAAGTATAATAGTATATGCTCTTCCTTATTGCAGCTCAGTAGTGTTCTAGTCTCCGGTGGGCGTAAAAAAAGTACACTAAATCATTGTAATTCATTGGTTTAATTATGATTTTATTTATTCAGTTTGCAAATCCATCATGCTGAACAGACATAATGATAATTATTAGTTAACAAGATTTTTTTTTAATGTATTTTACCAATAATTGAAAATCATGGCTATCAAAAAGTACATTTTAAAATTTATTCATGCAAAGTGTGCGACAACATTTTCAACACCTATGGTACTCCTACTGTAATAGACTCTTCCGTCCTCTTCTTGACCTTCAGAGCAGTGGTTATGGGGGTGCCCAAACCAATATCCGAATCCTGAAATTGGTTGACCCCACTTAAAAATTGGAGAACCGCTACTTCCGGTGCAAGTAAGAGCATCATAACTGTAACGGCACCAGATCTGATGGTCCCTGACCTCTTTGAGAATTTCTTTATCCAGGACATTTTGGAAACTGCGTACTTCCCCAATACTGATCTTCTTAGGATTGGAATGGGGATGTCCTATGATGACAACTAGGTTAACGTTACGGTATTTCGGGTACAATGTCTTATATAACTCCTCCATTCCCTTTTGATAGCCACGTAGTTTATCTTCAAGGTCTTGAATAACCTGAGCGCCTTCAATCTCGCATTCAATAGCGCACCAGTCGTTGGTATCACATACATCCTTATCCGTGTCTAGTAATTTACAACAACTCAAAGTTGGATTGCCTGCTAAATAACCCACTAATTCATCTCTTGAAACATCTCCACGGTTATACTCAAGTTTGAATAGTTTTGATTCTGCTTGTTCAAATATTTCATTCGCTTGTTCAAAATGCAATGGCGATGGATTCGGCGGTGGATTCCGCGGTGGATTCTGTGGTGGATTCCGCGGTGGATTCTGTATAGGATTCCGCGGTGGATTCTGTGGTGGATTCCGCGGTGGATTCTGTGGTGGTATCTGCGATTCCTCATCACTAAATAAATGATATGCCGTTGTAACTGTGATAACGGCGCGAACTGGATCGTTATCAGCATATTTTCTAATTTTAGCGACAAAGCCAGTTCCAGTATAGGTTTCCTCGTCGCGATTAACGATAATAAACAAACCAGTCAGCGCGGACATATTTAGCAGAACATCATGGAGAGAAAGGAAGTCTTTATCTGTCAACACACTGTCAATGTTTGCAGGCTTATGTTTACCTGCGACTTGGGAAAGATGTATATTTTCTTCAGGCTTAAACCGTTTGAATATTTGCGTCCTGTAAGCATCACTCATATCAGAGAAATCATCAAAATTAATATATTTATTATCCAACAAACACCTGAGGCATGTTCGGCTCATTCTATTTATCTATCCTATCAAAATCTGGAATACACAACAAAAAAAAAAACAAATGTATTTTTAATGCATCTTTTAACCATCACTACAACTAAGTTTAAAAAAAAAAGTTCTGCTTATTTCAAACAATTAAACCAATAAAGTCTATAACTTTAGATGTAATATAAAGAACCAAACTCATTTTCAAGATTAGCAGAAGATGGTCAAAAAATCCTTAAATAAAGTCTAAACTTTTTTTGAAATGTGTAAGTTTGAATTCTGTATGTTTGAATTCTGTATGTTTGAATTCTTTATGTTGGAATTCTATTTGTTGCAATTCTGTATGTTTGCACTGTTTAAGTTTGGGTTCTGTATGTTTGAATACTGTATGTTTGAACCCAGCGCGCAAGTTCTATTCGAATCGGGAAATGACGTCACAGAGGAATTTTATTTATGGCGCCGTCGAGATTACTTTAATATAGTAAAATACTAAAATAAAAAAAAAATTAATTACAATTAAACTACCCATCGAGATGAAACGAAACCTGTCCTATAACCTTCCCCATGTAATTATGTGTATGTGTAACAAATTTCACGTTATCTGTTTTTCTGGATCTTGAGTTATAAGGGAACAGACAGACAGACAGACAGACGAAAAATGCGTCTTATAAGTATATATATATATATATATATATATATATATATATATATATTTGCCTGTGGTGCAGTCCCGTAGCGTGAAAATTCTACAGGAGGGGGCAGGCATTCTACAGCAGGGGTCCCGCACGCTACGGGCCTGCTTTGGTGACACATTATGGCCATAGGGGAGAAAAATTTTGTGCACTTGTGTGTATGTGTGTGAGGTTCTAATTAATCTTTTAATCACGTTGTAACAACGTCATCGAAATTCCACTATCGATTTTAACCGATAAAATATTGTTATGCAGTACACATCAGTCTATGTTTCTCAAAATCCAGCCTTCGTACTTTGCCCTGCATTCTATCGAAAACTTATGTCACTACACTAGTGATATCATGCAGAACATTTGATCATTAGTGCTGTACTGTTGTTGTTTTTATTGTGTACATCTACTGTGACTGATTTTCTTGCGTAGATAAAAGTTTTTTCATCGTGGTTTTATTCCTAGTGAAATTCGTTGAATAGGTAAGCGATGGTGGTGATAATACGGTACCATAAGTCACTTCCAGTACAGAGTGATAATTGACCTTTGTGATGTATTAGCTATACAATAGTTGTAAAAATAAATGTAATCAGGTTTTTTTCGGCAACTTGCCAAGCAGCAGAAACAAATCTTTTAGAGTCAAGAACTAGCATTGTCAATTATATTGATTGTAGGAGAGGTTAATAGCGTCATATATAGCTGTTGATTTATACAAAATTTATTCACAGACTAAATAAACTGTAAAGGTGATAATAGTCCAGGCTGTGATCAGCTAGTAAATACATAAATAATATTTTGTTTTTACAAAATAATGCTTTTTTTTTTCGTAAAAATAAACCGTGTTTTTTTTAAATTAATATTTTACAGCTGAAGGAGACATTTTCACACTAACCATGTCGAAAAAGAAATGCAGCATGGGTAAGTGTAAGCTTAAAATTGCTGAATTTATTCTTTATCTACGAAATTGGATTTGAGATTTTTTTTTATCATTAAATTTTGTTTGTTGAAAATGTATATCTATTTCTCCTCCATACAGCAGAAGTATCAGATGTTCAATATATAACTTTGAAAAACGAAAATCTAGATGATAGGCTACAAGGATGCACAAAAAAAAGCTATCACAATCGATACATTGGTATTGATGAATTCTTTGCTAACCCATGGAAGCACTTCCCAAGGACATGGCGACTTTTCACCAAAGATTACAAAAGTATTGAAGAGTTACCAAATCTTCTGAAAAGTATGGGGCAGCTTACGTGTCATATCCATGTAAAATTTAAAGACAATTCGTCCACGGGCAGTGGATTTATTCAAAGAATTAGAAGATTGAATTCCGGCCGCTGCACTTGCCACGAATGTAACGGTGACGTCATCAGATCTTTCGCTATTGTGACAGTGACCACTGTAGTCCATGTTTTCGATAAAAACCCTAAAAAGTCGAGAAAGATTTTCATCACCGAGTGGAACTCCAAAAGCACGACAGTTAAACTGTTTTATGACAGTAAGAGTGACGACCTTAAATCACTTCCGGTACTCGATGGCTACAGAATGCTGGAAACTGACAAAGAAATTGACTTAGTCAGCGACTGGTGTGCAATAGAGTGTGTCACACACGACATGGAATTAGTAAACCAGTTAGAGACTGACTTAAATAACTACATGGACATGCAGGCCAAAGTATACAGGAAATTTTCAGATCTCGATCGAAGGGACCATGTGGTCATCATTATTGGTCATCCCCATGGGGGGCCCAAGAAAATCAGCATCGGGACATTCGATCCCAAAAATACAGAAATCCTAAAAGACGTCAGAAACTACCAGCGCTGGTGCCGCTACAACTACGACGTCCTCACGTGTGAGGGCAGCAGTGGTTCCCCCGTTTTCATTATCGGCCAACCTTTGTGTGGGTTTGGGTATTGGTTTGGACACCCACACAACCATTCTAAAGGATTTGAGGCTATTGTCAAAGGTTACAGTTCTATCGGCGTTGAACATTTGTCTGAAAATGAAGAGACATACAGCAGCAGCTTGTCACGGAATATTTTTAAACTGCTAATATTTGTTTCACTTTTGACGGCAGTTGGTTTCGTATATTTCAATAAATAGTCATTTACTTTGATTGACTAATGACTTTAAGAATCACAACGATTCAATGAAAACGTTTTAAGCTAAACAGCAGGCAAATTGCTTTGAATGTATTCTTTGTAATAAAAACATCGAGTAAAGCATTAAATTTTATGTAACTTTTTTATATTTACATGGCATTACTGCTGTCATACAAATGGACAAGTTGAAACTACTCAAAAACTTTTCAAATCGTGGGCCACATAGGGGTTAATTACTTTGACAGGGGCCAATTGGATGGGGCGTTAATAAGAAATTATGGTATTGTGTTAGAGTGCGGGTCTGCTCAAGCAGACCTGAATATCGCCCGCGAGTCGTAGTCTGCGCAGATTTGGCCAAGATCTCACACATTACTTAACCGTTTAGCCCACTTACTTTTCCCCTCACCCCTCCCCCGTGTAAAGCCGATTTGGTTGCGTTTAGAAAATGGTTACATTTTAGTTAGCCTAAACGAATATATACACTAGGAGAGAAAGAAAGAGGAGAGACAGAGAAGAGAGAGAGACAGATACAGAGAAGAGAGACACACGATATTTTACCTCATTGTTTTTAAACAATAAGATGATAAAAGGCAACACCCACCCCTCGTCATTGGCACGTAGACATTTGGTTTGACTGAATGATATAATGAAGTATCCATACATACTGGTTACACACGTACATTTTCACAGACCAACTGTTCTAGACAAGCAGATGGTTAAAAGGAAGTGGAGAAAGACTTAAAGCCATAGGAGTGAGAGAGTGGAGGAAGAAGACCATGGATCGGAAAAAGTGGAGAGGAGTAGTATGGCAGGTCAGGGCCCTAAATGGGCTGTAGAGAAGAGTAGTATGGCAGGCCAGGGCCCTAAATGGGCTGTAGAGAAGAGTAGTATGGCAGGCCATGGCTCTAAATGGGCTGTAGAGAAGAGTAGTATGGCAGGCCAGGGCCCTAAATGGGCTGTATAGAAGAGTAATTTGGCAGGCCAGGGCCCTAAATGGGCTGTAGGGCCAAAGGAAGAAGAGCTGTTCTAGACCGAGTCGTATAAATAGAAGTACATTCCGCCAGACTGTGTCTATACCTGTCTCAATCAAACATGTTTTACTGTGTTCAATAACACAGGTGGGAATCGATATCTTTTGAAATAGTTGGTAAAAAAAAACTTTGGGTTAACACTAGTCTTAATCCGACACTGTTTATACACAATAATATGTGTGGTTATGTTCAAGAGTGAGTGTGTGAGTAATACAGATTGAGTGTGTAATACAGATTGAGTATGTAATACAGGGTTCGTGTGTGAGTAACACAGATTGAATGTGTAATACAGGGTTAGTTTGGTGAGTAATACAGATTTAGTGTGTAATACAGATTGAGTATGTAATACAGGGTTGGTGTGTGAGTAACGCAGATTGAATGTGCGATCGGCTAGGGGGACTATTGAAACTTCAGTCACCGATTTACTCCTAACGACTCAAAGGCCTTTACATTATTGACTTTAGTGATGATGTTGAAAGGCTCTATACACACACATACACAAAATATCCCAATTGTGACTCCACGAGCAAGAGATTAACATCTGTTTCTTTTAAGTAATATCATTGGTTGAAGATAGCGAACCAATCGACTGTTTCAGTGAATATATGATTGATAAATTAAAACAGCAACAAAAAAATGATGTAAACAAAACTGTAAGATAATTAAACTATGTTTTAAAATACAATGCTAAAGTATATTTGTCAACATCGTAAGCTTTCAAAGTTTACTATAGTGCTATCATATTTTAACTATTATACAATACTAGCTGACTCTGTAAAACCTTTGCATAAAGTTATATCCCCTTAAGTTTGATCAGTAGGCTAGGTTAATTTTGGTTTCGGATATATCAGATTTTTATCATGAGTTTATTACAATTTAAATATGCTATTTGTTGTAGAAATACAAAAACAAAATATTGAAATGGCGTTGTTTTACATTTTGGACTTTATGTTTCATGTTAAATAAAACGCAAAAACTCTTCAAGACTGTAGATTTAAAAAAAAAATATTTATCGAATCAAAACACGGGCAAGACGCTATTTCGAATTCTTGTTTTCCGCTTTCGATTTATGCAGAATCCATACCGCTATTATTATATTAGATTTTCAACACCTATGGAACTTTTCGCTAAATACCGATTATTTTTATCGGGTTTTTTGGACTCTTTGCAGCGCAATGGGGATGTCCAAACCAATAACCGAATCCTGAGAGCGGTTGTCCCCACTTAAAAATTGGAGAACCGCTGCTTCCTTTACAGATGACGGCATCGAAACGGTAGCGGCACCAGATCTGATGATTCCTGACCTCTTTTAGAATCTCTACTTCCTCATGTACCTGACCAATACTGACCCTCTTTGCATTACCATGGGGATGGCCGATCACAATCACCAGGTTTATTTTTTTCTCTCTAGAAATCTCATATAAGTCCTTTAAACCCAATTGATATTTTTTGAGTGACTCTCGCAAGTGTTTTATAAGGTCCGCATTATCTGTTTCACATTCAACGGCACACCAGTCACTGAAAAGATCGATATCTATATCTGTCTGCATCAGGTTAACACCTTTCATTTTTTTATTATTTTTTTTTAACCAATCCACAATTTCCTCGATTCTTTCTTTATTCATTTTTTCTTTTTTCTTTTTTTCTTTGTCAATCTCACTGTTGCCACTTGCGGTGCCATTATCACTGTTGCCACTTCCATCGGCATTCTCACTGCTGCCACTTCCGGTGAAGTCATGGTTGTAATCGAAATAGAAATTTGTTTCAGATTTTTTAAATACGTCGAAAACGTGTCTATTACGTTCTGATTTCGGAGGCTTTTCAGACTTATTATCTCCGTTAGATTCTTGAACATCAAATGTATGACAAGTCGTCATTACCGTCACTAATGCATACTTCTGTCCGTTTTTATTATATTCTTTTATTTTCCCAACAAATCCAGTTGCAAGTTTATATTTTTCTTCGAGCTTTATTACAAACAGACCAGTGAGATCTGACATAACTTTCAGAACACCGTGTAGTTTATCTAATTCCATATTTAATAATCAACTGATTTTTTCTTTCAGTGTTGTGGCGGTGAAAGCATCATAACCAATATATTGATTAATCTTACACTTCTCACAGTCGCGGATCATTTGAATATCTCTTTCCATCCTAACAAAAGTCTGGGGAAAAAAAAACTAGGTTTCTAGATCATATCAAATGTAAAACTAAATCTCTAAAATGTATTTCATTAAAAATTGTATTCACATTTTTGCTAACTACGATTTTAAACAAAATCTTTTCCTTAGCATTCTTTCATACAATAGAAATTAAATCATTAATGCAAGTCAGTAAAAAAAAAACTGTGCAATTTTTAATCACAGGGTGCTACGACATATTTATTTGTAAGAATTAACTTATTTTTTTATGAAGTAAAGTGGGAAAGATAAAAAAAGTCGATTTATAGAAAATTTTGGCTTTTTTACAAACAAACATAAGTAACTAGGCTTGAAGTTGTTAAAAAAGATCTTTGTCAAATTATAATTTTGTCGTCTGCAGTTACACACTTAATATCCCTGCCATTTTAGTTGGTCGATAATTTATGTAACAGCAAAACATATTCCGTCACACTTATGTTTTAAGAAGAACTGTTCTAGACCAGGAAATATAAACAGAAGTACATTCCGCCAGGCTGTGTCTATACCTGTCTTGTTTTTTTTTTACCTAAAATAACATACAAGTGTTTTTGACATTTAAATATTACATGATACATACACAACAACTTTTCTAGACAAGCAGATGTTTAGAGGAAGACAGCTATTTATTTCAGCCTAAATTAGACAACCAATGAAATCGTTTATTCACAAATTACATTCTTTTCTAAATTGTTAACCAATTCCACCAAGTCATCCAATGGCAAAACTCACGAGTTATGAATCGGTGTTTGCTTTTTCAGTAAATAGTTAATTAATGTAAAAGGGATTCATCCTGTTTTAGCGTCTTAAATATCTCAAGTTTTACATACACTTGATTTTAATCAGAAGTAGATAATATTTAAAACACTTTTATGTTATCGTAGTTTAAAAAATGAAAGAAATGTTTTAAAAAAATCTGCATTAAAAAACTGGGGGAAAATAAGTTAAAAATAAACAGGAAGAAAACCAAAAAATTAGCACTGCACTCATTGACTATGGCGGCTGGAGATAGCGAAGTCAATAGTGATCTCGGCTCACTTGCAGAGGGTACAGGGTTCAATCCTTGATAAAGCCACCAAGTATATAAGTCCCCACAGAAAGGACATATAAAAGCACAACATATATATGTCTATCGATGTGTCCATGTCCCCCCCCCCCCAAATAACCATATCGATTTAGGATTTTAAAAAGAAATTGACTATAGAAATATTTATTTAAATTGCAACAATTGTTGACGCCTTCAAGGAAATTCAAAATTTTTGTTGTAATTTTTTTTAAAACGCCACTAAGTTAAAACTTTTCATAGTAAATCATAAGTAATATCTAAAAATAGTTCACTTTAAAGCTAACCGTACTTCGCCAGCCCATATTATGTACAGCCTGACTTAGTGTTGTTTTCGTTGACGAAATCTAAAACTAAAACCTTCGTTGACGAAAATGTTGACTTTTCGTCAACGAGAACTAAAACTAAAACTAAAATTAGCAGCAAGACTAAAACTAGACGAAAACTGAAATTATTACAGAAAAAACGAAATAAAAACTGAAACTAAAATATAGTGTTGCTTTCGTTCACGAAAACTAAAACTAAAACTTAAATTATCAGCAAGACTAAAACTAGACAAAAACTAAAATTATTACAGAAAAAACGAAATAAAAACTGAAACTAAAATATGACCTGGGACTAAAACAACACTAGCCTGACTCGGTTATGTCACAGCTGTCTTGATATCGGGGCAATGGTTTCATTTTAAAAACTTATTTACCTGAAGTAAGGGATTCGTTTGTTTACTTCAACAATTTACTTTAAAAAGTAGAGGAATTTCGTAAAGGAAAGGTAAGAGATGGAGTTGTGTAACATTAGTCAATTATAGGGTTGAGTCGATAGTAAAGAAGGGGTAAGAGATGGAGTTGTGTAACATTAGTCACTTAGAGGGTTGAGTCGATAGTAAAGGAGAGGTAAGAGATGGAGTTGTGTAACATTAGTCACTTAGAGGGTTGAGTCGATAGTAAAGGAGAGGTAAGAGATGGAGTTGTGTAACATTAGTCACTTAGAGGGTTGAGTCGATAGTAAAGGAGAGGTAAGAGATGGAGTTGTGTAACATTAGTCACTTAGAGGGGTGGAGTCGATAGTAAAGGAGAGGTAAGAGATGGAGTTGTGTAACATTAGTCACTTAGAGGGTTGAGTCGATAGTAAAGGAGAGGTAAGAGATGGAGTTGTGTAACATTAGTCACTTAGAGGGTTGAGTCGATAGTAAAGGAGAGGTAAGAGATGGAGTTGTGTAACATTAGTCACTTATAGGATTGAGTCGATAGTGTTAACCCAAGACTAAATACCGTGATCACTAGACAGTGGCGTAGCGAGCTAAACTCGCGCTCGAGGCACAATACCTTTTTAGCGCGCCCCTCCCCCCCCAATTCGAAAACCATATAATATTATACTATTTTATGTTTTGCGGACAATTTGGCGCCCCTTTGTGAGTAGCACCGTGACATGATGCCCCCGTCCACTACGCCACTGTCACTAGATTATATTCAGGTAATTACCAGCATGTATAAATGTTTATTGGCAGCCTCTACTAGCGTCATTGGGTGAAAGTGAGGGTGAAAAAAAACTTTGGGTTAACAGTAGTCTTAATCCGACACTGTTTATACACACTAATATGTGTGGATATGTTCAAGAGTGAGTGTGTGAGTAATACAGATTGAGTGTGTAATACAGGGTTGGTGTGTGATTAACACAGATTGAATGTGCAATATAGGGTTAGTTTGGTGAGTAATACAGATTGAATGTATAATACAGATTGAGTATGTAATACAGGGTTAGTTTGGTAAGTAATACAGATTGAATGTGTAAAAGAGATTGAATGTGTAATACAGATTGAGTGAGTAATACAGATTGAGTGAGTAATACAGATTGAGTGAGTAATACAGATTGAGTGTGTAATACATGGTTAGTTTGGTGATTAATATAGATTGAGTGTGTAATAAAGATTGAATGTGTAATACAGGGTTGGTGTGTGAGTAACACAGATTGAATGTGTAATACATGGTTAGTTTGGTGAGTAATACATATTGAGTGTGTAATAAAGATTGAATGCGTAATACAGGGTTGGTGTGTGAGTAACACAGATTGAATGTGTAATACATGGTTAGTTTGGTGAGTAATACATATTGAGTGTGTAATAAAGATTGAATGCGTAATACAGGGTTGGTGTGTGAGTAACACAGATTGAATGTGTAATACATGGTTAGTTTGGTAATACAGATTGAGTGTGTAATAAAGATTGAATGTGTAGTACAGGGTTGGTGTGTGAGTAAAACAGATTGAGTGTGTAATACAGGGTTAGTTTGGTGAGCTTAAAGTCCCTAAAGCTTAAGAAAGGGTCTAAGTATTACAATAAGGAGAAATGTGCCCCAAGCTTGCCATTTATTTCTGATGGGGGTAATTGTTTTGCAGTAGACAATATTTTCTTGAGTGAAACATAAACAAGGATTTGTATAATGTTATGTAATTATTTGACAGCTAAAAAAACAGCTAAAAGCTAACAGCCAGCCAACAGCAAACGTCTAACAGGCAACAGCTAAAAGCCAACTGCTAACCATGTTCGGCAGTAAAGAAAACAAGTACATATGTATGTTTCGAACTTTTAATATCTAAATCAAATGATATTTTTGTAAGGTTTTTATCATGCTATTTAGTTATTTTGTTTTATCATTTTTGCACTTCTTGCTTTGTAATTTATTTATTTTTTTTTTGCACGCAGTTGTATCAGATGTACAGTATATCACGCCACAAAACTCAAAACTGAACTATAGAGAATCAGTTTGTAAAAAGAAGGCATATCATAATGAATACATAAGTATTGGAGAATTTTTCCAAAACTTTTGCGAACATTTCCTTAGAACTAAGACATCATTTACAAGTAATACAGATATAAATGAGCTACTACCAGGCCTTTTGAAAAATATGACAGGCCTTACGTGTCAAATTTGTGTGAAATATGAAGGAGATGACCAGTCATCTACCAACAGTCGACAGTATGAAGCAGATGACCAGTCCTCTGGCAGCAGCGGGCAATATGAAGATGCTCATTCATCCTTGGGCTGGGGACAATATAAAGTTGGTACATCCTCCACAAGCAGTGGACAATGTGATGACCGGTCATCTACAGGTAGTGGCCAATATGAAGATGGCCAGTCATATGAAGGCAGTGAGCAATATGAAGATGGCCATTCATATACAAGCGGAGTACAAAATGAAGCAGATGACCAATCCTCTAGCAGCAGTGGTCGATATGAAGATGCTCATTCATCTTTTCACTGCTCACATTATGAAGTTGGTAATTTCTCAACAAGCAGTGGACAATGTGAAGTTGAACGGTCATCTACAGGTAGTGGACAGTATGAAGATGGTAAATCATCCACAGGCAGTGGACTCATTCTAAGAATACGACGGCAAAACTCAGACAAGTGCCCTTGTCACAAGTGTAACGGGAAAATTGTCAAACCTTTCGCTATCATCACCGTGACAACTGTACTTCACGTGTTTGCCGAAAATCCTGACGAGACAAAAAGTTTTATCGCCGCCGAATGGAAACCTAAAAACGTCACGGTGAATCTGTTTTACGATAATCCCGATATCGAGCAGATTAAGACTCTTGACGGATACAGGCTTCTGGAAACAGACAAAGAAATGGATGTAGACAGCGACTGGTGTGCCATAGAATGTGTAACACACGACATGGATCTGGTGGTCGAATTGGAACATGTCCTGAATACATACATGGATTTACAGGCCAAGGTCTATGAAGCGTTTTCTGACCTTAAAAGCAATGACCGTCTGGTCATCATCATTGGTCATCCACACGGGGGCCCCAAGAAGATCAGCGTGGGGACATATGATAAGGGGAAAACGGAGGTTCTCAAAGACGTGAGGAACTATCAACGCTGGTGCCGATACAACTACAACATTCTCACCTGTTGTGGCAGCAGTGGTTCTCCTGTTTTCATAATCGGCCAACCCTTGTGTGGGTTTGGGTATTGGTTTGGGCACCCTCATAATCATTCTAAAGGGGTCGATGGTGAGCTAAAAGGCTACAGCTCAGTAGGTGTAGAACATATCATTGGTGATGACCACTCAGCTTGAACAAACTCAGCAAGACATACGTTAAATAAAGATACATTAATGAGATAATAACCGTGAAGTCAACCTGACTTAAGTCATTAGCTTATTAGCTGATGACGAATAACGCAGCAGTCAAGCAGTCAAATTCACTGATAGCACCAGCAATAGCCAGGAATTATCCAACGCAACTAATATCAACAGCACTACAAATTAAGTCCAGTGGATTTATTTCATCTGCACAGCACTAACCAAACAGTGAACTTTGACTGATATTTATAGCTGACTGATTCAGTCCACTTAACTGATATCATCAGCGCTAACCAAAGATTCCTTTGACTGATATCATAGATACCTTTAAAAAAAAACTTAACAAATAAAACTTTTTTAAATTATTTGAAGAATTTTCTTGATGGTATTAGACACACGTTATTTAAATAAATCCTACATAAGTAAATCTAAAATTTAAAAAAGTATATATATCATTTTTCCCCCCACAGTTTGTCACTGCAAATTTGCGATACCTAATTAATCGTATACAAATGGATCTAAATTTTAAATGACTATTTTCAACTCTTTTATCCACAGTTTGATAATCTCTTCTCTTTGTGAAAAAATTGTTTATCTTTAAAAAAAAAAACGGTGATATCATAAAATGACATTTCTATCATCTTTTATCCAAAGTTTGAGAATCACAGCTTTATTCTGTGATACAAAAATCATCGCAAACACGAAGATATAACTATTACATTACCTTAACATTACCTTTATCATCTTTTAACAACAGTTTCAGATTCATAATTCTTCAGTCAAATTTATCACATCTTAAAAAAAGAGAGTCTAAATATGAAATTATCTTCGTCGTGTTTCATTTAAAGTATGAGAATCACTGCTTTAGAATGCTGCATACCCGATTACAGAGATAGTCGAATAATGTATACCCGATTACAGAGGTAGTCGAATACTGTATACCAGACTAGGGAGTTAGACGATGAAGCCTTTTAAAATACTACATAGGTAGACTGCGAAGCTTTTACAGAAATACACACAAAACGGCGAACCATTTAAAATACTTTTATCAGTCGACTTATCTTTCTAAGTATCGCATAGCTATAAAAAATAACACACAGCTATAAATATAATACATACAAGACGATAGAGCTTTTAAAACTCCACATATCAGATGACGGAGCAAGTCAAATATATGTGTGTATTTGTATGTGTGTGTGTGTGTGTTTATGTGTGTGTTGTGTGCTAATCTGTCTGTGTTTAAGGGTATGTGGAATGGACAATTATGATTTATAAAACTTTTATTACTTTATACAACTTTATTTTTTTTTACTTATTCATTTCAAATGTAAAAAAAAAAATATAGTAATATAGTTTCCAGGTAGTAGTAATACGAATGATTTAACATGCATATAGGTATTATAGTAGGAGAGTATATTTTTAGAAATCGGATTTTCATTTTTTTTAACTTGCTTTTTTTAGACTTTTCCTGTCCAATGTAAAGCAACAGCAGTGAAAGTATATTTTATCAATAGCAAGCCTTGGTTAGTGTTATCACGTGGTCACCAGAGGCGTAGCGAGCTTAACTCGTGCCCGGGGCAAAATACCTTTTTTAGCGCTCCCCTCTACCCATTCGAAAACCATACAATATTATTTACAATTTTTTGTTTTCCGAACCATTAGGCGCCTCTTTGTGAGTAGCGCCCGGGGCATGATGCACCCTTTTCCCCGCCCTCTCGCTACGCCACTGATGGTCACCAAAGTAATTAGGTTATTTGTATAATCTTGAACGATTTTAATACAAAAGTATTGTGCAATTCACTAAGGAAAAGGGGAAATAGCTGATATATTAATAAATGTGTAGTGCTTCGAATTTTAGCCATGTACCAAAAATAAATAGCGATTCGAGGAATTATATGTTAGAAATATGAACGATTCAAAAATAAGAAAGTATTCAGAAAAGCATTTAGAAAAACATATAGGGCCCCATAAGTGTATAAAAATGGAATTTCTAAATCGAGTGTACCGTAATTACTCAATAGCGCGGGGCCCATAATTAAGATCCAAAAGCGTCTAGGGCTCACAGTGGTCATAGGCCGGCCCTGGCAACATTTAAACAATGACTAACAAAATTTAAAATAACGGGCCGTGAGCTGTTTATTTATTAGTGAGCCCTGCTGAATGTCACGGACATTCGACGTGGTTCTGTTTATAGCAAACTTCAGCCTTGAATCTATACTGGCGGTGAATCTATAAGTGCATTACCAAACACACACACACAAAAACAGCAGTGAATGAAAACGACGCAGTAGCGAATGGTATTTGGCTACCAAATGGGTATGTTTACCTGGCTCCACACTGGAGGTAAGATCATTGTTGAAGGTAAAGCTTGGAGTTAGTTGTTGTTTATCCTCAACATTGTTTATTTCTTTTTTTTTGTTGTTAATATTGTTAAGTCATACAATTATTCACAGATGTTCTTTTATTTATAAGTTATCTGTCTGCCTTACTGGAAGACGTATTGATTCACTTAGGAAAGAATAAACTGACATAATGATGGATGGAAAACTCGAAGAATTCTACACCGCTTGTAAGTTTTGTGTTTCCTTTATTAATACATATGGCTCGTATCTGCTTCATTAGGTATTGTGTCTATGGCGCTGCTGTAAATTAGCAGTATCTAATAGAGTTTTGTATACCATAACTGAGTCTATGCAATGTCGCAGTATAGCCTTTCAAAAAAAAACTCTTGGAAATTCAGAGGCGTACCTAGACTGGGGGGGGAGGGGATCCAAATTTAAAAGTCCCCCGGGCCCCAGCTTGATGGGGAGCCCCAAAGAAATTTTTTACAAACAACATTAAGTACATTATCTTATGTCGTGGCGTCGATTGGCATAATGCAGGGGCCCCCAAATAGTTTAAGCCCCCGGGCCCCCAAATCCCTAGGTTCGACACTTGGGAAATTGTTAAGCAAATACTACCTGCAAATTTTATTTAAAAAAAAAAAACAATGGGGGGGTTGAAATTTTCTTATTGAGAGTCACCTTCACCCCCCTCCCTCCCACGCATTTGGTGTGTGGTCGAATCTAGGTAACTGGTGTTACAGGGCTACACCGGCAGGCGTATTTACTTACGTGTTGGGTCAATGTTTATATCGACCAGAGTTTCTTTTTACTTAGCTATCAAATTGCGTGACTCCCTTGGCTTTGTTCCGAATAGCTAGATATATTGACGTTTGATGTGCCCACTGATGCGTGACGTTTTACAACAATAAAGATTAAAAAAAAGACTACAAGGAGATTAAGTATAGGAAGATAGCAAGCTAAGAACTGGACAGAGTTGGCATATTTGCTGCAATCCTCTAAAATAGGAATTGGCACGGTTATTTCTGTGCAACGCACTCATATCTCTCTAAGACTTCAGTTCTCAACATTTTTCGCGACTGTGTAGCAAATGCTTCAAATGTACGTCATCTGGCATTCCTCACACGCAAGTTCATGTATACATGCACTTATTTAATTATTTTTTTTATAATGCGATACTTGGCCACGTGGTTTGGTAGTTAGTCACGTGGTTTGGTAGTTAGTCACGTGGTTTGGTAGTTAGTCACGTGGTTTGGTAGCTAGTCACGCAACAAACTGGCGACCCTTCTTCAAACTCTGGGGTTGTCTGGGGTTGTCTGGGGTTGTCTGGGGTTATCTGGGGTTATCTGGGGTAGTTTTTAAACTTAATTTATATGTTGCTTCTTATCTCTGCATAAACTTTTCCGTTCCCTTTGGCGTACGCGTACCAACATTTGAGAACTGTGGCCTCGGGTTAAAAACAAGTGGCATCGAGATAGAGCTCTCGACTCCTGAGCCCCCTCATGGAATAGCGTGCCCCGACAGGGTAAATAAAGTACTCTTTTTTAGGTTCCATTCATTTTTTTTAATTATTTTTTGTTCGGAAAAGTTCCAAAGTAGTAATCGACGCCATTTGGAGGGGGGAGTGGACTCTTGCATTCGAACAACGAATATTAAATATTTATTGCAGTTTTACTTATCGGGCATACACTTTATTTGAACTCATTGGATGCTTCAGTACCATTGAGTAAAATACACGATGTAATATTGTTGCCTGTGTTATAAACAAACTAATTTCTGACTCTTACTCCAACAGTGTAGTAATTGTCAATACAAGTTTTAACTAATATTTTGTTTTCAGCGTCTTCACATGAAGAAGTTAGAGATACAAACAGTTCATACAAGAGGTCTTATGATATTTGTCCAGATCAAACACTTCATCAACGCTTCATCCCCGTCGATAAGTTCGATCTTTCCTGTCTTCATGCGCCATTCCAGACAGAAGTCATTCTTCGTCTCATACAGCTAATGTCCAAATTGAGGGTGCACATTTACTTTATTTCTGGATGAATCAGATAACATACAGAAAACCTGCCACGGAACTGGTTTCATCCAGAGAATCAAACGGCAATCCGGGAAGTTGTGCCCGTGTAGTGACTGCGAGAAAAGGGAAGACAAAGATAGATTCAAGTCTTGGTTTAAACTTAGCATAACAACTGTGAGATCTGTGTTCAAACGCTTTGATTTTATGGGCGTCCCTTACGCAAAAGAGGAACTCTTTTACGACAATGAAAGTAGCTGCGATAGGAATCAAACCCAGTGTGTTGAAATTGTGTCGCGTGAGATTTTGGGCGATGAATGTGAAGATGGCGTAAAAATAGATGGCATTGATGATGACTGGCGGGTTTGTTTTGGTGTCGCGCACGGCGGGGAGTTGATCGATGACTTGGTAAAATGTCTGGACGATTACGAAAAGCAGCAGGAGGCGGCGCACAGATGGTACAAAACTGGAAGCGGGGGCTCGAAGCTGGCCGTCATCGTGGGGCACCCGCATGGGGGTCCTAAGATGGTGACGGTCGGACAGGAACCGCGAAGGATAGACATCAGGAACATCAGGAGCAGCCAGGTGCTGTGTCGCTACGCCTACGACGCGGTCACTTGCCCGGGCAGCGGCGGATCCCCCGTGTACGTTTGTGGTCAGCCGATATGCGGGTTCGGCTACTGGTTCGGCCACCCTCACAACCACGCCAGGGGATACACCCAGAGGTCAGGTGACGTAATAAGACAGTACAATTTCAGCTCAGTCGGGGTGGATCATTTGGAATGAACAGTTGAATGAATCAGGGCAGTGCCCGACCTTTGAAAGTGTAGTTAAGAGAAGCTTACGTGTCGTTATAAATATACGAACATTTCTTTATTAGATGGTACAAATTCAAGCAAAAAAAATTGATAAATGAAAATGTTATAGTAGTATACCAATCAGCTTTGTGATAAGTCATAGGTGTGTACTGGTGTGGGACGCTGGGTATGGGTGGGGCTAAGGAGGTTGACTTGTTTGACTTTACCTAAGAACGCCCTTGGTTCGATCCTCAATAAGAACCAATTGAATATTCGGTCCGGGTGAAATTTGGTGTAAATTTCCCCCAAAGTCCACCCAGCTTTAAATGGGTACCTGACTTGAGTTGTCGTAGTAAATGCGGCTTGGCCTTTGCTAACCGCACAATCTTTTCAGTGGTTACCAGAAACAGACGAATTTTACAGTTCATCTGCTCTGATGGCGTTTACTTTACTTTTTTTTATCAAATGTACTAACAATTATTAAAAAAAAAAAAACTAAGTTAAACAGAGATTGTAAGTTTAACTTCCAATTGTAAATATTCTTTTGGGACTGTCTGTGAGATCAGTAGTGATGAATTTCTAAAATGTCAAGATTTCCTTATGCGATGATTTAAAAAATAAGTTTAAATATCAATCACTTTCCTAGACAATTTTTTGGAGTATTTGGAGGCTGTCACACAGAGTGACTGTGTTTGTGTGTGTGTGTGGGGGGGGGTGAATTGTGATGTATGTGATAGTTTTGCACGCATGGTTGCATAATAGTATGAATGGTCAGCTGCAGTTAGGTTTTGCAGATTATATCCTGGAGCAAGATGCTATGTGTATGGCTGGACAAGCAAGTGAGTTTATAGAACCAGGTGTGTAAGGAAAATGGAAGTCGAACATTCGTGAGGTGAGGATGCGTATTATATTGTGGAAGTAATAGGAAGATGCCATTTATTTTAGGGTTCTGTTTGACCTAGTTGTGTTTGTTTGACATAGTTGTGTCTGTTTGACCTAGTTGAGTTTGTTAATATTTATTCAAGTACGTGAACGATTGATGATTAAATGATTATTGTGATACTATATGAAACAGACTTGTGTATTATTCTGCAACTTTGTGTTATTTCATAGTTTGTAAGCGAAGTGTGTGATAGAATATTTCACGTGATAATAGGACGGTCCCAATCCTGGCAGAAAAGATACAAGGGTTGGGCGTGAGGCTGGCTACCCCCCCCCCCCACCTGTAAATAAATAAAAAAAAAAGAACCCTTTACTGCAGAAAAACCAATAACAAAGAAAAAAAACCTAGATATTTCAGTCTTGGGGGAAAAAGTTCTTTAAGCGGCATAAATAGAATTAGGCTCAGGATAGACGTCGCTGGAGAACTGAATTTAGTGCACCCCCCCCCCATGCTACGATATGAGTGATGGACCAAGTAATAAGTAAATACGGGCCTGCGTCAATCATTTAGATTTACACAATTAAACATTGGTATATGTGCATGCGTTCACTTACACACAATGTGTACACACCTTTAGACATGTATAAATAGCTGTACATTTGTACATGCAAACAGTGGTACATCTAAGCAGGTGGTGGTTGGGGGGGGGCGGGCAATGGCCCGTCTCTGGCGAAGCTTATTTTGCCGCCCAGCAAGGGGGAAGCGGACGACGCACTTTAATACTCTAGTCTAGGGCGCGGTAGTGGTGGGGGCAATTTTTTCAGAGTCGAAACTCCCTGAATCCAAACTAAAAAAACTAACTAATACTGGCTCACCTTCCTGTCAAGCCAAGGCTCAATGTACTAAACTGTCTCGCATTTACCGCTCAACTCATAACTGAAATATCAGCCACGCCCATGGCTTCGTTCCCACAGTTCATGCGCGCGCAGACTTCCTGTCCAGTCAATCATTCTGGTCAACTGCCCTGCTCAAAAAAGAAATGGTGTGGTGGGACGGGGGAGGGGGGTGGGTGGGTAGGACATAAAAGCCTGACTCCATAGCTTCTTTTTCTGAGTCCAGTAACTCTTTGCCGTTTGGTCGCCGGCCAAAGATAATAACTCGCACCTTCGTCCAGTTCCGACCACGTGACCTCTTTTTATCTGTAACCTTTAGATCACGATTCATGTTGATACTTTAGTGGTTAGCAGAGAAAGATAATTCGAGAACATTACGTTTGAGGGGTACCGGCGGACATACTTTAGCACTCTTTGGGGTACCGTCGAGAAAAAAGTTGAGAACAGCGACTCTAGGGCTGTTGATTTTGTTGTTGGTATTGTATCGCTAGTCTTGATGTCTAGCATTTATCTATAAATAAAGAGACAAAAACCGGTAAAATCTTTTTTAAAAACATTAATTCTTCTTCCATTCTTTATTATTTATTTTTTTTAACGAAACAAAATTTTTCTTTGTATTCAATTAAAATGCCAGTAAAATAATTACATGAACGTCTTATAGTGAATGCTCAACGCCTATGGTACTGATCCCCACGTGATCAATCTCATCGTGAGGGAATTTTTTCGAGTGGTTATGTGGATGTCCAAACCAGTAACCGAATCCTGCGACCGGTTGTCCCCATATAAAAACTGGAGAACCGCTGCTTCCTACGCAGGTCACGGCGTCGTAATAATATCTGCTCCACGTCTGGTGGTCTCTGACCTCTTTCAAAATTTGTTTGTTTTTTCCTGTGGTAAGAGTCAGGATTTGACCGATGCTGATTCTCTTTGACCAACCGTGAGGATGGCCCATTATAACGACTAGGTTGACATTGTTGTAAATTTTAGACATGGCGTACAGCTCAGCCTGCTTTGACTGGTAGCTCGAAATAGTCTCCTCTAATCTTTTAATCAGCGTTGGGTCATGAGTGATAAACTCAGCGGCACACCAGTCGTTTATAAAGTCAAGGTCTTTGTCCGTTTCAATGAGACGATGACCGTATAAAGTTGGCAGGTCATCGCAGTTCAAGAAATCCTGCAGTTCTCTATCTGGGCCAGTGTAGTCGAGCTTAACCTCTTGTTTGTACTTCCCCTAGATTTCATTGGCTTTCTCAAATGTAACGACTTTCATTTCTGTTGAACTTGTTAAACAAGTGATACGCGGTCGACACGGTAACAATGGCATGAACATTGATAGTTTCGTTCCTGTGATGTTTGCATGGGCATTTTCCGTTTGCCTGTTTTCGTATTTTTATAATCAGCCCAGTGCCACAGTATTTCACCCTTTCACTGGATTTTAGCAGGATAAAGGCAGTCAGGTCTGACATTTGTTGGAGAAAATCATGCAGTGCTGGAAAGTATTCAGGTTGTTGGATTGTCTCTTGACCACCAGAAATCGTTGGCTTAGGATCAACCGAAGATGTAAAAATATTCACTAGTTCATCTTTGTATTTGGGATTTTTATTTTTAAAATCTTTATGCTCGATGTATTTCTCGTGAAAGGAAGAGTATTCGCAATAGCTGCCAAATAGCCATTGAATAACTTTATTCCTGTGGGTTTTATAACCAAAAAATATCACATTAACATAATTTTTTTTTTAAAATACGTACAAGATTATAAAAAAATATCCACGCGTATTCAATCAGTAATAAAAAATAACTTAACTCACTTTTTGCTTTTGATTTTTTTTTTTTACTTTGAATGAACAAGCGATAAATGTAGAGTGTAAAGTCACTGTAAGGAGGACATGATAGTCTCTTAAATCCTATAAACCTCAAATGGACGGTTTTTATAACGTTTTCACGTTTATCAATATTGTGCCTTACAGCATAACCATCTGAACCCTCTTATGTGATCAATAGCCAGAAGCAACTAGTGGAGTCGCTTTTGGGCTTTTCGCTGAGTTTGGCACCCACAGAAATATTTATTTTTGTTAATTATTATTTTTAATTATTAATTAATTAACTATTTTTCGGCTCTATTTAAGGTTAAACATTTAAGATAACTTAGATCATGTGAAAGATTAATTGTTGTTGGCTTTTTCATGGCTCGCAAGAATCACTTGTCTAAAATGAATTCAAAGATAAGATGTTTGTATGCATGCATATATATATATATATATATATATATATATATTATATATATATATATATATATATATAGCCTTATTGGTGATTTGAGCATTATCCGTAACATTTATATATATATATATATATATATATATATATATATATATATATATATATATATATATACTTACATAGCATGGGACAGTTGACCAAAAAATGAATAAATGACATTCATTTTAAAACTTTAGCGATATCAGGTTCTTGAGCTCAAAAGCTTCTGTTTAAAGTCTCGCATCCGCTCAGAAAGTTCTACACACAAAGTATTGAAGGTGGCGAAATGTCTTTTAGTGTTTTTGATTCAAGATCGATATCACCATGATCACTGTCGGATTGAAAGATAAAATTAAAAGCTTGTATTTATTGTATACATGTATTCCATTTAATATCGTTCCTAGGTGAGTACAGAGCTGTTCTAATGAGTATGCCAACTACGCGGGTACCTAGAGCCCGCCCCCCCCTACGACTTCTAAGGAGAGCCCCCCTTCCTATCTAGACTTCTGCTAACATTCCTGCCTGCCACTAGGAAACGAAGAACGGAAAGCGAATTCATGGTTTTAAGCTCTGTCTGGTGTTGCCAGGTTTCTGCCTTGGGGCTCTAGTGTTTATTTGCTTAAGTCACCGAATTTTGACTACGACGACCCTCCCCTCCCCTCGCCCGACCCCCCCCCCCCACCGAAAAGAAAACTTTATTTTTATCAAATCTATTTTTGTTCAACGATATACATTTTATTGTAATGCATTTTGTTAAAATAAACACAGTTAAAGTTACGTTTCTTGAACTATTTAGTTCAATAGTCATACAGTAAATTGTCAGGAGTGGGGAAGCCAATACAAAGTGAAAAATCAGAATCGCAATCGTTGGTTTGAATCAAAATCAAAATCGTTGGTTTAAATCAAAATCACAATCGTTGGTTTAAATCAAAATCACAATCGTTGGTTTAAATCAAAATCACAGTCGTTGGTTTAAATCAAAATCACAGTCGTTGGTTTAAATCAAATCACAATCGTTGGTTTAAATCAAAATCACAATCGTTGGTTTAAATCAAAATCACAGTCGTTGGTTTAAATCAAAATCACAATCGTTGGTTTAAATCAAAATCACAATCGTTGGTTTAAATCAAAATCACAGTCGTTGGTTTAAATCAAAATCACAGTCGTTGGTTTAAATCAAAATCACAATCGTTGGTTTAAATCAAAATCACAGTCGTTGGTTTAAATCAAAATCACAATCGTTGGTTTAAATCAAAATCACAATCGTTGGTTTAAATCAAAATCACAGTCGTTGGTTTAAATCAAAATCACAGTCGTTGGTTTAAATCAAAATCACAATCGTTGGTTTAAATCAAAATCACAATCGTTGGTTTAAATCAAAATCACAGTTGTTGGTTTAAATCAAAATCACAATCGTTGGTTTAATTTGGATGAAACTTTAATTATTCGTTCTTATCCTTGCTTTTGCTTTTGTTTATGTTTAATTCTAAATGATTTGCTCTTTTGTGTTTTACTTGTTAAAATTATTTTCAAATCACTAACTGACCTGCAAGTCTTAGTAATAAGGGATCTAGGTCAGTGGTCCCTAACCCCTGGGCCGCTGACCGGTACCGGTCCGTGGAGCAAACTGTTCTGGGCCGCTCAAAAAAAAAAACGTTAAATCATTTCTTTTTTTATTTTATTACGGTGTATTTCTCTCGGGATTATGCAACTTTCCATGGTCGAGTTATTAGACTGGAGCCTGATGGTTGTGGGCGCCACTGTACGTCAAAATTATGAAATTATCAAACGTCGACCGGTCCGCTGCAAGAAAAAGGTTTCGGGACCGCTGGTCTAGGTTATCCGTCTAGTGGTTTAACGCACGTAAAATAGATCCTGTAAAATCTGATCACTTGAATGCTAGAAAAACTAAACATCACTAATTATCATACTAATTATGCACAGGGATAAATAACAATGCATCAGTGGCGTAGTGAGGGGGTATCGTGCCCCGGGCGCTACTCACAAAGGGGCGCCAAATGGTCCGCAAAACATGTGGTTTTCGAATTAGGGAGAAACGTCACAGCACGCGCTTTTGTGACCGTCACACAATGAAGATTATTGTTTTTCTTATACTCAAATGGAAACCAGAAGTTACAACCGTTCAAATATTTTATGACAATATGATGCCAACTTCACAAACTTAGAATGGTACCGGCTGGTGTAAGCTGACAACTTTGATCCAGGAAAAAATGAGATTCAACGAAGGCGTGAAGGACTACCAACATAGGCGACCCCTATGGCTTCACCATATTCGTCACATCCGGATGGAGCTGTAGTTTCCCCAGTTTTTTTTTTTGCTTTGTAATTTTACCTTAGCGTGGGCTCGGATAATGGCTCGGACAACCTTACGACCATTCCATGAGATTAAAGAGCTAAATGACATGCGACTTCACCAGGAATTTATAGCACATGGATACTCATAACTTTAAAACTTATAGAGTCTAAAAATTCACTGTACTCTGTACGTTTAGTCTAATGACGTGGCGTTCCCCGTACGTTCAGTCTAATGAAGTGGCGTTCCCCGTACGTTTAGTCCAGAGGTCGGCAACCTACGGCTCGCGAGCCGCATGCGGCTCTTTCTATGTCGATTTGCGGCTCTTTTCCATGTCAAATTGCGGCCTATTCAAATACTATAATATTGAAACAACAATTTTAGTGGATCTTTAAAAACTGAGAAAATTGTAAATTTTAACTTTTGACTCTTCCGTCTCAAAAGGTTGCCGACCCCTGGTTTAGTGTAATGAAGTGGGGTTCTCATTACGTTTAGTCTAATGAAGTGAGTACTCAGTACGTTTAGTCTAATGAAGTGAGTACTCAGTACGTTTCTTTGATTTTCATCTTATTAAATTTCAAGTGACACATTAAAAAGTTATCACTACATGTATTTAAAGAAAATGTTCTGAATTTTTATAACAGTTATTAATTATTTCATTTTTAAATAATTAACAGATCTAAAAAAATGTGTAATAGTTTTATTATTTAAAAAGCATCACATTCGCATATATTGCTACGATGAGCCAAATTAATTAATCTATAGATAGATAGATAGATAGATAGATAGATAGATAGATAGATAGATAGATAGATAGATAGATAGATAGATAGATAGATAGATAGATAGATAGATAGATAGATAGATAGATAGATAGATAGATAGATAGATAGATAGATAGATAGATAGATAGATAGATAGATAGATAGATAGATAGACAGATAGATGATTGATGGATGGATGGATGGATTGATAGTTGGATGGATGGATGGATAGTTGGATGTATAATGACTCAAAAAAACAACAATATGATAAACTGACAAACCTACTGACAGTTAAACGGATGTTTAGACAGACAGATGGACCGTCATTTAGAAGATCTGCAGGAAAGTAAGTCCACCCACGACTGCTTTTACTTGTTTAGAAGGCCGTTGTCCACCCTGGTGCTAGGCCTGGGGTTTCCCCGTAGTTGCCACCCAAAAGGCCTTTGCTGCTTTCTTTCATATGTCTTTCAATATTTCTCTTGATTTATGCCTCTCTGAATGTCATTCTCGTTTTGCTTAAATTTCCTTTTTTGTCATAGTTTATACGTTTGTCTTTGTAATTCTCTCTCTCCCTCTCTCTCTCCCATGTTTTTCTCTCTCCATCTCTCTCCCCTTTCTCTCCCCATCTCTTTCTCCTTCTCTCTCTCCTTCTCTCTCCCTCTCTCCCCCCTATATCCATGTCTCTCCCTTTCTCTCTCCCCCAATCTCTCTCCATCTCTCTCTCCCTCTCAATCTCTCCACCATCTTTTTCTCTCCCTCTCTCCCCGCACTCTCTTTCCCTCTCTCCCTCTCTCCCTCTCTCTCTCTCCTTCTCTCTCCCTCTCTCCACACTCTCTCTCTCCTCTCTCCCTCTTCCTCTCTCTCCCCTTCTCTCTCCCTCTCTCCCTCTCTCTCTTTTCCCCTCCTCTCTCACTCTCTCCGGCCCTTCTCTCTCCCCTCTCTCTTCATCTCTCTCCCCCCTCTCTCCCTCTCACTCTCCCCCTCTCTCCCTCTTCTCTATCCCTCTGTCTCTCTGAGAACACCGAGTTAACATGCACGGCTAAAGTGAATACAATGAAATGAAGAGAAACCATGACCGTAAAAACAATATATGCAAATTGTTGTTTTATTTTTACTAGGGTTACACAGTAATATGCAAATAAAAAAAGAGGGTTCACAGATGTGGAAGGTTTGAGAAACACTGGTCTATTGAAAAGTAAAAAAAAAAATAAACTCCAAAAAAAAATGGTACCCGTGTCTCTGAATGCTGTGAATGTCCTAAAACAGTTAGTGTTCTACACCAGTGGTGCTGATCCCTACTGGTTTACCATTATTGTCGTTGAAACCTTTTGAGTGGTTGTGTGGATGCCCGAACCAGTAGCCGAATCCAGAGATCGGTTGTCCCCATTTAAAAATGGGAGAACCGCTGCTGCCAGGACAGGTCACGGCATTGTAACGATATCGGCACCAGGTCTGGTGATTTCTGACCTCCTTAAGGACCTGTTTCAAGCCTGTGCTCAACAGCAGCACATCACCGAAACTGATTCTCTTTGCCATTCCATGAGGATGGCCTATGATAACAACCAGGTTGACATCTTTGTAATCTTGAGCAATCTTGTATAGCTCAGCCATAACTAACTGGTATTTAGAGATAGAATCCTCCAATTTGTTGATAATTTCACCATCATAAGTGACGAACTCAGCAGAGCACCAGTCACTTTTGAAGTCAATGTCTTTGTCCGTGTCAATGAGGCGAAGTCCGTATAAGGTTGGCAGGTTTGACAAAGCCACCGCGTCATTCAAGTCCTTGTTGTAGTCAAGCTTCACCTCCTGTTGATATCTTCCCCAAATTTCATTGGCTGTATCGTAAGTTACTATTTCCTGTTGGTCGTGATCGTTAAACATGTGATAAGCTGTCGACACCGTTACAATTGCATGTTCAGTATTTAGTACAATATGGTCGTTTTTAAGTTGACATGAACATCCGCAGTTCGTATGTCTTCTTATTTTTAGAACGAACCCCGTGCCAGTGTACTTCACCTCTTCCTGTGACTTTATCATGATGAACCCGGTCAGATCCGACATTAGTAAGAGAAGACTATGCAGGCTTGATAAAATACTCAGCTTTTTTTCATCAGAATCCGCCCAGCGTTTCTCTATCTTTTCTTGGTAAGAGAGTTTTTCAAGATCTGTGTATTTGATGTATTCGCGATGGAAAAAAAAGTTTTCGCAATCATTGCCGGAAACATCTTGAATTGAAGGTCTATTCTTCATGTATTTTGGAAAACTGAGATTTTTTCCACAAAAAGAAAAAAATATTTATGTAAAAATGACTAAATAAGAAAATTAACAAATATTTGTTTGTCTGTTTATTATATTTTTATAAAAAATGTATGTTATTGTAATTCTTTATATATGCAAAGTGTATCGGTTAAAACAAACACACGCACGCTCATATACATATACATTATATACATGCACCGAATGTGTCTGTGTGTAAGGGAGAGAAATTGACCGTTAGGCAGACATACACATAGACAGACAGTCAGACAATTATTTATATAGGTAGAGAAATGGGCCGATAGACAGACAGGCAGACTGTTATATATATATATATATATATATTAGATAGATAGATAGATAGATAGATAGATAGATAGATAGATAGATAGATAGATAGATAGATAGATAGATAGATAGATAGATAGATAGATAGATAGATAGATAGATAGATAGATAGATAGATAGATAGATAGATAGATAGATAGATAGATAGATAGATAGATACATAGTGTATGTTAATATGATAAAACAAACTATCTTTGTAGTAGCCCTAACAAAATAAAGTCCACTTACCGAAATAATTTTCTTAGAAAGTCGATGAATATATTCATTTTTAAGCCTTCAACAGAATCAAGTTGCTGTACACAAATTAGCTCTTCTTGTTTAACCACGTTTAACTTCCTGTTTAACGAGCTGTACAAAATAAAGCGATCACTGCCAGAGTGTTTAAAAAAAAAACAGTTTAAAAAAAATGCACAGTTGGCAGCTGGTAATAAAAGTTCTGCACAACTGACGTATCCAATCGAGAACAGTAAAGCTAGAAATCTCAACTATCGACTGAACAGATCATTCAAGAGTGTAGTTGAAAATATCGATAATTTCCAAAGTAGATCGATAAACGACTGATAGTTCTTAATTATATTCATAGAAGCGTGATGTTGATGAAAAAATGGAAAAAAAAGCAGGTTCGAAACACCAGTGTTTCAATGTCAGATTAATTCATGTCCAGCAGCTAACTATTGTAGCAGCTTCATCGACGCGACGTTGCCAACTTACTTTGCCCTAGTATCGTTGGTTCTCAAATTGACGCAGATGTCACATAGGGATAGATGTCAGGCGAAACGTGGATTGACATTCTAGGAACAAACCGTTGTGGCCCAAACAGCCCATTTCCGCAAAGGGAGAATGAGACCCAAAAAGCTTTGGGGTTAACTATAAAATTTCCGCCCCACCCTAATTTTTTTCGAAATTCAAAACGCCTTTAAAGTCGAACTAATTGGATATCAAACTAAATCTAATTATAATGCCTTAGAAGACAAGCATTCTTTGAAATTCAAACTGACGGAATGTTATTTCCCTGTTTTTGTATTTTTAAGTACTTTCCCCATGTAGTGAAAGTATCTGGTATAATTTGTGCAACTTTTTTTTTTTTACCTTATTTGTACATTTGGTGGGACTGGTGGTTGAGGGGTGCAGATGCTCGACTGTCGACATGATAGTCTTGCGTTTTCCAGGTCCTAGCTAAAGTTGGTTAAAGTCCCACAAGTCGACCCAGCTTTAAATGGGTATTTGACTTAAGTCGGGGAAGGAAAGGCGGCTGGGCGTTGTGTTAACCACACAATCCCATCATATGCAGGGGGGTAAATAAATATATGACCTCTACACTTCATCGGACTAAAATCATTTATTTTTTTTTGTGAAGTCCCTGTGTTATCCTGTAAACCACTAATGTGACGGTTTGTGTAGTGTTTTTATTTTAAACCCCCCCCCCACCTTAGATTTAACGCAGGACCATGGAGCGCCGCGGGAGAAATAAGTAGATGACTGGACAAGTCTAAGAGTCGAACCAGTAACTGCAGATCGGGCAGAAAGAAAAAGGAATCGCTGCCAGCCATCGACAAAAATAATCTTTCGCTCCCCATTGACAATCATTTAGTTTATTAGTTTTAACAGTTTTAATATAAAACGTAATGTATGTGTCTTGGAAACAGAGGGGAGGGGAGAGAGAGAGAGACTTAGGCAGTCATGTAGTTAGTCTTTCTTTAAGAACAAATCTGAAGTAATATAAATAATATTAGCTGTACCCTGCAAAACCTTTGCATAGAGTTATATCCCCTTAGGCTTGATCGGTAGGCTGGGTTATTTTTTGGTTTCGGGCAGATCCGATTTTTTTCATGGTTGTATTTTAAACTGGAATACTGTTGTACATATATTAATTCTTTACTTTCGATTTAACGCACACTGGAAATGAGTATTATTATATATGATGATTACCAATTAAGGAAACATCTCAATTTCCCACTCTTGCGGTTTGTTATTACTTAACGTATAACTAAATGTTTGAAAAAAAAAAAGATTTATACTAGGTTGTTGTATTTAAAGAATCAACCAGATAGATAGAAATAAATACTTACCTAATTATGTAATCTAGTTAGCAATAGCTGATATAAAACACTTCTTAGAAAACCTGTTAACAACTGGAACTATTGACCGATATAATCCTGCCCTAGAAAGAAGGTACCACACACCACTATGAAACCTGATTCCTGCTAAGAAAATGTCCTATAAATAACTATATCAACACCGACACATTAAACCAGTGGTCCTCAACCCCTGGGCCGCGGACCGGTACCGATCCGTGGAGCAAACTTTATTGGGTCGCTGGGCTCCAGTTTAACCACTCGTCGATGGAAATGTACGATTGCAGGCCTTTAACAAAAATGTTGTCAAAGCTGTCTATCGACCTTATAAACTTTGACTATTGGGGAGGCGTAGGAGACAAGTGACGCAATTTCCCTTACTTGTGACAGAATGTGGAATGCTGAATTGTCTTGAGTTGCAAGCTTGTTACGAAATTGTTTACTTTTTTTTAAATAACAGTCAATTAAACATAACATTTAGCAGATGGGAGTGTAAGGGGGGGGGGTCCTAACCAGCAGCTCAGATTTCCTGTCCTCACGGGAAGCTTTGCTCTCTAAGCGCTAGATTGCGTCTAGAAAATATTTAAGTACAATTTTTTTTATTGATGCAACACTCATTCTTTGATATACATTTGTGTAAGTCGAGAACACAAAGTGTCCTTGCACTCGCTAAACCTACATTAGAAATCAAATTATGAAGAAATAAATTACAAATCAAGATTATTTGACATTTTATTTTTTTGTATCTAGAATATAGCGAATGATTGAAATAACTCCCATATCATAATCAGATTACTATCAAAGTATAAATTAAAAAGAATAGGTCTGACTGAAATGTTGTATAAATGTTAATTTGACGGCTCAAGTTTTAAGAGTCAATTCAAACTACTCCTCAGTTATCTGACATTCTACCTGCGCAGCTTTGGGTGAATGCTCTGGTGATTCGGTGGTGCTTTTTGGTTGAGACCATGGTTTAGATGGTAAAGATATTCGGTTCGAGACCAAAGCAACTCCAGCTATATAAATTGCGCCTATCGCGATAAGTGTAAAATAATAGAGGACGCAGCAACTTCTCCCGTTAGTTGTTAAAGTGTAGGGAGCTAAACATCTCATTTATACAGAGTAAAGCTGGTCTTTTTTGCTTACTATAAACAGACACATACGTTTTGGATTTAAATTTTACACAAAAGTATGTTTGTTGTTTTTTTTTTCAGAAAATTAAGTATCTCAAGATAACAATGACGGTTGATAAACGGGGGCGTCTATTTTTAAATTGTATGCGCTATTGTTATTGTTATTGTTATTGTTATTGTTATATGACGTTTTCGTTCGATACAATCGCCACAAATAGCCCAAAAATTCGGTGGGGGTGGGGGAAGGGGTGGGAACTGCCAATCCGCCGAGCCCTGAACCCCCCCCCTAAAGATGTACCAAATGACACCCAAGTTGATAAAGACGCTAAATAACTTCATCAATGGCGTCGACTTAAGAATTAAGAAGGCAGGATCGGTATGAAAAAATTAAGGGGTCCACAATCTAAAAATTTATGTGATGACCCCATATGTCTTTCATCGAACGAAAATTTATTTGAAAAAATATAAGTATAACTATTATCTTAATTCCGTTTAAACTTGCTGAAATATGTCTTCACTCTATAAGGAGTGTTCTACGCCTATAGTGCTCCACCCGAATTCAGAGTGGTTATGTGGATGTCCGAACCAGTAGCCGAAACCAGAGATCGATTGTCCCCACTTAAAAACTGGAGAACCGCTGCTCCCTATGCAGGTCGTGGCATCGTAATGATATCTGCACCAGGTCTGATGGTGTCTGATCTCTTTCAGGATCTGTTTTTCTTGCCCTGCAATTGTCCTGCCGATACTGATTCTCTTTGCCCAGTAGTGAGGGTGGCCAATGATGACGACCAAGTTGACATCTTTATACTCTTGAGACAGTTTGTACAGTTCAGCTTGTTTAGTCTGGTATTGCGAAACAGTTTCCTCCAATGTTGTGATTAGCTTCTCATCATGGGTGACGAATTCAGCGGCACACCAGTCGCTTTCATAATCAAGATCTTGGTCTGTTTCAATGAGTCGTTGGCCGTATAGCGTTTTTAGGTCTTGAGAGCGCAGTAAATTATCAATGGTTAAATCTGTGTCATTGTATTGAAGCTTCATCATTTTCTGCTCGCTTTTGCCCCAGATTTCATTGGCTTTCTGAAATGTTACACTTGGTGTTATTTTTGTAAGATCTGTAAACAAGTGATAGGCAGTTGATACAGTAACTATTGCGTGAGGTCTTTTCTCTAATCTTTTATTAGGACATTGGTAATCCGCCTGTCTTCTCACTTTCATAACAAGGCCAGTTCCATAATAGACAGATGTTCCTGACTTTAACAGAACTAAGCCAGTCAAATTGGACATTTCAACAAGAAATTCGTGTAGTTTTGGAAAAACGGTTTTCGAGACATTTTGAAATTGATCAGCAGTGAAATTGAATCGGTTGAGTATCTCAGATTTGTAATTATCTTTCTTTTCCAGGAAATCTATGTGTTTAAAATATTTAGTATGAGACTCCAAACAGTTTGCAGCCATTTTCACGGGTTTGTTCCTGAATTAAATTTAATAAAAAAAAAAGTATATATTAAACATGGTAGCTAAAAAGTAATTAACTGGACGCGGACACAAAACAATAAATGAAACAAAGACTTATTTACTTTCTATTTTATTTATTGTTTTAGGTTTGGCATGGCCTGAGCCATTTTACCACACAAAAACGAACTGGAATATCACATTTTTAGAATAGAACCAAAGCTGGATCTGTTAAGTATCAATAGTCATCATTGAACTACCTAGGCTAAATAAAAATAATGAAACCTTTAAAAAAAAAGTATACCCGTGTCTTTGAATTTTTTTTACGTCCTAAATAAAATGAGTGTTCTACACCAATGGTGCTGATCCCTACTGGATTATTATGACTGTTGTTGAGACCTCTGGAGTGGTTGTGTGGATGTCCGAACCAGTAACCGAATCCTGGGATCGGCTGTACCCCATTTGAAAATTGGAGAACCCTTGCTTCCTTTGCAGGTCACGGAATAATAACAAAACGCAGTGGCTACGGATACAGCCAACGCGCATGCGCTCTAGCGCTTAGACGGACTATTTTTCATGCGCGATTGCTGGATTTCGTGGTCCAGCTATAGATATGGCTCCTATCCCTAACCCTATCCCTATCCCTAACCCTATCCCTAACCCTAATGCGCACATAAAAAAAATAGTCCGTCTAAGCGCTAGAGCTCATGCACTTTTGCTGTATCCGTAGCCACTTCGTAATAATAACGCCTGCAATATTTGCTTGAAAAGGTCTTTAATATCACGTTACTCATTGAATCGATTTCTTGCAGGGATCAATATTTAATAATAAAATTACTAAAATTTTGTCGAATAATCAGCGTTTTTTTAAAACTAAAGTCTATTTATAGCCTAACACACGCACGCACACACAAATACACACACAGGTATATACATACATACATACATATATACATACATACAAATTCCTTAGAAGTAATACGAAAACGTCACACTAACCAATTAAAATATCTCAAAATCCACTCCTTCGGCTAATAACTTATATAAAATGGGTGAAATAAGATTTATTCTACCTTGGTATTAATAACAAATCAACTATGCATTCTTCTAAATTAGTGAATTGAATTGTACATATATAAATAGATACTTACCTAATTAGGTATCTAGATAACAATATGTATTATTACACACTTCTCAGCGAACTTTTTTGTCACTTAGGTATGATCATACATCGAGACGATCCTGTCACACAATGAAGGTTAACACACCGCTATCAATGTTGTTAGGGAAGTGTTCAATGAATAAATAAATCGATAAACCCCCTACACATTAAACAGTGGTGACATAAAATAACTTTTCAATCTCGGCCAGGGGTTGGCATACTTTATGAATCGCGGGCCGCAAAGAAGTCTTAAATTGTACAGAAGAAACGTTATTTGAATAAAATATCACAATCTCCTCCTTCAGCAATGTGAGGTATGCCAACAAAAGCCACCGTCATCTTGTACAATTTTTCGACATTTCAACTCCAGCTTTTATTAAAAACTCACAGTAACTGTTTTTCTCTTTTTTTTTAAAAAAAAGGGTGTATTTATTTATTTTAAAAAAATCTAAGTTAATTTTCGTTAAGTAAATTACATTAAAAAATATTTAATATATAAAAAATGTCACTGTCTTCAAAGATCTTAAATAATGTTTATTTCATCCTTTCATCGATACACAGAATAACCAAAAATTATAAAACATTAAAACGATTTATTGAAAGTCACCAAGTATTTACAACAAAGGCACCAAGTATTACAACAAAGGCACGAAGTGGTTGTGTGGATGCCCGAACCAGTACCCGAATCCTGGGATCGGCTGTCCCCCATTTGAAAGTTGCAGAACCCTTGCTTCCTTTGCAGGTCACGGAATGATAATAATGCCTGAAATATTTGCTTGAAAAGGTCTTTAATATCACGTTACTCATTGAATCGGATTCTTGCAACAAAGGCACCAAGTATGTGCAACAAAGGCACCAAGTAGGCCTACTTACAACAAAGGCACCAAATATGCAGACGAAAATAAAACAGAAAAGATTTTTTTAAGTCAAATTATGTTTTAATTTTGAATGAGATAAGACAAAAGAGGAATAGAAACAACTTTCACTTTCCTCATTTCTAGTTAGGAGTTCAATATAACATAGAGTGAAATAAAATAGAACATCGTATAATACAATGCAGAAGCAAACAAAATACATATGCATTTTTATATATATATATATATATATATATATATAGATATATATATATGTATATATATATATATACTAGTTGCAAGTACCCGGCTTTGCCCGGGTTTAAAATAAGGTTTTCTGTTTACCTTCTGTTTTCTCCCTACCCCCTCTCTCCCTCCCTCCCCCTCTCTCTCCCTTTCCCTCCCTCCCTTTCTCCCTCCCTCTCCCTACCTCTCTCTCCCATCTCTCTCCCTCCCTCCCACTCCCATCTCCCTCTCTCCCCTCCCCCCTCCTTCTCTCCCCCCTGTCCACCCCCTCCCTCCCTCTCTCCCCTTCCTCCTCCCCTCTCTCTCCCTCCCTGCCCCCTCTCTCACTTTATCTCTTCCTCCCATTTCTCCCATCCTCTCTCTCCCTCTCTCCTTCCCTCCCCTCTCTCTCCCTCCCTAACCCCTCTTTCCCCATCCTCCTTTCTCCCTCCCTCCCTCTCTCCCACCCTCTCTCTCCCTCCCTCCCCTCTATCTCCCTCCCTACCCCCTCTCTCCCTCCGTTCCTTTCTCTTTCCTTCCCTCCCTTTCTCTCCCTCTCTCCCTCCCTCTCCCATCTCCCTCTCTTTCCCTCCCTCTCCCATCTCCCTCTCTTCCCCTCTCCCGTCACAGAGGAATTTTATATATGGCGCCGTCGAGATTACTTTAATAAAGTAAAATATTAAAATAAAAATAATTAATAACAATAAAACTACCCATTGAGATGAAACGAAACCTGTACAAATCAGGGAGCATGAAAAAACAACAATTCTTTGCAGCACAAAGGCACTATACAGCACCAGCGCGCAAATTCTATTCGGCTTTATTAGTAGGAAAATTTAGAAATGTATCATCGGGAAATGACGTCACAGAGGAATTTTATTTTTGGCGCCGTCGAAATTACTTTAATATAGTAAAATACTAAAATAAAAATAATTAATTACAATTAAACTACCCATAGAGATGAAACGAAACCTGTCCTATAACCTTCCCCATGTAATTATGTGTATGTGTAACAAATTTCACGTTATTTGGTTGTCTGGATGTTGAGTTATAAGGGAACAGACAGACAGACAACAAATGCGTCTTATAAGTATAGAGATATGCTAGACTTAGTTATATATGTATAGTGATTTCATTGGATATTTATATTCATCATGTATCGACCAAAAATCATTATTTGCGATTTATCAAGCTGTAAATATTTATTATACAAAAAAGTCCAAAAATAATCATCTATTACCAAAATAATAATTTAAAAAATGTGTAAATGTGTAAGATCATATCATTCTTTTTTTTCTTTTGATAAACAGAGCGTTCATGTTAGCCTGATGGTCAAAACGAGTCTTTTTAATTTTTATTAATTTATTAGCCAATCATTGTGGAGCGACGTCTTTATACATCAAACAGATTGCAAGTGAACAACAGAAGTTTTTTTTTTTTTGATTTTGTAGTAGTTTTGTCATTTTCTGGGTTTTAGTCTTGGTCGTCTGCTGGACGAGAATCTTTCGTCTAAGGAGATGGGTAGACGGTGGTTGGCCCCGCAGTACGGCGGTTGTGGTGGCGTCCTGTCCAGTCGTTGGATAAGCGGTGGTCAGCTGATCGCCAGCGGCTGAGGCGGTGGGTCTGCGCCTGGGCCCGAACCTGTTCTGGCCAGGGTTGACGAATCCTCCGGTGGGGCGTGGTTGTCGGACGGGGCGCTGGGGAGATCCTGATGGAGATCTCCGCGTCAACGGCCAGAACTGACAGTTCCTCTGTGGGGAACGGAACCGGTGTCTCTGTAGAGAAAGGAGGGTCGGGGGGGAGGGGGTCGTCAAATAAATGAATTCAGTTAATGACACTAAAATATTTTTATATTTATTGTTTGTTGTAGAAATCTCGTTAGGTTTACGGCGCAACTTGAATGCGCATGATTTAAATATCTAAAAATAGATCGGTGTCACTAGATTAGGGCTGTACCCGAATCCGATTCCGGTTCCTGTTAAGCCGTATTCCGGCAGTTTTAACAAATCCGAATCCGATTCCGGTTCCGGTTAAAATGTGCCGGATTTAAACCGGATTTCCTTGTTGTTTGAAATTGTAAGACATTTTTAGCGCAACATAATTTTGAAATAATTAGCGCTAAACAATTAAATTAAAAAAATAACTTTCTTTGCTTTTCAAAACTACAATAACGTTGATCTGTTTGTAAGTAAAAATATATTAAAAAGGAAGATTTAAATCGTATTTAGTCTAGTAGTAATACGACACCTTACCTTCCGCTACTTTTGAATCCGTGTTTTCTTTAAAATAACTATATTTAGCTATAAAAGTTTAACTTCTTTAAAGAGCAGACAACGATCTAGTTTTGTGCGTTAACAGTTTAAAAACAGGTCAATAATTTATTTTACTGCAATTTTTTTAATTTAGTGGATTTTATCACGATTGGGATAACATTCCTCGCATATTGAGATAAATAACTTGAAGATACATTTTTATTGAACATTAAAGTGATATTGATTTAGATTTGAAATTTATTTTAATTTGCGTTTTTATGGGAAATAGTCAGATAATGGTTTAAATGAAATTATGAATGAAATAACACGGTTCGGTGACGTCACTATGGAAAACTAAAGAAAAATAAGCTATCGGGTGGTGCCACAGTATATATATATATATATATATATATATATATATATATATATATATGTATTGGAATTCATTTATTAATAAACATGTTTATTATACTTTCTAAGATATGTTACCCATTTCTTTGTTTGATTGTAATAGAAATCAAGTTAAATTAGGTACAGCTTTATTAAAATAAATTCTTAAAACGAAGAACCTGTTATTTTGACAGAGTTATCTTTCTTAACTCAAGATTGGGGAAGGGGTTTTCTTCAAGATCTAAATGGTTAATACTGTTTTTTAGCTATCTAGAACTTAAAAACTAAATTTTTATTCTATTTTTCATTCTTATATCTTTTTTTTTTTATGTTAGGCGAGAAATTACTACTTCGTTCGGAAGAGTTACTATTTACTTTGGTCAAATCCGGTTCCTGTTCCGATTCCGGCAGGATTCAACTATTAAATCCGATTCCTGCAGGATCTAAAAATTACAATCCGGTACAGCCCTACACTAGATGGTTTTAAGTTTTTTGGTTGTTTTTTTTTTTTTGGGGGGGGGGGGGAATAGCCTGATTTAAGATCAACTTAAAGATGCTTGATGGACAGACTGACAGACAGACTGGCGAAATGGCAGACAGACTGATAAAAAGTTGTAATACTGGATGGATTAATGGTTTCGGTTTTATTTTATTGGTTTATGTAGCGTGTTTAAATTGATTGAAAGACAGACAGACAAACAGGTAGACTCATTCCATGAATACATGCAAACAAAGATAGACGTGTATGTATGTTAATAGACTGGTAGGTAGCTAGATACCACTTAAGAGTCAGAAAGACAGACAAACAGGCCAAGAGAAACAAACAAACAGGCTAACAATTAGACAGACAGGCAAACTGGCAGATCGATTGAATTATTGATAGATTGGCAAGTAGGCTAAACAATAGATAGATAGATAGATAGATAGATAGATAGATAGATAGATAGATAGATAGATAGATAGATAGATAGATAGATAGATAGATAGATAGATAGATAGATAGATAGATAGATAGATAGATAGATAGATAGATAGATAGATAGATAGATAGATAGATAGATAGATAGATAGATAGATAGATAGATAGATAGATAGATAGATAGATAGATAGATAGATAGATAGATAGATAGATAGATAGATAGATAGATAGATAGATAGATAGATAGATAGATAGGACTCACCTTGCCCAGGTGTAGTCACGATAACTCTTCCGTCCCTGCAGGCACGTCTCAATGATGGGTAAGTGTCAAAGAGTTGTCGGACCTGCTCAAATGGTAATGGCAGGGCAGTTCCGTCCAAGCTGAACTGGGCATTGGTAGTAGCTGAAGATCCCTGGGAGGGAATGAGAGGGAATGGGGTTGTTGGGAGTTAGTGACTCGGTTTATTAATTCGTTTCACTATGAACTTTGAAAAATAAATTAATTTATCTTCTTTTTTTGATGGCCATTCACAAACTATAATATAACACCAATATTCATAGGTGAGTGATGATGTCATTTGTCGCTGTTCTTAACCGTTCTTTACGAAAGTCTTGTGGCAGTGCATGCCTGATTTGTAAAGCTAGTTTTCTTAATAAATAATTGAATAAAATAATGAGGAGGCGTACCTAGGGTGGGAGTAGGGGCGGGGGGTTCTTAGTTCAAAAGTCCCCCGGGCCCCAAATTGAGGGGTGGCCCACAAAACATTTTCTTTCATTAAATATTAAGTACATTAATCTCATGTCATGGTGTCGAATGTCACAATGCAGGGGCCACCCAAAGAAGTCAAGCCCCCCGGGGCCCCCAAATCACTTGGTTCGGAGCTGATAAAATATGGCAATGGGTCTGAATTGTAGTTCTTATTTTATTTTTATCGTTATAAAACACAGGAACGACGGGTTGTTTTTTTCTTTATCTATATAGTGATAGTTTTTAAGAAAGATGGGTCTAAAGTTGTGGCCTATATACGACCTGTTGAGGTGTTTGCTGTTCTTTCTTCATCAATTCTTTCGCAAAATTTTATGTAGAGCAAACACCATTGTAAGCAAAATATAGTTTACTCGGAAGACTTATACAGAAAATTAAAAAAAAATGATTTATAGTGTCAGCTACACTTTAAGAACCACGTGAAGCCTTACGAGCCGCATAGCACTTTAAGAACCACGTGGACCCCTTAGAGCCACATAAAGTTTAAACTCCGCATTATGTCTCAGCCTTTACGTATTTATATTTAGTGACAAAAGTTTTGAACATTTATTAGGAATCAATTCACATTTGAGACACATTTTATGTTCTATAGTGAAGAATGTCATGCCGTTGTCATATCCCAATTCAGAAACTTCCCCGCCAAAATACGTGGGCGTAAACTTTGCTAAACTGACTTACATTTCTGGCATCCAGAATGTCAATGATCTCTAGGTATGTCAGGTTGGTGCTGGTAAGGAAACAGGGACCAAAACTTCCAATAACCACCAACTGAAAAGTGGAAGGAAAAAAATATTTACGTAAAACAATAATAAACATTGTTTATTGTTATTATTTTTATTATTTCAGAAAAAGTTATATAGGTAGATAGGTAGTTATGTACGTACGTACGTAGGAAGGTAGGTAGGTAAGATAGATAATTATTAAGTAAGTAGGTAGGTAGGTAGGTAAGTAGGTAGGTATATAGGTAATAAGATAAGTATGTAAGTAAGTATGTAGGTGAGTAGGTAAGTAGGTAGGTAGATAGCTAGCTAGGTAAGTATGTAGATAGGTAATTATGTACGTAGGTAGGTAGGTAAGTATGTAGGTAGACAGGTAAGTATGTAGATAGGTAAGTATGTAGATAGGTAGTTATGTACGTAGGTAGGTAGGTAGGAAGATAATCTGTAAGTAGGTAGGTAGATAGGTAGGAAGGTAAGTATGTTAGTAAGTAGATAGGTAAGTAGAAAAAGTAGATAGGTAGATAATGAATCAATAGATGGATTTGTTTACTTATTGATCTGGTTTGTTTGATTGAAATAAAAAAAAAGTGCTTGCTTATATATTAATTAACAAAGATCGCAGTAAAAGTGGGTGGGGGGTCTGTATTTATTAAATAAAAGAAGCACAAATAGCAAGTCCACTTTCATCAAAAGGAAATCGGTACATTTTAAATTGACAAGTCGTGAATACCAGTGATCCGTGTCAGCCTAATGAACTAATCTAAACATCACGTCAATCAATCACAAACTTCTCGTTAAGTGTAAGGAATGTTTTTAAAACGAAACATGGCCTGAAGGTAATTTTATTTTACAATATGTCTCTGTTAACTAGCAATAGACACGCTCATGATCTCACTCTACGCCCCGAACTTCTAATACTGTCTCTGTACACACGCTCTAATACTGTCTCTGTACACACGCTCTAATACTGTCTCTGTACACACGCTCTAATACTGTCTCTGTACACACGCTCTAATACTGTCTCTGTACACACGCTCTAATACTGTCTCTGTACACACGCTCTAATACACTTATGTATTGCAAATGCCGGAAACTTGATTTGAAGAGTTGTTATTTGTATCTGTCTGTGCTAACTTGTTTTAAAGAGGAAATTTTCAGATCTCGATCGAAGGGACCATATGGTCATCATTATTGGTCATCCCCATGGGGGGCACAAGAAAATCAGCATCGGGACTTTCGATCCCAAAAAAATACAGAAATCCTCAAAGAAGTCAGAAACTACCACCGCTGGTGCCGCTACAACTATGACGTCCTAACGTGTGAGGGCAGCAGTGGTTCTTCCGTTTTCATTATCGGCCAACCTTTGTGTGGATTTGGATATTGGTTTGGACACCCACACAATCATTCTAAAGGATTTGAGGCTATTGTAAAAGGTTACAGTTCTATCGGCGTTGAACATTTGTCTGAAAACGATGTGACGTCCAGCAGCAGCTTGTCACGGAATATTTTTATACTGCTAATATTTGTTTCACTTTTGACGGCAGTTGGTTTCGTATATTTCAATAAATAGTTATTTACTTTGATTGACTAATGACTTTAAGAACCACAACGATTCAACCAAAAAGTTTTAAGCTAAACAGCAAGCAAATTGCTTTGAATGTATTCTTTGTAATACAAAAAACATCGAGTAAAGCATTAAATTTTATGTAACTTTTTTAGAGCATTTTCGAAAAAAATGCTCTATTGTCCCCGTTTTGTCTGTCTGTCTGTCCGTCCGTCATCACCCTAGATCTCAACAACCATAAGTCCTAGACCCATGATGTATATATCATTTTGTAGGTCTTGGCCTGCCAAGAAATGACTTTTTTTCCATTTCGCGATCTGACCTCTCAGGGCCGTAAAAGGGGCCTTAATACCGTTTTTTACTATATAAGCTATATTAATAAAGGAGCGCTATATCTCAGCAACTATAAGTCCTAGTCCCATGATGTATATATCATTTTGTAGGTCTTGGCCTGCCATGTGTACATCAAAAGTTCATTTTGCGATAGGACCTCTGAAGGCCGGGCTTCAGGGCTCCTAAGGGGCTTATATATTATATATACACCTTGTACGTTCAATAACTCGTTCATTTGGTGCGAAATACTGCAGCACGTAGTTTCACCAAGATTTATTAAGAAACTCATCAAATGAAATAGTAAGCTTGTGTTTTGAGTTTAATTGAAAGTATCAGAGCTATGCAACAATTGACGGAGTTTTCGGACGATTAAATGACTATAATTTCGAATGTTTTCAATTATGAGTCCTATTTCAGTTTGGTCCCTTGTTGGTGAAAAGCTTTGGGTCAACAGTAGCCTTAATCCTACTCTGTTTATTTATACACAGTTATATGTGTGGGTATGGTCAAGAGTAAGTGTGTGAGATTGAGTGTGTAATACAAAGCTGTGTGAGTGATACGGTGTTAGTGTGTGAGTGATAGAGGGTTAGTGTGTGAGTGATACAGGGTTAGCGTGTAAGTGATACGGGGTTAGTATGAGCGTGATACGGGGTTCGTGTGTGAGTGGTACGAGGCTAGTGAGTGATACGGGATTACTGTGTGATCGATACGGGATTGGTGTGTGAGTGATACAGGGTTAGCGTGTAAGTGATACGGGGTTAGTGCCTGAGTGATACGGGGTTAGTGTGTGAGTGATACGGGGTTAGTGTGATTCATACGGGTTAGTGTGTGAATTATACGGGGGTAGTGTTTGATTGATACGGGATTAGTGTGTGAGTGATACAGGGTTATCGTGTAAGTGATACGGGGTTAGTGCCTGAGTGATACGGGGTTTGTGTGTGAGTGATACGGGGTTAGTGGGATTCATACGGGTTAGTGTGTGAATGATACGGGGGTAGTGTTTGATTGATACGGGTTATTGTGGAAGTGATACGGGGATATTGTGTAATACAGATTGAAGAAAATGTCAGATTGTATCACGTACTTATTCTATTCTTTTAAAATGGCTATTTACTGAAATGGAGTTTTTTTATATAAAAAAAAAAGAAACAATATTTTGACCATCTTTACAGCTTCTTTTCTTTCTTGCTAACAGTCAAAAGCTAACAGCCAACAACTAACAGCCAACTGCTAACAGCCAAAAGCTAACAGCCAACAACTAACAGCCAACATCTAACTATGTCCGGCAATAAAGAAAACAAGTATGCATGTATGTTTCAAACTTTTTAAATATCTAAATCTAATAATATTTTTGTAACTTTTTTTATTATGCTATATAGATATTTTTTTACTTGATACTTTTGCATTTCTTGATTTGTAAATGTTTTTGATTTTTTTATGCGCGCGCAGTTGTACCAGATGTACAGTACACCACGCCACAAAACTCAAACCTGAACGACAGACTATCAGTTTGTAAAAAGCAGGCATATCATAAAAAATACATCAGTATTGGAGACTTTTTTCCAAAACTCTTGCAAAGATTACCTTAGTGATTGGAGATCATTGAAAACAAGTAATACGGGTCTAGGAGAACTACTACCAGGCCTTTTGAAAAACATGACAGACCTTACGTGTCTAATTTGTGTCAAATATGAAGAAGATGGCCAGTCATCTACCAGCACTGGACAGTATGTATCTGATGGTCAGTCCTCCGGCAGCGGCGGGCAATATGAAGATGCTCATTCATCCTTTGGCTGTGGACAATATGCAGATGGTACATCCTCCACAAGCAGTAGACAATGTGATGACCGTTCATCTACAGGTAGTGGCCGATATGAAGATGGCCAGTCGTATGAAGGCAGTGAGCGATATGAAGATGGTCATTCATATACAGGTTTTGTACAAAATGAAGAAGATGACCAGTATTCTAGCGGCAGCGATCAATATGAAGATGCTAACTCATCCTTTGGCTGTGAACAATATGAAGATGGCAAATCATCCACAGGCAGTGGGAAATATGAAGATGGCAAATTATCCACAGGCAGTGGGAAATATGAAGATGGCAAATCATCCACAGGCAGTGGGAAATATAAAGATGGCAAATCATCCACAGGCAGTGGATTCATTCTAAGAATACGCCGGCAGAACTCAGACAAGTGCCCTTGTCACCAGTGTAACGGGAAAATCGTCAAACCTTTCGCTATCATCACCGTGACAACTGTACTTCACGTGTTTGTCGAAAACCCTGACGTGACAAAAAAGTTTATCGTCGCCGAATGGAAACCTAAAAACGTCACAATGAATCTGTTTTACGATAATCCCGAAGTTGAGCAGATCAAGACTCTTGACGGATACAGGCTTCTGGACACAGACAAAGAAATGGATGTAGACAGCGACTGGTGTGCCATATAATGTGTCACACTCGACATGGAACTGGTGGTCGAATCGGAACATGTCTTGAATACATACATGGATTTACAGGCGAAGGTCTATGAAGCGTTTTCTGACTTTAAAAGCAATGACCGTCTGGTCATCATCATTGGTCATCCACACGGTGGCCCCAAGAAGATCAGCGTGGGGACATATGATAAGGGGAAAACGGAGGTTCTCAAAGACGTGAGGAACTATCGACGCTGGTGCCGCTACAACTACAACATTCTCACCTGTTGTGGCAGCAGTGGTTCTCCCGTTTTCATAATCGGCCAACCTTTGTGTGGGTTTGGGTATTGGTTTGGGCACCCTCATAATCATTCTAAAGGGGTCGATGGTAAGCTAAAAGGCTATAGCTCAGTAGGTGTAGAACATATCATTGATGATGACCACTCAGCTTGAACAAACTCAGCAAGACATAAGTTAAATTTAGATACATTAATGAGATAATAACCGTGAAGTCAACCTGACTTAAGTCATTAGCTTATTAGCTGATGCCGAATAACATAGCAGTCAAGCAGTCAAAATGACTGATAGCACCAGCAATAGCCAGGCATTACTCAACTAATATCAACAGAACAACAAATTAAGTCCACTAGATAGATTTACTCTGCACAGCACTAACCAATCAGTGAACTTGACTGATATTTATAGCTGACTGATTCAGTCCACTTGACTGATATCATCAGCGCTAACCAAAGAGTCCTTTGACTGATATCATATATACCCTTAAAAAAACTTAAAAAATAAAACTTTTTGCCAAGGATTTACGGTCTATGGTTTTAAATTATTTGAAGAATATTCTTGATAGTATTAGACACACATTATTTAAATAAATACTACATAAGTAAATCTAAAATTAAAAAGTATATATATATCAATTTTCCCCACAGTTTAAGAGTTACTGCTAATTTGTGATACATAATTAATCGTATACAAATAGATCTAAATTTTAAATTACTATTTTCAACTCTTTTATCCAAAGTTTGATAATCTCTTCTCTTTGTGAAAATGTGTTTATCTTAAAAAAAAAGAGGGTGATACCATAAAATGACATTTCTATCATCTTTCAACAAAAGTTTGAGATTCATAATTATTTTGTCAAATGTATCACATCTTAAATAAGAGGGACTAAATACTAAATTACCTTTGTCAAGTTTTGTTTTAAGTATGCGAAACACTGCTTTAGAACACTGCATACCCGATTACAGAGATAGTCGAATACTATATACCAGACAAGGGAGTCAGACGATCAAGCCTGTAAAATACTACATAGATAGACGGCGGAGCTTTTACAGAAATACACACAAAGACGACGGAACCATTTAAAATACTTGTATCAGTAGACTGAGCTTTCTAAGTATCGCATAGCTATAAAAAATATCACATAGCTATAAATATAATACATACAAGACGATAGAGCTTTTAAAATTCCACATACCAGATGACGGAGCTAGTCAAATATATATATATATATGTGTGTGTGTGTATGTGTGTGTGTGTTCGTCTGTCTGTGTTTAAGGGTTTGTGGAATAGACAATTATTATCGACTTTTATTACTTAACATTTAATACAACATTTTTTTTTACAAATGCATTTGAAATGTAAATAAAAAAAAATATATAGTAAAATAGTTTCCAGATAGTTTTAATACGATTGATGTAACATGCATTTAGGTATTACAGTCGGAAAATAGATTTTTAGAAATCGGATTTTCATTTTTTTTTAAAACATGCTTTTTTTTTAGACATTTTCCTCTCCAATGTAAAGCAACAGCATAGAAAATATACTTAATCAATAGCAAGCCTTGGTTGGTGTTATCACACGGTCACTAGTAGCGTATCGAGCTGAACTCGCGGCCGGGGCAAAATACATTATTAGCGCTCCCCCCCCCCATTCGAAACCCATACAATACTATTTTTAATTTTTTGTTTGTTTTGCGAACCATTAGGCGCCCCTTTGTTTCACCCGGGGCATGATGCCCCCCTTTTCCCCGCCATCTCGCTACGCCACTGATGGTCAACAAAGTAATCAGGTTATTTGTATAATCTTGAACGATTTTATTACAAAAAGTATTGTGCAATTCACTAAGGGAAAGGTGAAATGACTGATATATTAATAAAGGTAAGTTAATAGTACTTCAAATTTGAGACATGTACCAAAAATAAATAGCGATTCGAGGAATTATATTTAGAAATATGAACGATTCAAAAATAAGACATCATTCAGAAAAGCATTTAGAAATACATATAGGGCCTGCGAGTGTATAAAAATGGAATTTCTAATTCGAGTGTACCGTAATTAATAGCTCGGGGGCCCATAATTAAGATCCAAAAGCGTCTAGGGCTCACAGTGGTCATAGGCCGGCCCTCGCCACATTTGAACAATGACTAACAAAATTTAAAATAACGGGCCGTGAGCTGTTTATTTATTAGTGAGGCCTGCTGAATGTCACGGACATTTGACGTGGTTCTGTTTATAGCAAACTTCAGCCTTGAATCTATTCTGGTATTGAATCTATAAGTGCATTACCAAACACAGACACACACAAAAACAGCAGTGAATGAAAACGACGCTGTAACGAATGGTATTTGGTTACCAAATGGGTATGTTTACCTCTCTCCACACTGAGGTAAGATCATCTTTACTGACCATTGAAGGTAAAGCTTGGAGTTAGTTGTTGTTTATCCTCAACAATGTTTATTTCTTTTTTTTTTTTGTTATTTTTGTTAAGTCATACAATTATTCACAGATGTTCTTTTATTTATAAGTTATCTGTATCTGACGCAGCTGTGATTTGCGTTAATGTTTTCACTACTGGAAGACGTGTTGATTCACTAAGGAAGGAATAAACTGACATAATGATGGATGGAAAACTCGAAGAATTCTACATCGCTTGTAAGTTTTGTGTTCCTTTTATTAATACATATGGCTCGTAGCTGCTTCAATAGGTATTGTGTCTATGGCGCTGCTGTAAATTAGAAGTATCTAATTGACTTTTGTCTACCACAACTGTGTCTATGCAATGCCCCAGTATAGCCTTTCAAAAAATAAATCTTTTGGAAATTCAGAGGCGTACCTAGAGTGGGGGGGGGGGGAGGGATCCAAATTCAAAAGTCCCCCGGGGACCCAGTTTGATGGGGGCCCAAAATAATTTTTTAATACAATATTAAGTACATTATCTTATGTCAAGGTGTCAATTGTCATAATAAAGGGGCCCCCAAAGAGTTTAAGCCCCCGGGCCCCCAAATCCCTAGGTTCGGCACTTAGGAAATCGTTAACCAAACACTACCTGCACATTTTATTTAAAAAAAACAACAATGGGGGGGTTGAAATTTTCTTATTGTGAGTCACCTTCACCCCCCTCCCTCCCACGCCTTTGGTTTGTGGTCGAATCTAGGTAACTGGTGTTACAGGGCTACACCAGCAGGCGTATTTACTTACGTGTTGGGTAAAATGTGTATATCGACCAGCGTTTCTTTTTACTTAGCTATCAAATTGCGTGACTCCCTTGGCTTTGTTCCGAATAGCTAGATATATTGACGTTTGATGTGCCCAATGATGCGTGACATTTTACAACAATAAAGATTAAAAAAAGACTACAAGGAAATTAAGTATAGGAAGATAGCAAGCTAAGAACTGGACAGAGTTTGCATATTTGCTGCAATCCTCTAAAATAGGAATTGGCACGGTTATTTCTGTGCAACGCACTCATATCTCTCTAAGACTTCAGTTCTCAACATTTTTCGCGACTGTGTACCCAATGCTTCAAATGCACGTCATCTGGTACTCCTCACACGCAAGTTCATGAATACATGCACTTATTTATTTTTTTATAATGTAATGTACTTTCGAATGCGATACATGGGCACGTAGTTTGGTAGCTAGTCACGTGGTTTGGTAGTTAGTCACGTGGTTTGGTAGCTAGTCACGCAACAAACTGGCGACCCTTCTTCAAACTCTGGGGTTGTCTGGGGTTGTCTGGGTTTATCTGGGGTTGTTTTTAAACGTAATGTATATGTTGCTTCGTATCTCTGCGTAACCTTATTCGTTCCCTTTGGCGTACGCGTACTAACATTTGAGAACTGTGACTAGTGGCCTCGGGTTAAACACAAGTGGTATCGAGATAGAGCTCTCGTCTCCTGAGCCCCCTCATGGAATAGCGTGCCCCGACAGGGTAAATAGTTAAATATTCTTTTTTTAGGTTCCATTCATTTTTTTTTTTTTATTATTTTTTTTTTTGGAAACGTTCCTAAGTAGTAATCGACGCCATTTGGAGGGGGGAGTGGACTCTTGCACTTGCATTCGAACAACGAATATTAAATATTTATTGCAGTTTTACTTATCGGGCATACACTTTATTTGAACTCATTGGATGCTTCAGTACCATTGAGTAAAATACACGATGTAATATTGTTGCCTGTGTTATAAACAAACTAATTTCTGACTCTTACTCCAACAGTGTAGTAATTGTCTATACAAATATTAACTAATATTTTGTTTTCAGCGTCTTCACATGAAGAAGTTAGAGAAACAAACGGTTCATACAAGAGGGCATATGATGTTTGTCCAGATCAAACACTTCACCAACGCTTCATCCCCGTCGATAAGCTAGATCTCTCCTGTCTTCATGCACCATTCCAGACAGATGCCATTCTTCGTCTCATACAGCTCATGTCCAGATTGACGGTGCACATTTACTATAATTTTCTGGATGAATCAGATAACTTACATAAGACCTGTCACGGAACTGGTTTCATCCAGAGAATCAAACGGCAATCCGGGAAGTTGTGCCCGTGTAGTGACTGCAAGAAAAGGGAAGACAGAGACAGATTCAAGTCTTGGTTTAAACTTAGCATAACAACTGTGAGATCTGTGTTCAAACGCTTTGATTCTATGGACGTCCCTTACGCAAAAGCGGAACTCTTTTACGACAATGAAAGTAGCTGCGATAGGAATCAAACTCAGTGTGTTGAAATTGTGTCACGTGATGTTTTGGACGGAGAGTGTGAAGATGGCGTAAAAATAGATGGCATTGATGATGACTGGCGGGTTTGTTTTGATGTCGCGCACGGTGGGGAGTTGATCGATGACTTGGTGAAATGTCTGGACGATTACGAAAAGCAGCAGGAGGCGTCGCACGGTTGGTTCAAAACTGAAAGCGGGGGATCAAAGCTGGTCGTCGTCATGGGGCACCCTCATGGGGGTCCTAAGATGGTGATGATCGGACGGGACCCGCGAAGAATGGACATCAGGAACATCAGGAGCAGCCAAGTGCTGTGTCGCTACCCCTACGACGCGATCACTTGCCCGGGAAGCGGCGGATCCCCTGTGTACATTTGTGGTCAGCCGTTATGCGGGTTTGGCTACTGGTTCGGCCACCCCCACAACCACGACAGGGGATATACTCAAAGGTCACGTGACGTACTAAGACAGTACAGTTTCAGCTCAGTCGGGGTGGACCATTTGGAATGAACAGTTGAACGAATCATAGGCGTCTTTGAATTCTGGTGCTAATATAAACTTACGTCTGCTTCAGAATACACGAGACTTATATTGGTCATTACCTTTGTGCCGGTAGGTGAGGATTCACTATGAATGGGGGAGAGGGGGGCTTAGTAACCTGACTAAATCATCACCATCTAAGAACGCCGCTGAATTCAAAATTTGTCATGCTGCAGCACTTTAGAGAGTTGTTACAAGTGCTGAAAATACAAATACAAGTACGAGCATCCAAAGAGCCAGTACGAGTACAAGTCCCTACGTTATTTAAATTGCAAGTACGAATACATGTACCCGACGATCTAGTAGAACTTTTAATATGTACAAGTATCAAATACCCCCATCTGTTGTATTCTATCTGTTTCTTTGTGTAATCATATAATATTTGCATCGAAAACAGCCGTTTCTATATGTTTGCATTCAAAACACGAGTCTGTAAATCTTTTATTTGTATATCTTCATCAATTATTTGTGGTATATGTGTGTCATAGATGTAGTTTTACAGCTGGACTAATACATCTCTATAATTATATTCTTGTACTCTGTTCTTTCAGTTTCTAGAAAAAATTGTCCCTGAGGAAATTCATTAATGTTGTAAAAGAACTAACATTCTAAGTAAAAAAAAAACTTATTGTACTGTAGTACTTGCTCGTTGAGCTTATGCGAGCTTGTTTTCTTCTTTATGTTGTGTGCTTTTGATCCTCTAATCCAGCGGCTTTCAACCTTTTTTGTCGACTGTACCCTAAAGGGTGCTAAAAGAATATCCGCGCGTGTGCACCCCTCACAGGTATTTCGCGAAAAAAAATGAACGAAATGACGACCCTCTTCAAAACTCTTTGTTATATTTTAAACGAAAATTAAATAAGCCGCTGCATACCTCTGAAATACCTATCCCGTACCCCTTGGGATGCGCGTAACCACCAGATGAGAACCGTTGATCTAATCAGTGCTTTAGCGTTCCTTTCGTTCTATAATTGTAGATTATTGTAGAGATGTAGACGTCTTCACGGACAGTGCAGTTTGCATATATAGTCAAAAACATGGGCGTCGCTAGGAATTTTTCCAGGGGGGCGAAAATTTTCCAGGGGGGGGGGGCAAATAACAACTTTATGACATTTTTTTTAAATGTAAGGGGGGGTGCAAATGCCCCTCTCTTATATGACATTTTTTTCAAAATGTACGGGGGTGGGGGCAAATGCCCCCCTTGCCCCCCATAAATACGCCCATGGTCAAAAAGCAGCTGGGCTGCCGTGATGATGGCAAAGTCAAACAACATCAAATATAATCCAAAAAGCAATGACAGAGGTGGGTGTGGTGTGGGGTGGGGTGGGGTGGTGGACGATCGGAGATCAAAGTCTGACCCAGAGTTACTTCCCTGAGTTCCAGTGTCACTTTGTTTTCGGATCACTGGCAATGGGAAAAGGTGGTAGTTTCGTCCAGCTCCCATTCACACGGTCCATTTTGATCTGTCATCTGCTGACCATAGCTCTTGTTGACCCGAGGGTGTATGTGTTAGGATAAGTGAAACATGATATAGGGGTAGTTCTGTATTGGGAAGTATTGAAAGCTTCAAGGTAAGTTCCAGTGCTGTATTGGGAGGGAAACGCGTTGGAACGACGTTCCCTTACCTTTTTTTTTTCAGAACCGGAACGCGTTCCAGTCCTGAAAATATGACCCTTTTTTTTTGCCTCCACCATGAGTTCCCTTACTTCTTATTTTACCAATACATCATTCGAAAGTTCCCGCTTGGGCTCTTTATTTCAGATGTACTTTACATGAACAATTCTTCTTCTTTCTTTCTTTATCCCTTAACCCGTGGGTGGGTCGTTGGGGCACCGTTGTTGACTGAAAACCAGTTCCCGCCATTTTTTCCGGTCCTGAGCTGCCTTTTGGGAGTCGACGATGTTGTCTTCCCATCTCTTCTTCAAAGTAGAATTAATAAAATGTGTAGTGTGTACATTATCTAAACAGCTGTTTTTATTTTTTTAAATATTTTCATTAACGATTCCTTTTTGTCTGTGTACAAATAAATGTATTTTCTCGTTCACGTACAAAAAAATACAACCATATCCTGCATTGGTTTTTATACATGTGCACGTTATTTACTATCATAGCGTGATATAAGTCTTTTATTTGAATGCATATTCTTACAGGGCTCTTTCTATTTAATCTTCAAACACTTGCTGATCTGCGATATAAATTTAGTTGAACTTTATTTCAGCTACTCGTGACTGCACTTTTAGTAAAATTACATCTATTACACTCTCTAAATCTACAAAACTAACTCCCAAAACTCGAATTCAACTTTATGCAACACTAACTTGAAATCGCTCGTTCGTTTCGCTGAACTCCCGGTCCCTGAATGAGGTGTGAGGGGAGAAGGCGGTGGAGGGGCATTTCGGACATCAAAGAGGTTTTCCCTGAGTCCAGTAGCGCTTTATTGCTGGTCGGTGACCGGGGGGGGGCAGTCGCTACTTTGTCCAGTCAATGCGAGCGCTTTGATATGCGCTCTGCTGACCACAGCCCTTGAGGGGGTGGAGATGAGGGGAACATAATATGGGGGTAGCTGTGATATTGGAGGGGACTATGATCTTAAAACCTACATTTTTCCAAAAAAAAAAATTATCATAAATAGGTGAAATTGCACTTCATTTTTTTATATTCCTGTTACAGTTTTTTAGAAGTTTTTCACACAAAAAAATACTTAGTAAAATATAATCCGTAAATATAAGAACAGCATGTATGTAAGAAATTAAGAAAGAAAGATAGTAAAAGGCCGAATTGAACTTGCACGCTGGTGCAGTATCTTCCCACTCCAACTTGCCTCTTTGCTGCAAAGTGGCAAAGAAAAAAAAATAATTTTATCATTATTGCAATACTTCGTTTTGATTTTAACATTGAGAGAATTAATTACTGTTTAAACAAGTAATCCTAAGTTATTAGCGTTAAGGGTAAAACGTCATTTTTGACGTATGAAATGTACATGAGGTAGGTGGCATAAATTAGCACCTATATCTTTACCGAACGGTTTTTGGTTTCTTTTGGTTGGTTGGTTGGTTTGGTGGTTGTTTGGTTTGCTTTGGTTTGTTTGGTTGGTTTGGTGGTTGTTTGGTTTGCTTTGGTTTGATTGGTTTGCGTAGTGGGGTAAAACGTAATTTGTGATGTATAAAATGTAGGTCATTTCTGTACATTTGGTAGGTGGCGTAAATTAGCACCCATATCTTTATCTAATGGTGTGTTAGAAATGTTTCCAATGTCACGTTTGAACTCCCGACTTACCAGGTAACGCCGGACACACTGCTAGTTGTGTGTGTGTGTGTACATATATATATATATATATACATATATATATATATATATATATGTGTGTGTGTGTGTGTGTGTGTGTGAAATGGTCATTCGGGAAAATAACTGTTTTGGGAGAAGTCGAATACTTTTGATTTCCAACGATCTTTGTTTGGACGTGTATCTTGAATGTTTTTTTTTTTTAAATTTAAAAATGATGTATAGATATATTGAATGATAGATAGATAATTAGATAGATAGATAGATATATAATTATATATATAATTAGATAGATAGATAGATAGATAGATAGATGGATAGATGCATGGATGGATAGATAGATAGATAGATAGATAGATAGATAGATAGATAGATAGATAGATAGATAGATAGATAGATAGATAGATAGATAGATAGATAGATAGATAGATAGATAGATAGATAGATAGATAGATAGATAGATAGATAGATAGATAGATAGATAGATAGATAGATAGATAGATAGATAGATTTTTATTAATATATAATTGTATTAAAAGTAATGGTTTACATGAGCTGAAAAAATCGATTAACGTATATCTAGCAACCTCTAAAAAAGAACAGAAATATCATCTAGTTTTCCTAAGTTTGGACCACCATCTTTCAGCAGCAATCTAAATAGACGAAGTTGTTTCAGGGGCTAGTGATTTGAATTCTCTTGGAATAAGACTGTGATCTACATCAATATTTATGTGCTAATAAAAGTCTATTGCTACACTGAGCCATTTTGTGATGCGTCGCTTTTATTTTTAGAAAATTTAATCGGAACTTTTTTTTGCCATTGTGTACAACATAACTTTAGTGTGACCCAAATTAAGCAACTGAAATGTGCAACAACAAAAAAAGCGAGTTAAATTCTGGATAATACTTAATAAGCAGGCTTAATATTAAAACTAAAACTTTGATACAATTTAAGCTTTTATTTAAATGTGCTAAAAATAAAGTAATAAAAAAAAAGCTCTTTATTCATACAAAATATTTATGTTAATTGCTAAATATAAAAATCATGGCGAATAGAGTTAACGAACGTAGAATGACTTTACATTAATTAATAAATAAAAATGAATAAAAGATAAAACTATAAATCTTAGTGGGCACCATGGGTGTCGCTAGGAATTTTTCCAGGGGGGGCAAAAATTTTCCAGGGGGGGGGGCAAATAACAACTTTATGACATTTTTTTTAAATGTAAGGGGGGGAGCAAATGCCCCCCTCTTATATGACATTTTTTCAAAATGTAGCGGGGGGGGCAAATGCCCCCCCCCCTTGCCCTCCCCCATGAATACGCCCATGGTGGGCACCACATTGTTTTTTAATTCTTTATTATGCACACTAAACAATCTTTGAAGATAAAAGATAAATCATCTCTAAAAAAAAAAACAACTATAAAAGCGGGTAAGCTGCTTACTTACTAAAGAGAATTTTCTACGCCAATAGTACTACACCCTGTTATTCCGTTTTTATCCACTGATCCATTCGAGTGGTTGTGAGGATGACCGAACCAGTAACCGAATCCTGAGATCGTTTGACCCCATTTAAAAATTGGTGAACCGCTGCTACCTGGGCAGGTCACAGCGTCGTAACAATATCGGCACCAGGTCTGGTGGTCTCTGATGTCTTTGAGGACTTCTTTTCCTTGGCGTGTGGGCGATTCAAAAATTTTCCCGACGCTAATCCTCTTTGCCCACCCGTGGGGATGACCTATGATGACCACCAGGTTGACATCTTTGTACCTTCGAGATATCTCATAAAGACTGGCGAGACGGGACTGGTATGTCGAAAGAGATGTTTGCAATTTTTGGATAAGGTCCTCTTTATGGGTGACAAATTCAGCAGCACACCAGTCGTTGGGTATGTCAATATCTTTGTCCGTGTCAATCAGGCGAAGGCCGTATAATGTTTTAGATGCTTCTTCGTCGTCCAATATTTCTTGAATCGGGCGATCTTCGTCGTCGTGGTAAAGCTTCATCACTTGGATGCATTGACTCCAAATTTGATTGGCTAACTGATATGTCATATTTTTTTTGTCAAATCGTCTAAACACGTGATAGGCTGTTGATACTGTAACAATCGCGTGTCTCGTTATTGTATCTCTATGCATTAATGGACATGGGCATTGCCTATCCGTTTGTATTCTAATTTTTGCAATAAAGCCAGTTCCATAAGACGTCAGAGTGGATGACCTTTCTTTAAATATGAGTAAACCAGTCAAATGTGACATTTCTTGAAGGCATTCTTGCAGGGTTGCATAATCATTTCCCGATAATCTTTGATGTTGTGCAGATGATGTAAACCGCTCCTGAATGTTCTCCTCAAATACGCCTCTGCCGGTTCGAAAATCACGGTGCTTAATATATTGCCCGTGAAACGTCTCTTTAGTGCATTTTTTTGTATTCGGACTTGCCTCGATCCTGAGATTTAAATAAAAAGAAAAGATTCGAGAAATTGTATGGGAAATGAAAACCAATACATAAAATATAAGGCAAATTAATTCTAAGCATTGTTGCATTACGAACTGTTTTTAAAATAACTTTGTCTGCATATGGTTTTAGTTTAATTTTGAACCAGCAAATATAACACATCAACGCAAATAAGTGCGATTATATTTTCTGTTTAGACATGTGTCGACGCTCTATGAAAAATCGATACCGTCTGTTAAACTCGATACAAGGTAAGCTGGGATCAATCAACAGGTTATTTTGAATCATTTCATAGAACTTTACCAATAATCGTGGTATTTAATGGCGTATCAAGCATTATTATCTCCCATGACAGTTTCTAAGAATAGTACAAACACCGCTTTTACAAAGAATCTCGTTGCAACACTGGCAGGGTTCGATTTTGAAAACATTTTATCTGAATCTGTTTTGATTGCCTCTTATGGTATGGGAGATGGAGGGGGGAGATTCAGCGAAACGGTAAAATATCAAGGGTGGCCGAATGTTGCTGTTTGATAAGTTTGTGCACCTTTATAAGTTGTGTGTACATTTGATAATTGGTGTTCGCCTTTTATAAGTTGTGTGTACATTTGATAATTGGTGTGCACCTTTTTTAAGTTGTGTGTACATTTGATAATTGGTGTGCACCTTTTAGAAGTTGTGTGTACATTTGATAATTGGTGTTCGCCTTTTATAAGTTGTGTGTACATTTGATAATTGGTGTGCACCTTTTTTAAGTTGTGTGTACATTTGATAATTGGTGTGCACCTTTTAGAAGTTGTGTGTACATTTGATAATTGGTGTTCGCCTTTTATAAGTTGTGTGTACATTTGATTATTGGTGTGCACCTTTTATAAGTTGTGTGTACATTTGATAATTGGTGTGCACCTTTTATAAGTTGTGTGTACATTAGATAATTGGTGTGCACTTTTTATAAGTTGTGTGTACATTAGATAATTGGTATGCACCTTTTATAAGTTGTGTGTACATTTGATAATTGGTGTGCACCTTTTATAAGTTGTGTGTACATTTGATAATTGGTGTGCACCTTTTACTTTTTTTTCTACTATTTAATTACTTCTGTATACTTAACTGTGATAAATTAACCAAACGAGCGAGGTGCAGCTTATTACAGAATTTTTTCTTTATAAGAAAGCCTGAGTGCGGATCTCTTTGCCCTAATGCGTGGTCATCCCTGTTATATTGCCTACAGTCGCGACTTTCTGTCCCGCATACAATTGTGGTGTTTGGAGATTGCAGGTAGGTCAAACACCTTAGGCCCACGGTTTGATCGGGAAAGGAGGGGGGGGGGAATATGAGAGTTTGTTTATTTGATTCAATTCATCATACATTAAAGAGGAACGCTGCAAGAAAACTCTAATGACCATTGCCTAAGGCCTAGCTTACTGTACGTAGGGGGGGGCATTGAAAATGTACAAGCATAGCCCAATTAAACCTAGCCAGAGAACTCTGTAGCGTATATCAAATTAGGGTAATTTTTTTTTAAGTTCTATTCCTTAATTCCGAAGTGCAACAAAGTAGGGCAACCGAAAAGCGTATACTACTTAAAGGAAAATTCATATAAATGTCGCACAGAATAAGTATTTGAAGCGGATGTTTATGTATGAATAAATTTTTCAAAAATATTCTACTTTCTAGTTCATTTTAATTCAATTTAATTAAGATATTTTCGTAATAAATGATGATTTTTATATGTAAAAAAATCATTATTATATATTTATAACATGATATGTATATGTGTAAAAATGTTAATTTATATACCGGATTCACCAAACTGCGCTTTCCGCTACCCATATTTCACAAAATAAAGCTTTTTAACTGAAGCTAGTGAGTCGCAGAATCGAAACACGACCATATTACAGTCCTGAAACTAAAATAAAGCAAACTAATAAATTATAAAGGATTTTCACCTTTTAAAAAGATCTTACCTAATGAGCATTATTTTCAAATAAGTCAGTAAGTTACCCATTAAAATATTAATATCTTGCAGAGTTCAATAATGTTTGCCAAGTTTGTCAGCCATTAACATGAAGTCGTTTCTGTGTCCGGTGACAGGTACAACATTGAACTAATAACGAGAAATGTTAGATGTTACACATGAGTGAATTCGTATTTATACCTATCAACAGTGCTATTTTTCTAAAAATAAATATACCGGAACGCCGATGTGTCATAATAAAATATTGCCATTATCTGTAAATGTAATGTCATTATCTGTGTATGCATTGTCATTATCTGTGTATGTATTGTTATTATCTGTGTATTGTCATTATCTGTGTATGTATTGTGATTATCTGTGTATGTATTGTCATTATCTGTTTATGTATTGACATTATATGTGTATGTATTGTCATTATCTGTGTATGTATTGTCATTATCTGCGTATTGTCATTATCTGTGTATGTATTGTCATTATCTGTGTATTGTCATTATCTGTGAATGTATTGTCATTATCTGTGTATGTATTGCCATTATCTGTGTATGTATTGACATTATCTGTGTATGTATTGTCATTATGTGTGTATTGTTGTCATTATCTGTATATGTATTGTCATTATCTGTGAATGTATTGCCATTATCTGTGTATTGTCATTATATGTGTATTGTCATTATCTGTGTATGTATTGTCATTATCTGTGTATGTATTGCCATTATCTGTGTATGCATTGTCATTATCTGTGTATTGTCATTATCTGTGTATGCATTGTCATTATCTGTGTATTATTGTCATTATCTGTATGTTGTCATTATCTGTGTATGTATTTTCATTATATGTGTATGTATTGTCATTATATGTGTATGTATTGTAATAATCTGTGTATTGTCATTATCTGTGTATTGTCATTATCTGTGTATATATAGCCTAAAAAGATTCAAATCTATGTCAATTATAGAAAAAGAGAGATAAGAAAAGAGAGAGAGAAAGAGAAAGAGAATTGGAATATATGGGAACATGGGAATATGAGGGAGCTTATGGGAATTAGTAGGAGCTTATGTGAATATCTGGGAGCTTATGTCAATATCTGGGAGCTTATGACAATATCTGGGAGTTTATGACAATATGTTAGAGCTTATGGCAATATTTGGGAGCTTATGGGAATATCTGGGAGCTTATGGGAATATCTGGGAGCTTATGGCAATTTCTGAGAGCTTATGGGAATAAGTAGGAGCTTATTGCAATATCTGAGAGCGTTTGGGAATATGTCGGAGCAGATGGGAATATTACGTGCTTATGGGAATATGTAGGAGCTTACGGGAATATATGGGAGCTTATGACAATATCTGGGAGCTTATGGGAATATGTAAGAGCTTATGGCAATATTTAAGGGCTTATGGGAATATTAGAGTTTATGGAATATGTAGGAGCTTATGGGAATATCTGGGAGCTTATGGCAATATCTGGGAGCTTATGGGAATAAGTAGGAGCTTATTGCAATATCTGGGAGCGTTTGGGAATATGTAGGAACTGATGGGAATATTAGGTGCTTATGGGAATATGTAAGTGCTTACGGGAATATCTGGGAGATTATGACAATATCTGGGAGCTTTTGGGAATATATTACAGCTTAAGTGAATATGTAGGAGTTTATGGGAATATCTGGGAGCTTATGGCAATATCTGGGAGCTTGTGGGAATATGTAGGAACTTATAGGAATATCTAGGAGCTTATGGGAATATGTGCCAATTGATTATAATCCTGTTTAGTATTTGGCGAAAGGCAGTATAGGCTTTGTGTTTATTTTCAACCACGTAGAGTCAAAATTTTACGAATAAGTAAATTCTTATCCTTTTTTCAATATTTGAAACGGTCTATAAGCTTCGTTTCAATTTACTGCTATACAATGATCAATTGCCATGCATAAATAGATTCAACTCTATGTCAATTATCAAAAAAGAGAGATAAGGAAATTGAGAGAGAGAGAGAGAGAATTCGAATGTATGGGAACTTATGGAAATATGTTGTAGCTTATGGCAATATCTGGGAGTTCATGGGAATATGTAGAAGCATATGGGAATATCTGGGAACTTATGGGATTATGAAGGAGCTTATGGGAATTTGTAGGAGCTTATGGAAATATTAGGAGATTATGGGAATATGTAGGAGCTTATGGGAAAATTAGGAGCTTATGGGAATATTTTGGAGCTTTTGGGAAAATGTGGGAGCTTATAGGAATATGAAGGAGCTTATGGGAATATATAGGAGCTTATGGGAATATTAGGAGCTTATGGGAATATGAAGGAGCTTATGGGAATATCTGGGAGCTTACTCCAATATCTGGGAGCTTATGAGAATATGTATGAAATTACGGGAATATCTGGGAGCTTATAGAAATATGTGCCAATTGATTCTACTCCTGTTTAGTATTTGGCGAATGGGACTAAAGGCTTTGTGTTTTTTTTCAACCACGAAAGGTCAAAATTTACGAATCAGTAAATTCTACTCCTATTTTTCAATTTTTGAAACGGACTATAAGCTTCGTTTGAATTTTCTGCTATACAATGATCAACTGCCATGCATTAGTAGATTTAACTCTATGTCATTATCGAAAAAGAGAGATAAGAACGAAAGAGAGAGAAAGAGAGAGAGAGAGAGAGAGACAAAATGGGAATATATGTGAACTTATAGGAATATGAGGGAGCTTATTGGAATATCTGAGAGCTTATGGGAATATCTGACTGCTTATGGTAATATTTAGGAGCTTATGTGAATATGTAGGAGCTTATGTGAATATGTAGGAGCTTATGGGAATATCTGGGAGCTTATTGAAATATCTGGGAGCTTATAGGAATATGTAGAAACTTATGAGAATATTAGGAGCTTATGGAATTATGAAGGAGCTTATGTGAATATCTGTGAGATTATGGCAATATCTGGGAGCTTATGGGAATATTAGGAGCGTATGGGTATATGTAGGAGCTTATGGAAATATAAGAAGCTTATGGGAATATGTAGGAGCTTATGGGAATATATGGGACCTAATGGGAATATGTAGGAGCTTATGGGAAAATCTGGGAGCTTATGGGAATATGTAGAAGCTTATGGAAATATTAGGAGATCATGGGAATTTGTAGGAGCTTATGGGAAAATTAGGAGCTTATGGGAATATTTTGGAGCTTATGGGAAAATGTGGGAGCTTATGGGAATATGAAGAAGCTTATGGGAATATATAGGAGCTTATGGGAATATTAGGAGCTTATGGGAATATGAAGGAGCTTATGGGAATATCTGGGAGCTTACTCCAATAACTGGGAGCTTATGAGAATATGTATGAAATTACGGGAATATCTGGGAGCTAATAGAAATATGTGCCAATTGATTCTACTCCTGTTTAGTATTTGGCGAATGGGACTAAAGACTTTGTGTTTATTTTCAACTACGTTAGGTCAAAATTTACGCAACAGGTAATTCTACTCCTATTTTTCAATATTTGAAACGGCTTATAAGCTTCGTTTGAATTTTCTGCTATACAATGATCAACTGCCATGCATAAGTAGATTTAACTCTATGTCATTATCGAAAAAGAGAGATAAGGACGAAAGAAAGAGAAAGAGAGAGAGAGAGAGAGAGAGAGAGCGAAAGAGAGGAGAGAGAGAGAAAATGGGAATATATGTGAACTTATGGGAATATGAGGGAGCTTATGGGAATATCTGGCTGCTTATAGGAATATGTAGGAGCTTATGTGAATATGTAGGAGCTTATGGGAATATTAGGAGCTTATGGGAATATCTGGGAGCTTATTGAAATATCTGTGAGCTTATAGGAATATGTAGAAACTTATGAGAATATTAGGAGCTTATGGAATTATGAAGGAGCTTATGTGAATATCTGTGAGTTTATGGCAATATCTGGGAGCTGATGGGAATATGTAGGAACTTGTGGGAATATCTGGGAGCATATGGGAATATGTGCCAATTGGTTCTACTCCTGTTTATTATTTGGCGAATGAGATTTAAGTTTTTGTGTTTATTTTCAACCACGTTAGGTCAAAATTTACGCAACAGGTAATTCTACTCCTAATTTTCAATATTTGAAACGGACTATAAACTTCGTTTGTGATTATTTTCGACCACGTAGAGTCAAAATTTTACGAATCAGTAAATTCTTATCCTTTTTTTCAATATTTGAAACGGACTATAAGCTTTGTTTCAATTTCCTCCTCTAAATTGATCAACTGCCATGCATAAGTAGATTCAAATCTATGTCAATTATCAAGTGAGAGAGAGAGATAAGGAAAGAGAGAGAGAAATAGAGAGAGAGAGAGAATGGGAATATATGGGAACTTATGGGAATATGCGGGAGCTTATGGGAATAACTGGGAGCTTATGGCAATATCTGGGAGCTTATAGGCAGATTAGAAGCTTATATGAGTGTGTCGGAGCTTATGGGAATATCTGGGAGCTTATGGGAATAAGAAAGGTCTGATGGAAATGTGTAGAAAGTTATGGGAATATCTGGAAGCTTATGGCAATATCTGGGAGCTTATGGCAATATGTGGCAGCTTATGACAATATCTTTGAGCTTAATGGAATATGTAGGAGCTTATGGTAATATCTGGGAGATTATTGCAATATCTAGGAATTTATGGTAATATGTAGGAACATATGGGAATATCTGGGAGCTCATGGGAATATGTGCCAATTGATTCTACTCCTGTTTAGTATTTGGCGAATGGGACCATTGGCTTTGTGTTTATTTGCAACCACGTAAGGTCAAACTTGTATGCATCAGTAAATTCTACACCTGTTTTTTTTTTCAATATTTGAAACGGATTATAAGCTTCGTGTCAATTTTATCCTATACAATGATAAACTGCCATGCATAAGTATATTCATCTTTATGTTAATTATCGAAAAAGAGAGATAAGGAAAGAGAGAGAGAGACTGAGACAGAGAGAATGGGAATATATGGGAAATTGTCGTAATGTGCTAGAGCTTATGGCAGTATCTAGGAGCTTATGGGAATATTAAGAGCTTATGTAAATATTAGGAGCTTATGGGAATATGTAGGAGCTTATGGGAATATATAAGGAGCTTATGGAATTATGTAGGCGCTTTTGGGAATATCTGGGAGCTTATGGCAATATATGGGAGCTTATGGGAATATGTAGGACCTTATGGGAATATTTGAAAAGGAATATAAGCTCCGTTTCAATTTTCTGCTACACAATGATCAACTGCCATGCATAAGTAGATTCATCTGTATGTTAATTGTCGAAAAAGAGAGATAAGGAAAAAAAGAGAGAAGGAGAGAGAGAGAGAGAGAAAATGGGAATATATGGGAACTTATGGGAATATGCGGGAGCTTATTGCAGCATCTAGGAGCTTATGGGAAAGTTAAGAGCTTATGTGAATATTAGGAGCTTATGGGAATATCTGGGAGCTTATGGCAGTATCTGAGAGCTTATGGGAATATTAGAAACTTATGGGAATATCTAGAAGCTTATGGGAATATCTGGGAGCTTATGGCAATATCTGGGAGCTTATGGGAATAAAGAGAGCTTATGGGAATAATAGGAGCTTATTGGAATTTCTGGGAGCTTATGGCAATATCTGGGAGCTTATGGGAATATGCAGGAGCTTATGGGAATATGTAGGAGCCTATGGCAATATCTGGGAGCTTATGGCAATATCTGTGACCTTATGGCAATATCTGGGAGCTTATGGGAATATTAGAAACTTATGGGAATATCTAGAAGCTTATGGGAATATCTGGGAGCTTATGGCAATATCTGGGAGCTTATGGGAATAAAGAGAGCTTATGGGAATAATAGGAGCTTATTGGAATTTCTGGGAGCTTATGGCAATATCTGGGAGCTTATGGGAATATGCAGGAGCTTATGGGAATATGTAGGAGCCTATGGCAATATCTGGGAGCTTATGGCAATATCTGTGACCTTATGGCAATATCTGGGAGCTTATAAGACTATTTGCCAATTGATTCTACTCCTGTTAAGTATTTGGCGAATGGGACTAAAGGCTTAGTGTTTATTTTCTACCACTGAAGGAGAAAATTTATCGCATCAGTAAATTCTACTCGTATTTTTTAATATTTGAAACGGCTTATAAGCTTCGTTTCATTTTTCTGCTATACAATGATGAACTGCCATGCACAAGTAGATTCAACTCTATGTCAATTATCGAAAGAAGAGATAAGGAAAGAGAGAGAGAAAGAGAGAGATAGAGAATGGGAATATATGGGAACTTATGGGAATATGCGGGAGCTTACGGGAATATCTGGGAGCTTATGGCAATATTCGTTAGCTTAAGGCAATATCTGGGAACTTATGGGTATATGTAGGAGCTCATGGGAATATTAGGAGCTTATGGGAATATGCGGAAGCTTATGGGAATTTCTGGGAGCTTATGGCAATATCTGTGAGCTGAAGGGAATATGCAGGAGCTTATGGGAATATGTGGAGCTTATGGGAATATGTAGGATCTTATGGGAATATCTGGGAGTTTATGGGAATATGAAGGAGTTTATATGAATATTTAGAAGCTTATGGGAATATCTGGGAGCTTATGGCAATATCTGGGAGCTTTTGGGAATATACAGGAGGTCATGGGAATATGTAGGATTTTTTGGGAATATCTGGGAGCTTATGGGAATATGTAGGAGCTTATGGGAATATGTAGGAGCTTATAGGAATATGCAGGACGTTATGGGAATATATAGAATTTTATGGGAATATCTGGGAGCTTATGGCAATATCTTTGAGCTAATTGGAATATGTAGAAACATATGGGTATATCTGGGAGCTTATGGGAATATGTGCCAATTGATTCTACTCCTGTTTATTATTTGGCGAATGGGACTATAGGCTTTGTTTTTATTTTACGCATCAGTAAATTTTACTCCTATTTTTCAATATTTTTATTAGAAAGTAGTAAATTCTCAATGGTTAAGTCTGTTTCATTGTATTGAAGCTTCATCAGTTTCTGCTCGCATTTGCCCCAGATTTCATTGGCTTTCTCAAATGTTATTTTTCAGGTGATAGGCACCTGATATAGTGACTATTGCGTGAGGTCTTTTTTCTGGTCCTTCATTAGGACATTGGCAATCCGCCTGTCTTCTCACTTTCATAACAAGTCCTGTTCCGTAATAGACAGATGTTGCTGACTTTAACAGAACTAAACCAGTCAAATTGGACATTTCAGCGAGAAATTCGTGTAATTTTGAAAAAACGGTTTCCGAGACATTTTCATCTTGATCAGCAGTGAAATTAAATCGACTTAGAATCTCAGCTTTGTAATTATTTTCCTTCTCCCGGAAATCTTTGTGTTTAAAGTATGTATTATGAGACGTTGAGTATTGACTGTTTGTATCCATTTCACGCCGACTTGGTTTGTTCCTGAATTAAATTTAATTAAAAAATATATGAAAATCTAATATGGTAACTTAAAAGTAATTAACTGGACGCGAACTTAAAACAATAAATGAAACAAAGACTTAACTACTTTCTAAGTTATTTATCTGGTTTAGCGTAATAATCCATGTGTCTTTAAAAGAAAAAAACGAAACAATTAATGCTTGTAACGTTGTCTGTGGTTTAAAAATTATAGTTATCCTAAAGTGTACATGACAGAAAATCTATATTTTCAAAATGAAAAGTTAACAATCTGCATGTAGTTAGCATGTGTTAACTGTTATTTAAATTTTATGAAACACGCAAACCTAGCCCATATTTACAGTTCTGAAACTAAAATAAAATAAATTATAAAAAAAAAGGTCTAACCAAATGAGTGGTGTTTTCAAATAACTCCAAAAGTTACCCATTCAAATATATTTATATATATATATATATATATATATATATATATATATATCTTTTAGAGGTCAACTAATTTGGCCCAGTTTGTTAGTTATTAAATTAACATGAAAAGATTCTACTGTCGTATATGTGTCCGTGCAATGTGCAAACTTGAACTAACATGCTAGAGGTTACACATGAGTGAATGCATATTTTTATACCAATCAATTTTGTGACGAATGATATAATGCTGATCATTGATCAGGAGTTAATAAACAGAAGGAAAAAAAAACAGTTATTAATTATTAATATATTAATTATATCGTAAAATGGACAAATAGACGGCAGACGATTACACAGACAGATAGACTGTTATGCAGTTGATCTGCTGGCATGCAAGTCCACCCTGTTTAAAAAAAGATTGACTGAGCGAATTAACGCGTGCATAACAGACGCTATACTATTTTTAGATTGTTATTATTTGAGATGAGCGCAGAACAATTGTTATTAATATAAAACTGTATTGAAAAAAATAATGGCAGTGATAGTTTCAGTTTCTACAGCATGTTTTCTTTTTTTTTTCTTCGCTCTCTTTTACTTTTGTTTATCTGTGTATGTATTGTCATTATCTGTGTGTGTATTGTCATTATCTGTGTATATGATGTCATTATCTGTGCATATGATGTCATTATCTGTGCATATGATGTCATTATCTGTGCATATGATGTCATTATCTGTGTATATGATGTCATTATCTGTGTATATGATGTCATTATCTGTGTATAGTGTATATTAAGGTGATAAGAAAAATTATGAAACCACTTCCAAACGAGGAATCTTTATGAGTAATTTAAGAATATAAATCGCATTTTCGATTTTTTTTTTTTTTTAAAGTTCCCCCCACCTCCCCCTTTTTTGGTAGAAAAAAAGTGAAAAAATATTTTTTTTCAAAAAAAAAGGACATATTATTTTAGCTTAATTAAAAGAGTAATAATAATAACTAAGCAACTTTTATTAACAAATAAGATACAGAACAGTTCGTAATCTGTAACGAATGTTTAAAAATTTCGATTTCACATGAAGTTCCTCCATCAGTTTCACAGCACGTCCAGCAATTTGGTTAGATCTGGGAATGTCAATTAATGACTTCTCGACTGACCAATGGGTCTTTAATCACTTAATTGCATTTTTTGCATTTTATCTTGATGAGTCAGGTAAACAGTTCATTGAAAGACTCTTCATTGTGGTTGTAGTCAGGAGCGAGGATGCTGTGCCACTCTGGTATCAGAAATACTGCTATAATAGTAAATATCGCACGTGACTTCCATCTTGCCTGGTTTAAATTTGGTAGTTTCTTCCAGCTGTTGCGAGGCCAAAGTGAAATTGTTTTGTAATGAATGTTTTGTAATGACGATATGCTTGACATAATTCATATAAGAACTTGAAATCATCTCGCCATCCAGGGTTCTCGCCTGTGCTAACGTCATCTGTCATAACGAGGCTGTAATCAGCCTGAAGAGTGAAATAGTTTTGTGTGTTTGTCAATGAAGGCATAGTTGAGTTCTGGTTTGCTCGTTGGCTCTTGAATAAGAAAATTCATGATATGTTTCAAAAGGACGTCGAGCTGACAGTCAATACATTCTGGCTTCTGAAAGCCTTTGCTCAAGACATCATCCTGCATGAGCTTTACAATCCGATGCAAACGACCAGTATTTAAAGCAGTCGTGTTGCAGATTATCATGCAAATATTTTCCCAAACGTCATATTCATCAATTAGCTGATGTAGTTCCTTGTGAATGGCCGCGGCAGAACCACGCAGATTTAAGAATACCGAGTTTGATTTCATTTGTCATATTTTTCAGCAGAACTACTTGATACTCCCCCCCCCCCCTTGAACTCGTTTACCATCAAACTGGAGACAATAAGGATTATTACTTTGTAGTTTTTGAACAATTTTGAGATTTTGATTGTTAAATTCGTTTTCTTTGGAGGATCGATTCCAAAGGGACTTGTTTGACCATTGAATAACCAATCTTTCCTCCACTCTTAACTTGCCTCTGGTAGAGCTCTTTATCCTCCATGCTTTCCCATTCTCCATTAACGTTGGTGACATCAAATAACTGAGAAAGTTTTGCAGTAAATTTATCAGATGGTTTCTTTTTGTTTTTGTCATATAAATAAATCAGACTATTGAGTTTCTTTCTGATTAGTGCGCTGTATAATAGTGGAAAGTCTAGAATTTCCCTCTTGAGCAATTTTTATCCGTAATCATAATTTTGATTCATTCCAGTCGCCGTTTCTGGCTATTGAACAGAAAAGTGAAGTTTCCAAGAATTCGATGGTTTGTTGGCATCCATGTGAGATTGGTTAGCTTTTCAACAGATGAAATCCTTGGATACCTCTTCTGTTTAGAAGATGAGGGTAGATTCTTCCTCCAGATACAACTGTTTGACTTTACATTGTTGCTGGAATTTCTATAAGACATTTTATAGTGGTTTAAAATTAATTAAATGTCTTGCACCTTTCTTCCTCTCTGTAAGACTTGCAATCTTGCACTGAAAACGAGATAGTTTATCCAAAATTTTCAAAAATATTCTACAATGTTTTAAAATATTCCAGAGTATATATTATATCTTTGCACCTGAAACAGAAAATAAATTAAGATATAACAATAATGAAATAGTTATATATAGTGAACTCACCCCAAGCTGGAGTGAGTTTGTACGGTATATATGGGATCAAAACAAAGAGATAAAAAGAAATGAACAACCATCTGTAAATGCCTTGTTTATAAACAAAAGGAAACAGCTGACTGGAATGTGCTTAAAAGCAGTCTAGAAAGTCATATGAAAATTCAATGTAAAATTGAAACTGATAGTCAAACTGTGCGATATGTGGAAAAAAAAATTAAAAGATGGGGGAACTTTATTCAATTTGAAAAAAAAAACTAATGATGCTACTGTCATCTACATACAAATGTTCCTCGAATGTAAGGGGTTTCAGTTTCATTACAAAAAAATAATGAAAATAGTTATCACCCTAGTGTATATGATGTCATTATATGTGTATATGATGTCATTATCTGTGTATATTATGTCATTATTTGTCAAAAAATCGGATTTGCCTGAAATCCAAAATAATCTAGCCTAACGATCAAGCCAAAGGGGATATGACACTATACAAAGGTTTTGCAGGGTACAGCTAGTTATAAAATAACTGTCTTTAATATTTTCGTATATTCAGCGTTTTTTTGATAACGCTGTGACTTTTTAATAGCCTAATACATTAATACGTTCAAGCATGCACACATGGCTTCCATTTGAAGATTATCACATATAAATTCATTTTATAATAGTTACAGAATGTATGTCAATTAATTTACATGTGCGTTAACGTTCTGTATTCAAAAAAACTCAATTGTTCATTAATCCTAGCTTAAACAATGGGTATTTAGAAGAAGGGAAAATGCTTTTCAAATTAGTTTTTTTTTAAAGAAGAAATCATTGAGAAAAGATTAATGAAACACATAAAGTAAATTTTGAGAAAAAATTAATTAAAAACTGAAGATTCCTTCGTCCGATTAACAATTCATAGCCTAGTTTACTTCCCTCTTATGCAAAAAAAAAATAGAAATTTCGAAAGCATACAAAGCAATGTTTTGTAATATAAGTAATATAAATATATAAATATTTAAAAAAAAAAAAAAAACAAGAAGTCAGTGATCAATGCCAATTTTATTTATTTTTTTTTTTTGGGGGGGGGGGGGAGGTGGACAACCCATATTATTTTGGCACATAGACGACAGATTGACTAGATTCTCTCTCTCTTTCTCTCTCTCTCTATCTATCTATCTATCTCTCTCTCTTTCTCTCTCTCTCTATCTATCTATCTATCTCTCTCTCTCTCTCTCTATATATATATATATATATATATATATATATATATTAGTTGTCTAAATTGAATGCAGAATTTTTTATAAATTTACAACTGATTATATTATATAATATTTTCTACACCTATTGTGCTAATGGCAAAATATTTGAACCCCTCACAGTGGTTATGCGGATGTCCAAACCAATAGCCCACTCCGGAGATCGGTTGTCCCCACTTAAATACTGGGGAGCCGCTGCTTCCATTGCATGTGACAGCGTTGTAAGTGTACCGGCACCATGTCTGGTGTCCCCGGATCTCTTTCAGGACTTTCTTTTTCGGATACCATTCACGATCAACAAGCACGCCGATGCTGATTCTCTTCGCCCAGTTGTGGGGATGGCCGACTATTATAACTAGGTCGTCATTTTTGTGGATTTTAGACAATTCATATGCCTCAACCAGGCCAGACTGATATTTATATAGACTGCCTTCCAAGCGTCCAATAGTGTCGGTATCATGAGTGATAAACTCTGCGGCACACCAATCGCTGTCATAATCAAGATCTTTGTCCGTTTCTATGAGGCGATGGCCGTATAAAGTTGGAAGGTCTGTACCCCCAAAAAGTTCTACTCGAGTTGCATCATCTGTATTGTAGTCAAGCTTCAACTCACTGCTATATTGTCCCCATATTTCATTGGCTCGATCAAATGAGACTTTTTGACCATTTGCCTTATAGTCACTTTCATCGTCACTTTCATCGTCAATTTCATCGTCACTTTTGCTTTCATTGAAAGTGTGGTAAGCAGTAGAAACAGTGACTATAGCGTGTTCGGTTGAACTACCAGTGTGTTCTTTAGATAATGGACATGGGCATGGTCTATCCTTTTGTCTTATTATTTTCAAAATAAATCCGGTCCCATAGTATTCTATGGCATTGTCCGACTTGAGCAGCAGGAACCCTGTTAGGTCTGACATATCCATAACTAATTTGTGCAGTAGTTTTTGCATATCAGGTTGAGGGACGGCTTGTTTGAACCTTAAATATCGATTTATTTCATTTTTAAAATCGTGATATTTAATGTATTCCTCGTGTCTCGCCCGTTTTTTGCATGGCATTTTAACTTGTTTGGTGCTGCTTAGTTGAAAGAAACAAAAAAAATGGCATTGTTACAAACATTTCTGCTAATTGAATGCTCTTGGTAATAAATAAACGCACTTCCATTTTCTCCTTCACCTGTTTAAACAGATGCAAACTACATGTATTTCCTTTAACTATCTTTTTTTTCCCTTTTTCCAATGTTTATGTTGCTGGTATATATATATATATATATATATATATATATATATATATATATATATATATCTTTACAAAAAATACATGCATATTAGCAAATAGATTAAAAGGGAAAGGAAAAATATATAAACTTGGGGGTGGGAGTGGGTTGGCGGGGGTGTAATGCTGAGACAAAGATATGGAGGTGAGGCTATATAAAAATGTCACTCAAGGGCTCATGAAGCCCAGGGGAAATGAGTGAGGGGGGGCTTTGGCAGTATGGGGCCCAGGGCTGGTATAAAACTAGTCAAAATTTTCTTTCGGAGTTATTAAAGAATCAAATGTTTATAGAAAATTGTAATGTGAAAGGACCCTTATGGTATTGAGGGGTTGGGGGGGGGGTCTCTTAAGCGGTAGGTAAGTTTCCCGTTCTGTAAGTATAGTAAGTGATACGAAAACGTCATACATACCATTTAAGTAAATATCTCAAAATCCACCCCTTTGGTTTGTAATAACTTAACATTTATGAAATGGGTGAAATAAGAATTACTCCATACTGTCAATGATTAAAAATCAACTAGTCATTGTGATAAAATAGTGAAGTTTTACATATAAATAGATACTTACATAGTTAGGTATCTAGATGACAATATGTATTATTACACACTTCTCAGAAAAACCTTTTGACAATAAGTCTGATCACTACTGACTGATATGATAATGTCATGGAATGACACACCGCTTTGAAACCTGAATATTGCTAGGGAAGTGTTCTATAAATAACTCGATCGACACCAACACATTAAATAAGCCGTGACGTAAACTAACTTTTCAATCTAGGCCAGGGGTTGGCAAACTTTATGAATCGCTGGATGCAATGGAGTCTTAAATTGTATAGAAGAACCGTTATTTAATAAAATGTCATGTGCTCCTCCCTCTGCAATGTGAAGTATGTCAGCAAACGCCGCCGTTATACTGGACAATTTTTTGACATTTCAACTTGAGCTTTTATTAAAAGCTCACTATCTCTCTCATAAAACGAAAAAGGGTATATTTATCAATTGAAAAAAAATCTTAGTTGATTCCTCGTTTAAGTAAAGTGCATTAAAAATATTTAATACATACAAAATGTTACTGTCTTCAAAGATCTTAAATAATGTTTATTTCATCCTTTCATTGATACACAAAGTAACCAAAAATTATACAACATTAAAAAGATTTATTGAAAGTCACCATGTATGTACAACAAAGGCACAAAGTACGTACAACAAAGGCACTAAGTATGTACAACAAAGGCACCAAGTATGTACAACAAAAGCACCAAGTATGCAGACGAAAATAAATAAAAGAAAAGATTTTTAAGTCAAATTATGTTTTAATTTTGAATGAGATAAGACAAAAGAGGAATAAAAACAACTTTCACTTTCCTCATTTGTAGTAAGAGTTCAATATAACATAGAATGAAATAAAATAGAACATCGTATTATACAATGCAGAACCAAACAAAATACATATGCATTTATATATATATTTGCTAGACTTAGTTATATATGTATAGTGATTTAATTGGATATATATATTCATCATGTATCGACCAAAAATTATTATTTGCGATTTATCAAGCTGTAAATATTTATTATGCAAAAAAGTCCAAAAAAAATCATCTATTACCAAAATAATAATTTAAAAAAATGTGTACTTAAAGATCATATCAATCATTTTTGATAAACAGAGCGTTCATGTTAGCCTGATGGTCAAAACGAGTCTTTTTAATTTTTATTAATTTATTAGCCAATCATTGTGGAGCGCCGTCTTTATACATCAAACAGATTGCAAGCGAACAACAGAAGTTTTTTTTTTTTTGATTTTGTAGTGGTTTTGTCGTTTTCTGGGTTTTAGTTTTGGTCGTCTGCTGGACGACACACTCTCGTCTAAGGAGAAGGGTAGACGGTGGTTGGCCCCGCGGTTGGTACGGCCGTTGTGGTGGCGTCCTGTCCAGTCGTGGGATAAGCGGTGGTCAGCTGATCGCCGGCGGCTGAAGTGTCTCTGCGGCCGGTCCCGAACCTGTTCTGGCCAGGGTTGACGAATCCTCCGGTGGGGCGTGGTTGTCGGACGGGGCGCTGGGGGATCCTGATGGAGATCTCGGCGTCAACGGCCAGAACTGACAGTTCCTCGGTGGGGAACGGAACCGGTGTCTCTGTAGAGAAAGGAGGGTCGGGGGAGAGGGAAGGTCGTCAAATAAATGAATTCAGTGAATGACAAAATATTTTTTTTTTATTTATTGTTTGTTGTAGAAATCTCGTTAGGTTAACGGTGCAACTTGAATGCGCATGATTTAAAAATCTAAAAATAGATCGGTGTCACTAGATGGTTTTAAGTTTTTTGTTTTTTTGTTTTTTTTTTTGGGGGGGGGGGGGCTGATGGGGATAGCCTGATTTAACATCATCTCAAAGATGCATGATGGACAGACTGACAGACAGACTGATCAAAAGTTGTAATACTGGAAGGATTAATGGTTTCGGTTTTATTTATATTGGTTTATGTAGCGTGTTTAAATTGATTGAAAGACAGACAGACAGACAGATAGACTCATTCCATGAATACATGCGTGCAAACAAAGATAGACGTGTATGTATGTTAATAGACTGGTAGGTAGCTAGACACCACTTAAGAGTCAGAAAGACAGACAAACAGGCCAAGAGAAAAAAACAAACAGGCTGACAATTTGACAGACAGGCAAACTGGCAGATAGATTGATTTATTGATAGATTGACAAGTAGGCTAAACAATAGACTAGATAGATAGATAGATAGATAGATAGATAGATAGATAGATAGATAGATAGATAGATAGATAGATAGATAGATAGATAGATAGATAGATAGATAGATAGATAGATAGATAGATAGATAGATAGATAGATAGATAGATAGATAGATAGATAGATAGATAGATAGATAGATAGATAGATAGATAGATAGATAGATAGATAGATAGATAGGACTCACCTTGCCCAGGTGTAGTCACGATAACTCTTCCGTCCCTGCAGGCACGTCTCAATGATGGGTAAGTGTCAAAGAGTTGTCGGACCTGCTCAAATGGTAATGGCAGGGCAGTTCCGTCCAAGCTGAACTGGGCATTGGTAGTGGCTGAGGATCCCTGTGGGTGAGATGGAAAGGGGGGAGGGGTTGGTTGGGAGTTAGTGACTCGGTTTATTAATTCGTTTCACTATGAACTTTGAAAAATAAATTAATTTATCTTCTTTTTTTGATGGCCGTTCACAAACTATAATATAACACCAATATTTATAGGTGACTGGTGATGTTATGTGTCGCTGTTCTTAACCGTTCTTTACGAAAGTCTTGTGGCAGTGCATGCCTGATTTGTAAAGCTAGTTTCCTTAATAAATAATTGAATAAAATAATGAGGAGGCGTACCTAGGGTGGGAATAGGGGCGGGGGGGTCTTAGTTCAAAAGTCCCCCGGGCCCCAGATTGAGGGGTGGCCCACAAAACATTTTCTTTCAATTAAATATTAAGTACATTAATGTCATGTCATGGTGTCGAATGTCACAATGCAGGGGCCACCCAAAGAGTTCAAGCCCCCCCCGGGGACCCCAAATCCCTTGGTTCGGCACTGATAAAATATGCACCTTTTTTCAAATAACTGTCTTCGAATATGGGTGTTGGGGTGGGGGGGGGGTATCTGCTATGTGATTAATAGGGAAATGGGTCTGAATAGTATTTCTTATTTTATTTTTATCGTTATAAAACACAGGAACGACGGTTTTCTTTCTTTAGCTGTACAGTGATAGAAGGATGGGTCTAAAGTTGTGGCCCAAACACGACATGTTGAGGTGTTTTATATAGATAAACACCGTTGTGAGCAAAATAAAAAGTTTACTCGGAAGACTTATACAGAAAATTATAGAGCTTTAAGCACCAAGTGGAGTCCTTAGGGGCCGCATAGAGCTTTTAAGAACCACGCGGGGCCTTAGGAGCCGCACAGAGCTTTGAGAACCACGCGGGGCCTTAGGAGCCGTACAGAGCTTTAAGAGCCACTTGGAGCCTTTGGAGCCGCACAGAGCTTTGAGAACCACGTGGATCCTTGGAGCCGCAAGGAGTTTAAGAACCTTGTGGAGCCTTATGAGCCGAACAGAGCTTTAAGAACCACGTGGTGCCCTTAGAGCCACATAAAGTTCAAAGCTCCGCACTCTGTCTCAGCTGACACGTATTTATAGTTAGTGACAAAAGTTATGAACATTTATTAGGAATCAATTCACATTTGAGACACAATTTATGTTCTATATATTGAAGAATGTTATGTCGTTGTCGACATTTTTAGCTTCAATCATATCCCCATTCAGAAACTTCCCCGTCAAATAAGTGACCGTAAATTTTGCGAAACTGACTTACATTTCTGGCATCCAGAATGTCAATGACCTCTAGGTATGTCAGGTTGGTGCTGGTAAGGAAACAGGGACCAAAACTTCCAATAACCACCAACTGAAAAAATGGAAGAAAAAAAAATATTTACATAAAACAACAATAAACATTTATTATTATTATTATTATTATTTCTGAAAAAGTTATATAGGTAGATAGGTAGGTAGGTAAGTATGCAGATAGGTAGTTATGTACGTAGGTAGGTAGCTAGGTAGATAAGTATGTAAGTAGGTAATTGGGTAGTTAGGTAAGTAGGTAGGTAGGTAGGTAGGTAAGTAGGTAGGTAGGTAGGTAGGTAGAATGATAAGCATGTAGGTAGGTAGGTAGGAAAGTAGGTAATTAGGTAAGTAGGGAGTTATATAAGTAGATAGGTAGGTAAGTAGGTAGGTAGGTAGGTTGATTGATAGGTAGGAAGATAAGTATGTAAGTAGGTAGGTAGGTAAGTAGGTAGTTATGTAAGTAGGTAGTTAGGTAAGTAGGTAGGTAGGTAAGTAGGTAGGTAGGTAGATAGATAGGCAGATATGTAGGAAGATAAGCATGTAAGTAGGTAGGTAGGAAGTAGGTAGTTAGGTAATGAATTAATGGATGGATTTGGTTACTTACTGATTTGGTTTGTTTGATTGAAATAAAAAAAGTGTTTGCTTATATTATAATTAATAAAGATCGTAGTAAAAGTGAGGGTTTGTATTTATTAAATAAAAGAAGCACAAATAGCAAGTCCACTTTCATCAAAAAGAAATCGGTACATTTTAAATTGACAAGTCGTGAATACCAGTGATCCATGTCAGCCTAATGAACTAATCTAAACATGATGGATGTGTCAATCAATCACAAACTTCTCGTTAAGTGTAAGGAATATTTTTAAAACAAAATATGGCCTGAAGGTAATTTTATTTTACAATATGTCTCTGTTAACATGGGTTGTTGTAGTTGATGTTACTGTTGTTGATGTTGTTGTTGATGTTGTTGTTGATGTTGTTGTTGAAGTTGTTCTTGATATTGCTGTAGATGCCGTTGATGTTTTTGTTGATGCTGTTGTTGATGTTGTTGTTGAAGTTGCTCTTGATATTGCTGTAGGTGCTGTAAATGTTGTTATTGGTGCTGTTGTTATGACCTTTATACTTGGAACCGTGATCTTCATTATATTTTTTTCCTCGATGTGCTAGTAATGAGTCACTACTTAATTATCTGTCGATAACAATTCAGATAAATTAAAACCTTCCTCAATAAGTAGGTGTAACAACGCCAACTATTGTTATTTATATTGCTTGTAAAAGTCTCCCTCGTAAAGTCTTAACACAGACCATCAGATTCAGATGAGGAAGAGCTCGTCTATGTCTGTACCCACTGGCTATTCTATGAGATTGTGAGGCTAGTACAACGCCCAGCCGCCTTTACAAATTTCAAGTACTCAATTTAAAGACTGTGTGGACTTAGGGGGACATCCATCGGAAAATGCCCGTCACTCACCGTGGGTTCGAACTCGAGGCCTTTACGGTTAGAATTCTACCACACTGTCACCGCATCCTTTAATGTTATGTTGCCAGATGGATTGTTGTTCGCTGATGGACAACAGCACATCTTTTTGTTTTAGTATCAATGCAGCCCGGTTAAGTTAAAAGGTTTGTTAAGTCTTTCTAGAACAGGGGTGGGCAAACTTTTAAAGTCGTGAGCCACATTGGGTTCGTTAATTTGATCAGCGGGCCGGGATAAGAGTGAAGCAGAATGGAATGTTGACATGAACAAATGTAAATTAAAGGTAGCATACAGGGCAAGTGAAACGAGTGGCGGGCCGGATAAAACAGTCTTATGAGCCAGATTTGGCCCGCGAGCAATAGCTGGCTCATGGGACAGCAATAATGATGGTGCAAAAATAAAAAGGAAGAAAAAAGCACATATATATATATATATATATATATATATATATATATATATATATATATGATGTATTCAAGGGGAAATATTTCAACACATATAAGCGACTGTGTGTTTGTCCTCAATCGACTAGTTAGCTAGTAAAACATAACTCTAGTTGCGTTAAAACTGGAACTTTACAGTTTCTTTTGATTGTTCGATGTTTTGTTATGATTTTTTTTTCACAGGGGACACCACTCGTAACCAGCTGTTCACTAATTAAATTGCTCCCCTTGTATCCGATCGAGTGACATTTTTTAGACGCAGGTAAAGTAAAAACAATATTAGTATTAAGCAGGTATGTTGTAACAAGTATTTCTGCTACTGTAACATCCGTGAACCGTTAAGCTACTTAATAAATGTGGCTTAAACGAGGGGGGGGGGGGGGATTTTTTCTAGCGAACATTTTTTTTTTGTTTTATAAATGCTACCAACTTACAGGATTCGGTGTGGAGAAGTCATACAGAAGGCTGGCCCTGTTGCGGCTCAAGTTTCTCAGTCCGTCATCGAATGACCGCACGATGACCAGATTTGACCCGCTGAACAGATGAAAAAGAGTAAAATTTGTGATATTTTTAATTTATCATATTATGTAAGGATAACGTCCAACACAAAAGAAAAAAAAATGAAAAATGTTGTTTCAAAAATCACGAAGAAAAAATACGACGTAAGAATAAATGTGTTGTAAACAAATACACAGCATTGTCATTGATGTGTGTGTGTGTGTGCGTGTGTGTGTATAAATATGAATGTAACTATGTATGTCTGAGTTTGCCACACGATATTCTTCAAAGACATACGTTGGGACAAATGCGCTCTCATCCACGCTGCTTCCGCTCACGTTCCTGGACCAGTTGTATACGTCACCGTCCGGAAGTTGAGGAGGTGGGCGTGGCCTTCCGCCTCGATTCTGTTGAATAAAAAAAAAATAAAGAGCAGGTTACATACAGACATTAATTTGTGTATACTGTGCTAGATCAGAATTAGGTTTCAAATATCCCGTCAGAAGAAACGTTTCAAAATAGAAAATGCAAGATTCTGTTATTTTATATTTTGTGTAGCTGGTTTTTTTTTGTGTTTTTTTTTTATTTTTTATTAACTTTCGAATTGGCGATGAAGATTTGAACTCATATCTTCTCAATAAGTTCTTAGACTCTCACCACTGTATTTGGGGGCTCTCTCGTGTATGTTGAGTTCGAAAATTATAAATAAAAAAAAATATTTCTTAATTTTAACAAACAATTATTAGAACTCAATTTTTTCTTCATAAACATAATGTTTTATTTAATAAAGAGTGAGAGAGAGAGAGGGTTTCTACTGAACGCTGCGATGGTAGGGTTGTACCGGATGTTACGTAGGTAATTAGTGTCACAAGTATCTCCATTAATGACCAACAGCTTATATAGATTGGGGGGGGGGGGGTTGGAAGGAAGGCCAAAGCCATTGTAATCCCAGAATTGCCAAAGAGATTAAAATACTTTGAAGTTGTTATCCAGAAAAAATAGATAGATAGAAAGATAGATAGATAGATAGATAGATAGATAGATAGATAGATAGATAGATAGATAGATAGATAGATAGATAGATAGATAGATAGATAGATAGATAGATAGATAGATAGATAGATAGATAGATAGATAGATAGATAGATAGATAGATAGATAGATAGATAGATAGATAGATAGATAGATAGATAGATGGATGGATGGATGGATGGATGGATGGATGGATGGATGGATGGATGGATGGATGGATGGATGGATGGATGGATGGATGGATGGATGGATGGATGGATGGATAGATAGATAGATAGATAGATAGATAGATAGATAGATAGATAGATAGATAGATAGATAGATAGATAGATAGATAGATAGATAGATAGATAGATAGATAGATAGATAGATAGATAGATAGATAGATAGATAGATAGATAGATAGAACATCAACTTACTCTGCCCCGCTGCGCATCTACCATGGCAACCGCACCAACAACTGCCAGTACCGCGACAATCACTTTAACCTCCATCATTGCCAAACAATTCTATCACTGACACTCTGTGTCGATTTTATACAAGATTTCAACTAAATGAACACAAGGCACGTTTTTTTGTTATTTTTTTCCCACACAGGATCTTAAGTCTAATAATCTCTGGGCCGAAAATTGAAAATTTTTATACTTTATATGAGTAACCCACGTGATTTATCCCTCAAACCAATGTCACTGAGGTCATCCCAGTCTCTACCCACCCCTCCCTCCCTCTCCTTTTAGTTTACTGACATACAGGTAAACCTTTTGTGTACCTTATTCCCCCCCCCTCCCATCCACAACCCGCAACCCTTTTTTTTTCTGACAAACTGTAAATCTGATGGTTTTTTTTTTACTATGTGCAAGTCAAAGGTCAAATGTGTACTGATGTCATCCACTTGCAGAATTAAACACTCGTAAGCAAAAATATCATGTTTATGTACACAAATACTAGCACATTAATTAGAATTAAACTGACACTATTTTCATTCGATGTGTAAAACAACATTCAAAACAAACCCATCAAAAATTGTGTAACCCTCTATTACGTTTATTATGTTGTTTCTGTATTGTTTTATAATTTATAGTGGTTTATAACTCTATAACTCAAATGGACAAGTACGAGTACAATTACACACATTTTTAAAATTGTGAGTACGAAAACAAGGACCCGACGTGCAAGTGCAAGTACTCCAAGTACCCTATTGGTGCTATTAAATGCGGTCTATATTAATACTTACAAGTACCAAGTACCTAATCGCTCCTATTAAATGCGGTCTATATTTAATTTACAAGTACCAAGTACCTTATCGCTCCTATTAAATGCGGTCTATATTCATACTTTAGGGGCCCCGTCAAGCACTGTTGTCTATGGCCCCAAAATATTTCAAAAAGTCTCTGCCGAAGATACCTAATAGCCTGAAAATGGCCCTGAGTGCATTATATTATAAATGTAGGTGTTATTTGAAAACAAACCATAATTTTCTTAGCTATTACGTGTTCGTCATTAGTACAGTACATTTACATCGTGGCAATATAAGAAAAAATACTTGATTGACTCTATTTTGTTACTTTAGACCCAATGAACCAATCAAACACATTAAAAAAAAAAAAGTAAACATCTAATAAGCTACAAACATTTACAATGAACATCGTCTGCTGCTTTGTTTTCATTTCAAACTTGGCGTGCTTTTTTAATATTTCCTTGTCATTCAACCAATGTTTATTGAGGATTCACTAATCCTTTTACGGTTGCATTTGAGTAAAAAAAAAATCTGGACAGCTAAGCTGAATAAATGAAAGAGATGGGAGAGCGTTTGTGTTGTGACAATGGATTGTTTTTACTTGAGAAAAGAACGCGGGGGGGGGGGGGGGGAAGTGTTTTACCTACAGTGGGTTTGAAAGGGTTGGTGAACCTGGCCAACATTGTGTCATTGCGCACTATTTGAATGTGCCAAGTTGGATGCAGATTGAAACAAACATTGGCGATTTGTCAAAGTTCATGTCATCAAAATAACAGACGTAGTTTTCACTTGATCTTAAAAACACTTTTAAAGATGTAAAAATTGCATTTTATACTTTTTTTTTTATTACTTTTCAAATAAAACCAAACTAATATTGAGATATACCTCAATCATTATATATTAGCTTTAAGTGATGTACTATGGGCTTCATGAATTATAAATATCTATTCAATGATATAATAACACTCCTGTGATGTCTCTGTAAGACTTATCTCTATACCTTTTTGTCAAAACTGATGGTGTTATAGACATGGAGGCATCACGGTGGGCAACAAGGAGGAGTTGTGGTTCGAAACAGTAATCTTCATATAAGATCATAAGTGATCTTATCTAACACGGTGGGCATCAAGGGTGTGTTGATGATGTGGATCAAACCGGCTGTTTCCACATATCCTCATGGAGTCTGAAGTCATCATCACCCTAGTGGGCAACAAACATGATGATCATCACACATATGTTTCTAAAAACACGCGTACAACGAACACAGGGTAGCAAAGCGAGCTGCCATATCAAAATGAAAACCTCTATATCTGTACTCTGGTCCGTTCTTACGTTTTGTAGGCCCTAGTCAAATAAATGCTGACGAGGCCGAAGCCTGAAAAAAAATATTAGGCCCCCTAATCATTATAGAAAATTGGGCCCTTTACACTGACAATACGAATAATTCACTTTAGCGCGGGGCCCATGAATAGTGTGCCCACCTGAATTAGCAATGTTGACCTGCCAGAATGTGCGACCCGCCCGTAGCGGTTCTTTTAGAACCGGTAAACACTTCTTGACACTTTTTGGTGGGAAAAAAAGTGGGATATAAAATTTGTTTAAAACAGGTCAAATTTTCAAATTGTATTGGGGTTCAGCCACAATAGAACCCCACCCTCCAGGCAGACACGTACTTTACCTTTCCATAAGAACGATTCTGTCTGTAACTATTGACAGAACAAAAAACCAGATTCGTATGTAATTGTAACAGACCGTAATTACACGTCCCTTTAATGTTGTTATGAGACACCTGTCGTTGGGAGAGGTAAGGGGGCCTTGGAGGCTGTGGGGAGGGGGAATGGTGTGTGTGAAAAGGAGGGGGGTTAGTTCGTAATGAGGAAATGGTGACGAATCGTGTGCTCCGCCCACGTAAATAGATTTCAACCACGTCAATTAAAACGTCTCATGACATGGACATAATTACTTTCACTCGAAGGTGCGAAGACTCTCTGCATCATCGGCTGATACGCTGTCACCACACCCACGCACGCACACGCACAAACACACAGTCATTAACCTGAAGGTTAAACGTCACCACCACACAAGCTATAAAAGATTTCGCGAAACTTCCAATTGGTTTATTTAGTAGGATAGACTAGAAAAGCTGAACTTACCTATCAGATTTGTAAACGAAATCTCAACACACAAGCAATAAAAGATTTCGCGACACTTCCATTGGTTTATTTAGTAGGATAGACTAGAAAAGCTGAACTTACCTATCAGATTTGTAAACAAATTCTTAACACACAAGCAATAAAAGATTTCGCGACACTTCCATTGGTTTATTTTAAATAAGATATATTTGGAAGAAAAAGGTGAGTTATCAGATTAGGGAACAAATTGAGAGTGTCCTTTAAACAGAGCGTGATTGACGTATAAGCTATACAAATTATATCAATAGTCATATATACTTAAATATTGGGCACTGTCATATAATGTATGGATTGTATACAGGGCCCCATATCTCAAATAGCTTAGGGCCTTATCAAGTCTAAATCCGACCCTGCCTTTAAAGCAGTGCTCTAAAGTTTAAAGTTTTCCTTGAAAAAAGAAAATATTCAATTAAAAAAAAAATGTATTTCAATAAAACGGGTACGAAAAATGTGAACTAAGACTAATGACGTCATTGGTGCACGTTACTGGATCATTATCGACCATCTCCTTATACTCCATCTTCAAAGTCACTAAACTAATATGTAAATTAGTTTCCCTGTGACCCGGAAGCGACATTTATATAAGTAGTCTATGATACAGGTTTTAATGTGGTATTATTTAATAAGGTATTATTTAAAGCAATAGCATACTTATTTGTTGTTTTTTGTTTGTATGTTTTTTCTTTAGATTTAAAATTATTTTTGGCAGCACTATTCATGATTTCATTGTCTTCTTGATTTCTAAAATAAAACAACAAAGCTCGACACTGATGCTTGCTATAGGTCTATATGGCTTTTTCCAGATGTTGAGGGAACACAGCGAGTTTGATCTCGCGGGCTCAAAGAGACTAAGTCTCAGCCCGCAGTTATCACTGAGAGAGTTCAGAGAAAGAGAGAGAGAGAGGGAGAGAGAGAGGGAGGGAGGGAGAGAGAGAGGGAGTGAGATAGGGAGAGACAGAGAATGAGAGAGGGAAAGAGAGAGTGGGATATATATATATATATATATATATATATATATATATATATATATATATATATACTCAGATAACTTAGGAATTTTTGTCTTTTCGCAAATTCAACTTTGGGTCATTTGTGATACAGAGTTCGTTGATCATTAAACCTTTTCCCCTGGGGGCTGCAAGAAAAAAAAAAGTAACAGTTTTGACTTCCTAGGTAATGGTAGTTTGATGACAACCACGGTCAAACAGGTGTGTCTGATTCGTTACAACCTGACAAAAAAAAAACAAGACACGGGAAATGTGACATCATCTTTAATTAAGATTTATGTTTTTATGTATTGGCTCTTGTTTATTTGATTTATTGGTCCATACATACCCAAACTTTTTCGCCTGCTGGGTTGTCTATGAAACATAACATAAACTTATCAAACATCCCACGAGAGAAATAGTTCAATGAACAGATTTGTCGGATAACAACTTTGAAGTATTAATTAAAATCGTTAATATTATAGCATGAGGCGTACCTAGGGTGGGGGGAAAGGAGTTCCAAATTTGAAAGTACCCCTGACCCCATCTTAAGGGGGCCCCCAAAAAACATTTTTTTACATTATATATTAATTACGTTATCTCATGGCATGGTTTCGAATGTCAAGATGCAGGGGCCCCCAAATAAGCCAAGCCCCAAGGGGCCCCCAAATCCCTAGGTTCGACACTGATTATGGCAATATTATAGAAGATCATGTTTAAAAATAAATAATACTGTTTTAACATGTAGTTTGGTGTAGGCCTATGTTAACGCTGTCAAACTGTACACTTTTAAAATTTCTTTGCAAAAAAAAATTAATGTTTTGCTAAGCTGAAAGTTTGACCTTAAGAATTGTGTTGGTGTTGACCCAGGTAAGACCATTGCTAGCTATTAGGACGTGTTTAAAATAGTCACAGTGTCAGGCTATGTTCTAGTCCAGTGAAACCGGAGGGGGGGGGGATGCAGACTGTTCACTTGAATTTGAAATGATTTCTTTTCTTGTCACAACAAAAAAAAATACTTATAAGTAGGTTAGTTTTACCGTTGAAAATTTAGTTGAAATTTTAGGCATTTTACTTTAGACTAATTCCATGAATACACGCGTACAGACAGACAGACAGGTATGTAAATAGACTGACAATAAGTTACAAGCTAAAGTCAGAAAGACAGACAAAAAGACCGAGAGAATCAAACGGAAAAGCTGGCATTTTGACAGACAGACGGACTGCCGACAGGCAGATTGATTTATTGATAGATCGATTAATTACTGGCAGATAGATATATTTATTGATAGATCGATTGATTAATTGACAAATAGATTGATCGATAGATAGACAGTTAGACATAGAGGCAGAAGGAAAGACACATAGATGGAAATGCCATCTGCATATTGCATCTCTAGGACACTGCGCCTGTTGCGTGGATTGGAAAGATGCGTGGATAGATAGATAGATAGATAGATAGATAGATAGATAGATAGATAGATAGATAGATAGATAGATAGATAGATAGATAGATAGATAGATAGATAGATAGATAGATAGATGGATGGATGGATGGATGGATGGATAGATAGATAGATAGATAGATAGATAGATAGATAGATAGATAGATAGATAGATAGATAGATAGATAGATAGATAGATAGATAGATAGATAGATAGATAGATAGATAGATAGATAGATAGATAGATAGATAGATAGATAGATAGATAGATAGATAGATAGATAGATAGATAGATAGATAGATAGATAGATATGGATGAATGAACTGATAAATGGATGGATAGTATTTAAATCATTAGTCTCGTAATCACGTGGCCTATCGGTCAGCATCGAGGTAACACTAACACAGGTAGCCCTGTACTTTAGTCAAACTCATTTCGCCCCAGGCAGTCACTTCATCTTACTGTGGTAATGACACTTGACCACATTTAAGTTAAAAATGACCGCCCCATCAATTTCGCTTTCTGATAATTCTAGACAGCACTTCATTAGTTATAGAATACAAACAGGTTTTTGTAGCAGGCCTAATACAGTGGCGTAGCCAACTTAACTCGCGCCCGGGGCATAATACCTTTTTAGCGCCCCCTTTTCCTTCGAAAACCATATAATAGTATATGTAAAATATATTTTTGGCGCCCCTTTGTGAGTAGCGCCCGGGGCATGATGCTCCTCCCCCCCTTGCCCATCCCTCGCTACGCCACTGGCCTAATAGTCTGTCTTTTAAAATGACAATTGTTTGTTTTTTGTTTTTTTTTCAGACGGGGACTAAATAAATTGCGAGTTTGCTTTCCGTTTTGAAACTGATGATTATATAGGCTAATTGTACGCTGCAACATGAAGAGAGAAAACGCCAAGTAACAATAGCTTCAATGGGGTGGTTCTTTAAATTATAGAGTCGAGACTAACTTGTAGGCTGCAGGTGAGGTGAATATTTACTTTTTTTTTTGAAAATGTTTACATTTAATTTCAGCTTATCTTTTCTATCCTTTTTTTTTTTTACAAGTGGGTCACGAAATACGAAAAAGTGGGTCTCAAATCTCAAAAGTTTAAGAATCACTGATGTAAAGCCAAAAAAAAAAAGCCAATTAATGAAACTTGCCAGATTTTTTTTTGAAGTCTAGTGAACATAAAATGCGGTAATCAGCTTCAAACTTTGCCACATAGCATTTCATAGTTTGGCAAAATTTCTTCCATAACAGTACATGTACTAATGATTATATGGTTTCAGAAAATATTGAATGAGAAAAAGTTTTATGAACAAAAAAAAATGTCGTTAGTTACTTGTAAGTTTTTGTAAAAAAAAAAAGATGAAAAGTCCAAATCACTACGAGAATGTACACAAAAATTGATTACGAAGCCTATACAGATTATCGGAGTCTGTTTCTGTCACAGATTATATATTATACAGAAAGCGCAGTGCTTTATAGAAATTCATCGGTTTTGTGTCTAAAACTCTCGCGCCATTGTTGTTATTCGCTTTTGTTTCCTATGACGCTTTCCATTCATAAAAAATCCACAGACCTAATCAGGGCCGCTTTATCCTATAGGCACAGTAGGCACTGTGCCTAGGGCCTACGGACTTTTCAAGGGCCTTCGAAATCCAGAACATAAAGTGAAAACAAGTGCATTCTTGAAAAATATTTAAAAAATGAAATCGAGGAGGGCCTACGACTTTCAAAGTGCCTAGGGACTATGATGACCTTAAAACGGCCCTGGACCTATTTACAACTTTTTGTTTGTTTGTTTTTTTTTCAAGACATGAAATATGAATGAATAAGCGTTCAATTTGCTTTAATAAATATTAAAAAGTGGTAATATATTATTGAATTCATGAGTACATGGGTTTTTAGAAGCTTTATATAAATATAACAAACCATTCTATTCAATGACTGGACTGATGAGTGTAAATATCATTAATGGCGGCGAAGAAAACATTGTTTCAAAACGAGGTTTGAGCAATTTGTATATCATCTCATCTGCGGTTTCCGTACCCACGGGCTATTCTATGGGATTGTGTGGCAAGTACAATACACAGTCGTCTTTACTCCCCCCCCCCCCCCAACAAAATGTCAGGCACCCATTTTCTAAGCTGAGTGGGCTCGAACCCGGGACTTGACGGTCGGCAGTCGAGCGCTGTACTTTTCTTCCTCCCTTTCACTCATGTTCGGATGCCATATTATTTATAATGTATTGTGTGTGTGTGTTTTTTTTGACACTGTGTAATGGTGAGATACTAATCGGAAATTTCCCATTTTTTATCACGTGATATGGTGCTTTGAATGTGATTTATTAATAACCTTTATGGCGGCATTTTTGTTGTTATTTTTTTTTTGTATAAAAAAACAAAAAAATGAAACCATGTTAAGTGAAGGTAATATTATATTTTATCAGAATATAAATCAGAATTTGAAAATGAAAATCTATAGATTTTTAGTCAATAGGGAAATATTTCAAGTTAAATATTGTAATAAATATGAAAATGCAGAGATTATACTATACTTCTTTAAAAGTTACAGTTTATACTAATAAATCAAGCTTGAACGGTAACGTTTTAGTTTATAGTAAGCATAGCGGCACCACGGATCTCAGCCGGGTTGGGGTCCGGGAAATGTTATCCGTAAGAACGCAGCGACATTTACTTTTCATTTCAAATAACCAAGAGTTTATGGATGGTCGCGAGTATGCCGCGTGACTCATCACCATTCCGCTCGCCCCAAAAAATATCGCACGTGAGCCCAATCCATTGTGTAAATAAGTCCATTTATTCACGAATCTACATGTGGGGGGTAACCGAAGCCATACTTTCGAAATTTTAGCTGTACAGTTGAGAAAAAAGCTTGAGAGCCGCTGGTATAGTGGATTACCACTGGCGGCGGAGCAGGGGGGGGGCAGGGGGGCAGCGCCCCCCCTAAAACTTTTAAGTGGTGGCGGCGCCCCCCCTTGAATTTCCAGTCTGCCCCCCCCCCCTATAATTTTAACTTTTTAACTTTGTAATTCATTTTAGTTTATATGTATCATTTTCATTTTCATAATTCATTTGATTTATTTCTTAAATTTAATATTTGAAAGAAATTATAATTAATTGACATTTTACAGTAATCACAATATTGAGAGTTGTTGTGGCATATTTTAAAATTAGTTGTAAGTACCCGGCTTTGACCGGGTTTAAAATAATGTTTTCTGTTTATTTAAGAAGCGTAATTTGACGTTTAATTAAGATTTAAAATAAGACGCGTAAAAAAGGGCTTATTTGCATGCAAATTGCAATAAAATGGTACATTTATCTTAAAGCAATGTGATACACAACATTTTTGGCAGTTCCTCTCTCTCTCCCTCCCCGCCCTCCCTCTCTCCCTCCCTCCCTTCCCCTCTCTCTCTCCCTCCCTCCCTCTTTCCCTCCCTCCCTCCCTCTTTCCCTCCCCCTCTCCCTCTCTCTCTCTCTTTTAGGCATGACTGTATCAAAAGATGACAATTCCTATGGATGAAGGAATGGAATGTAATAATGTAGTAAGTAATGTGATATTTGGTTCCCCGTACCGATCATATTTATAGTAAGTTAGCTATGTGGGAGAGAAGCTCGTAAAACCTGAAATCGGGCTAAAAGTTTGCCAATTTTCATGTCTTTGATATCCAAAATAATTAATTACAATTAAAGTACCCATTGAGATGGAACGAAACCTGTTTAAGAACATTCCCCATGTAATTTTGTGTACGTGTACCCAGTGGCGCAACCAGCAATGTTGGGGGGGGGGAGGCTCACATATTGAAAAAAGACAGTTTAACAGTTTGACAGTCTTTTTTGTAACTTTATAATGTAAATTATGTATTGATGATTTGGCCTGGGGGTCGGCTCAAGCCCCCCCCTGCCCCCCCCCCGGTTGCGCCACTGCGTGTATCAAATTTCACGTTATTTGGTTTTCTGGATCTTGAGTTTTAAGGGAACAGACAGACAGATAGCAAATGCGTCTTATAAGTTTAGAGAAGTATTGCCATCTACCGAATGACAGCAAATGTAATTTTCAAAGAAAATACATTCTTTTCATAAATTACTTTTTGTTTATTGAGTTTCCCGTTTCCGGTTTCATATTCATCATCATTCATGATAATTATCAGTAATTTTCTGATCTAATTTCACTATTAAATTTGTAAACAAACTGACATTACGAATCAGTTGACGACAGAAGTGCTCAATGTTCATTTTTATCTTTTTTAATATATTATTTTTTAATAATATCGATTAAATACTTGCTACAGAATTACTATATTCTATTATAGAATTAAGGGGGTAAAATATGTCTTTCGGTCATATTTTGTCTTGCCCCTCCTTAAATTTTCAAGGGGGGGGGGGGCGGCATCCCCCTTGAATTTTGGCTTCCCCCCCCCCCTTAAAATATTTCGTTCCGCCGCCGGTGTGGATTACACCAGAGTTTTAGTCAGAAAAAAAAAAGTTGTATTTTGTTCGTTTCATGCACTGTTTCCTTTTACACAATTTCAAAAGCAAAGCACCCACCATTAATTTTTGCTTAGAGCTACTTTTGAATATCAACAAAACATGCAGGCAACAGACTGAGATAAAAGGGGAAACAGCATTCAGCACAACACAAGAACGATAAGCGAGCATTTACTTTCTATGAAATTATTCCGTGGTAGCTTCCCTTATTTATCGACAGCTTTTAAAATTCAGATATCGAGTCTCTCTCTGTCTCTCTCTCTCTCTCTCTCTCTCTCTCTCTCTCTCTCTCTCTCTCTGTCTGTCTCTCTCTCTCTCTCTCTCTCCTCCCCCCTCTCCTTTTCCCACAAAGTCAGTCACACACACATGTCCCCCCCCCCCAAAGTATGTCTATCAGGAAGGGAACAGTAAAATAAAAAATATTCTATGCACCCTGTGTCGCAGAAAGAATCTATATAATTTACTTATTTCTCAATCTCAGTGTCGAGATTTAATAGGCACGTAATTTTGAAATTAAAAAAAAAATAATAATAAATTCAAAATTTGAAATTGACTATTAAAAAAAACAATACATAAAAATTTTGTTAAAATGTTTACTTGTTGATTGTGTTGTTAGGAGCTTTGTCTCCTATTCGGGTCAGTATTATTATTAATAGCTGCGACCTATGACCTCATTTCAAGGCCGGGTCTTTAAAAAAAAAAACCATAAAAAAAAAAACCAGTGACACCAACACAGATAAATTCTCCTCCCCTCCCCCACCCTTCTTCCCCACCCTCCTCCCCTTGTCATGTCAATGAAAAGTTTATTTCCTTGACTGTAATGTTTAATATTAATTAATCGGAATGTTGGCTGGACTCATCACCATCATCATTGTACACACAATTAAAAATGAATTGAAGACACGCGCAAGATTTGAACCCATGACCCTTCTAACATTGGTGGTCGAGAGAGCCTCTTACCTCACGGCTGACCCCCCCCGTTTTTTCCCACTCCCCCCCCCCCATCTACATTAAAAAAAAGTAAACTCGATTGATGTGTGTATGTGTGTGTATATGTGTGTGCGTGTGTGCGTTAATTTTATCATGTGATAGTCACGTGATTGCTCGCCCTTTGATCGCTGGTAAATGTTTTAGTAATTGTTGTAACTTCTTTAACTGGAACATACCCCACCCACCCCAGCCACTTTATGATTATATGGGTGGCTTAATCGGAGGGGGGGGAGGAGGGCCGGGGGCGGCTAAAAGAATATCTGAAGACACTTCGAGAGGGCCGCTGAAATGGGAGTGCAGTTCCCAAGACATCTGAGGGGGTTCCCCCCCCCCCAATTTCCTTTAGAGAGTACAATAATCTGCTTAAAAGCTGGCCTTGCGATTGGTTAATTTGTGTGGGATAAGTGGGGCCCCAGCTGTTGGAGCCCACGTTTATTTAGCTACAGTCCTGTTTGATGAGCGGGGCCCCAGCTGTTGGAGCCCATGTTTGTTTGGCAACAGCCCTGTATGATAAGTGAGGCCCCAGCTGTTGGAGACCAAGCCTATTTGGCAACAACCCTATTTGATGAGCGGGGCCACAGCTGTTGAAGCCCACGTTTATTTGGCAAACAGTCCTGTGGGGGGCCCCAGCTTTTGGAAGTTGTCAGGAGCTCAAGATTATTTTGCGAAGCCCTGTGTGAAAAGTGCACATATATCTCTATGCATAATGCATTATACTCGTCTCTTTTTTTTTTTGCCCTCCCTTGTTTAGATTTGCCGTGCCTGACTTGATTACGCTCATCACGTGACAGATGACACTGGAACCAGGCTGGATCACCTAACACGGCGCCCCGGTCATTATATCATCATATTTACGATACAGTTGCTGCGCGGGGGGAAAAACACAATCGGTGAAATGTCAGGTTGCTGGTCAAAGTCAAGGCCAGACAGGCAGCAGCTGATCGACGGATTCTTTATGTGACGTCCAAACTATACGTCTTTTGAAACGTCATAGCCCAACACAAGTGAAGCTGTGAGGCTGTATAATTTATGCAGAGCCGGATTTACAATTTTAGCTGCCCTGGGCCAACAGAAATTTGAGGCCCCATTTAAAAAAAAAAATAATGTTGTTGTTTTATTTATTTATTTATATTCAACAGCTAGGGGCCCCTTAATTCGCGGGGGCCCTAGGCCATGGGCTATCTGTAAATCCGGCCATATATATATATATATATATATATATATGTGTGTGTGTGTGTGTGTATTGAGCATTTGCTCACACACGAGATTTATTTAAGAGCATGGGACACACATGAAAAACAGGACAAAAAATATCGATCCATTCATCTCGTTTCGTTTATTTTTAATCGGTCAAATTAGCTGCATGCGTTTAGACCTACATGAGTAAAAGGGGGGTGAACTCTTACAACTACGTCTGCTACTTTTACAAGATGTATTATATTCATAAATGGAGATCAGTCCAGAGGGATGCCATGGACCAGTTTAAGAAGACTATCCAGTTACCTGACCAGGGCTCGATTTACCGCCGGGGATAGCCCCGGCACTGAGAACTGTCAGCCCCGCCCCAGGGGTCGATTTACCGCCGGGAATATCCCCGGCACTGAGAACTGTCGTCCCTGGCTCTGCTTTAGCTAATATATCCCAGCCGGGGATGAAATCATAGACATTTATCTCCCGGCTCTGCATACATTTTTATCTCCCGGCACTGTCCCTGACCGCTGGCGTGATACTGTTGAGATTCATACATGAGGTAATAGGAAGAAGAAGTACATTCATAAATATAACAGTGTCAACATTAAAAGCGTACTTGCTGGGAGAGTGGGTGGGAGACTGAGAGAGACAGAGAGAGAGAAAGAGAGAGAGAGGGGGGAAATGGAGAGAGAGAGAGAGAGAGAGAGGGGATGGAGAGAGAAAAAGAGAGAGAGGAGAGAGAGAGAGAGAGAGAGAGAAAGATAGAGAATGAGAGAGAAAGATAGATAGAGAGAGAGAGAGAGAGAGAGAGAGAGAGAAAGAGAGAGAGTGTCCCAGGGAGAGAGAGCAGCACGCGTAGAACAAAACTCGCTAACTGCTTTTAATTAACTGAATATAGAACAAAAACCAAACTTCTGGTCAACTGAATAAAATCATAAACTGCTGATGTTTACAAACTGTAAATTAAAAAAAATTTTTTTTATTACTATACTGTTTAGATAAAAAGAAAAGACAAACACACACACACACACACACACACACACACATTGGCGCAAGGTCGCAAATGGAAAAAGTAGTCCCCGGTTCAAGATGTAGGTGACTTCTGAACAGTTTGTCAACTGTTGTCTTACTTCAGTCCTGGTGGTTTCTTGACCAAAAAAAACACGTTAGATAACTCCGTCTCGCGCCCTCGATTATAAACTCCCACATGAAGACATTGTTTATTAAGTCAAGAAAATAGTTGGGACATGTTGTGAACCAGGTCAGGGTGTTTGTCCACGTGGCTCGCAGCTGATCGGACCAGGAGGGGGTTGGTGGGCTCGGCTTAAGTTTGTTCCACAATTTATTTTTAGGCTGCCCGGTGCACATGCGTTAATTGTTGCCCTGTGTGACATGCATGCGTTAATTGTTCATCTTGTTGTGAAATGGGGGCTTCCCCTTTTCAGCAGGTTTTTCCAGGGGCGATAGGCAGAGAGTGAGGTCTGTTAAAGCAGTGGTCCCCCAACCCCCCCAGGGCCTACGGACCGGTAACGGTCAAATGGATCCAATGGGCCCGCCTAAGAAACATTGACATTATTTCCGTTTTATTTACAGTCGGGATTGTGCGACTTTCCATGGACGAGAGGTTTAACCTCCCCGGGAGCTGAGCTGCAGGGGGCGTTGTCAATCAAAACAATCTAAAATATAAACGATCAACGCCCCGCCCCTCCCCCTCCTCATCAGCGGGCCGCGGTAAAGTTATCAAACGTTGATCGGACAACGGCGAGTAAAAGGGTTGGGGACCACTGTGTTAAAGTACCTGTCGGGGCCTTGAAAGCTTCAAATATAATAAGATTTTTTCGTTTACTGGATTGGGTTTTTTTCCAGTGGAAAAAAGGGGGGGGGGGTGGAAAGGTTGTTGCTTTAATTGCTTAGCTTAACTATCCATAAGAACTTCCATATTGCCATGGCTTAAATAAACAGCTTTAACTTAGTGTAGATAAATATAGTGTAGTGATCAGCCCTGTAGCGTGAAAATTCTACAGGAGGGGCCAGGCAATAGCAGGGGGGCCAGGTAATACATTTTACTAAGTAGAACAAATAAACAGGGGGGGCCAGACAAAACGCAGGGGGTCCCTGCCCCCTCCCCGTACGCTAGGGCCTGGTAGTGATTATGTATCATTGATTCATATGAAAAGAGACACCATGCCCCCCCAACAGGTGACTTTTTGTTTTTTTACCTGAGTGCAGAGTCACTCTGTCTTTTTTTTGGGGGGGGGGGGCGGGAGCGGAGGTGCTAAGCGAAGGTAGCCTACCAGCAAAGACATTCTGGTATGTTCTAGGGCCCCAGGTAAATGTTACTCTGTGGAATTGATGTGGGGGTGGGGGGGGAGCTATGCTGTATTCTCCTGTTTTACTTGTGTGTATGAGTTCATGTGGAATGGTTACCCTGAGTTATCTTTACACTGTGCATGCATAACAATTCTTAATTCCTTTTTTTTTTTCGTTTTTTTTTTTCGTTTTTGCCCCTGTGGGGTCTCAACTGTATCGCACCAACGGGCACGGTGTCGGGCTGTAGTAATCAATGAGAAAGGCAAATATCCACTATTCGTGTTTAAAATTCGGATTCCGATTCACGATTCTTCTGTTTTAAACTCATAAGCTTAAGGGGTTTTTGGGTTTAATTATAAAATCGATACTTTGAAACACACAAAAAAAAAATACAGACGAGTAAAGGTGAAGGTCTCACCTTCACACGCGCCCTAACACAAGTTCAATGGCCGCCTCGTTTCAACTCAGTAGTTCTCGAGTTGTGCGCGCTAAGCTCTTGTTTGGACGTGCTGTTAGTGGCGAACCGGAAATGCAAATATTCGGTGGCCCCGAGCACTGAATCCCAGGGTGGGGATGCTTGGAGTTTAAGACAAAATTCTTTATTAATAGAAATATATAATTGATAATTAAAGGGACATTTTTTTCAGCCTCGGGGAGGGAGGTGGGGGGAGGAGGAGTGGAAGAACTTCGACAGTTTGTCTATCCATACCCCCCCCCGCCAGTGTACAGTGAATGGGTTAGTTATTGCAGTGTGTGTGTGTGTGTGTGTGTGTGTGAATCAGACTATCAGTCTCCCTTCTCACCCAGTTGATGGAATTAGTCCCGGAGGGGGGGGGAGGTGGATGGGGAAGGGGGGAAGGGGTTGTAATATTAGCCAGCAACATCCCTAAAAGTGTATGTTTGTGTATTTATGCTTGGCCTGTGAGAGTCTGTGTGTGTGTGCGCGCGAGTTCACCGTTTATTCAAAGATAAGACACATTTATTATGCGCATGTTTGTTTTGTTTGTTCAGTACGTGTAAAACAAAAAGAGCATCGCAATGTTGACAGTTTAATTTATGTATTGATTCTTGCAACAACAACAACAACAACAACAAACGTCGGACACTACACTGAAACTGACCATGACAATTAGGTCAGCAAGGTAGCTGACGTCGGGGGGGGGGGGGCTAAATCCCGCAAAAAAAAAAAAAGATTTTCGAAATACAATGGGGGGGGCACTCAATGGCTTTGGGGCCCCTGAAACAAGCTCGGGTTGCCAAACATCTGTGGTGGCCGAATGATGGCCGAATGATGGCTGATGATGGGGGAGGGGGGGGAGGGTCGGCGTGGGTTTAGTGGTAAAATCGGGCCAGCCACCGCACGTCTCTAAATGGAGGGCAAGCTGGTGTCTGTCACGTGATTGACTTGCCTGTTGTATTGGGGCCAAGCAACTTCAGATGCGCAGCCACTAGCGCATCCATAATCTGTATTCTACCACCGTATTCCTCAGCAGATGCCGAGTCTGTGCTGCTGCCTGGACCCAACTGCTAATCCTTTTGAAGAGGCCGTGGCCTTCCAGGAGTACGAGCCAGTCCCGTCCGGGGCAACAGTAACGAGGGGGAGCTACTCAGAAGGTGATGTCAGGATGAGTCTTAACAATACCCTTCTTAAGCGCATTATGCTCCCCCCCCCCCCCCGCCTTTAGAAAACAGTGTGCCAGTGCCGCCGCCCCCCCCCAATCCCTTTCACCACAACCATGAAAAATAGTAAAATATATTAGGTCAGCGAGCCCGAGTGTGCGCATGCGTTGAGAATGCCATAGTTTGTTTTTTTTTTATTTTAATCAAATATTTAAAAAGTCCTAGCTATATCATTATTTATTTTGATATAAATCGTAAATGGCATTGATGCATGGCCCCAAATACTTTCAGAAATAAAATTGGGGCACGTCAGACTTTATTGGCCAATCTTGGACATCGCAAGGAGTGTAGCGATGCAGCCCCGCCCCCCGCTTAAAAAGAAGAAAAAGAGGAAAAAATAAAGAAAAAGTAACTAAAATGAGAAAGTACCCCTTGCTGGGTATTGGTGTTTCCTGCTTACTTTGACCTGGCTACGGGCCTGAAGCGATGTACCAGTTGCAGCCCATCTCCTTTGGCCTGGTAGAAATACACACTACATAGCTCTTTATTTTTATTTATTTTTTATTTGTATTGTGGATATGAAAAGTAAACAACACATGTTTTTTTTTACAAGTAGTCCTATTCAAATGTATCGTACATGTCCTAGACTTTCAAGAGAAAATTGGGGAGGGGGGGATTTTTTTCCAAAAGTACCCGTAGGGGACCTCTTGGCACCATACTTAAGTAATTAGTACTTGGCGGGTCTTCTTTGGCAGTAGGGTCGGGGAGGGGGGATATGGGGGCTAGGTGGTTGCCTTGTTTGAATATGTTTAAAAACGGCTTTGTTCGAGGAAAAAAAAAGCAATTCACTTTGAATTTAGAAAAGACAAAAATTACCTTCTGAATTTCACTTATAAAGGGGGAGAAAAAATTAAAGCAACATTTACATTCGCAAAATGCGCGTGTGCTCTATTTATTACAAGGGGGGGGGGGTTAAGAAATAAATTAATATATATATAATTAAATGTAGGCCTATATATATGCAGCAAGCAGATCAACAAAACCAAATGTTTTACAAAGGCATATTTTGCGATATGTTTTTAACTTAGATGACCCTCTAGCTTTACCCTAAAGATACAAAAGCGCCTAAGGCCCCCGACGACTATTGGACGCCCTGCATACACATTTATTGTGACAAAAAAAAACGACTAAGCATTATCACGGATTAAATTATTAGCATATGTGCCTGGTTGTAAGGATTCGCCCAAATGACGGTTGTCAGCAATATCAATGTACAAAGTATTTTTTTTTAATACGTATTCTTCTGATATTCTATTTTGATAAAGGTTGATTACTTGATTTTAATTTTTAACAACTTTTTACGTAAAGAAAAATTACAAAACAAAAAATTCGAGAAAACCGATCCGGATAAATAACGCAACAGTGGGTATTTGTTACAGTCTTGGTGACTTTCACTTTGGCCCTCTCACCTTGACCGACGTGCACAACAATTGAGGTGTTAAGTATATTCAAAAATAAAACCGAAAATTTGCTTTTCGTATTGATTTTAGAAGCAATAATTAAATACAAACTATTAAAAAAATGATTGAAAACTATTTAAAATTTAAATCGGTATGCAAAAATTCGTATAAGATAAAATTTGCATCACAATGAAGGGATTGAAAAATGATCAAGGTGAAGGTTACAAATTATTGACCTTTCTACGTCACTCGCGAGTTCCGTATTGATATTGCCCTCGGCAGACTGTCCGACAGAAAGCTGTAGTTATTTCATCTGCGTTATCATTTTGAGATTACACTATTGGATACAATGGCTAGTGAGTATATTACTAAATTATTTACCACCTTGCATAACGTTACGCGTCTTTTAACCCGTGAACCATTATGTCTTGGATTTATTGCGTGCCGGCTTTTTCATTTGTTTTAACTTTGATAAGCCAAGCCTAAAGTAGCCAAGATTCTAGACTACAAGTGACCTTGCCCTCTGCTTTGCTAAGCCTATGTAGACATTATTACGGCTTAGCCGAGAAATTGCGACTATAAGTTATGATAATGTTCTGACACCAAAATCTGTTATGCCTTCTATTGCATGCTGTTACTAGTTACACAATTTAGTAATGAATTTCATTGGATGGTCATTGTCATTGAAGCTTCTTTTTACATTTCTTGTCTTTCATTATTTATATTATGCCATTTTATGGCGTATTGAATAACTAGAATTATGTGAACTATGGTGCTTGTTGATAGACACATCACGTGTACAATTATTTAAATATAATATAGGTTTAAAAAATAATGTAAAAAATACCTATATTCTAGTACGCCTTGGATTAGCCTTGGTTGTTTTTTAAACAAACATGATCCATTATTTTCTTCTTAAATGACAGACAGTACACTTCCCTGGTCCAGTGTGTAAACATCCTGGCTTGGTTTTTTTTTTTAATTCACATCATAGTATTTTCTAACATCAATTATTTCCTTATCTGGACTTGTGCTTTTGTTTTGTTGGTACGCTTTAACCAAATATGAAGAGCAGCTAGCTTGGCTTGGGCATAGATTTACCAGCAACCTTAAAAATCCATCCAGTACCTATAGAGTATAGTGGCTATAGGGATAAATTTAGCAGAAGAAAAGCTTTAAGCTTTTCTGATCTGACTGAAAAGGTTGCTCATCTGAAATTATGCTAATTCCCTTTTGTAATATTATTTAAAAAAAATAAGAACATTGTTAATATGTATACTTTATTAACACCTTCTAGAAATTAATTATAGAAAATATAATGTAATCATAGGTTTTTTTCCTCCATTCAACACACCCTAAAGATTTGAACAGCATCTAGTTTATGCCATCATTTGATTTGATTTTTTTTAAATTATTGTTGAGTTTGAGAAAATTTGCTTTTTCTTTGCCATTAAATTTCCAGTAATAATTTCACATTTTAGTCTATATTCTAAATCACTAAAAAAAAAATTCAAATTATCAATCAAAGCTCTGCTATTAAATTAGTTGCAGTACATAAGCAGGTTATTTTAAAGTAGATCACTTGTCAGGCATGACTTTTAAAAAAAAAAAAGACATTTTTTTTTTGTTGCATTTCACATTAATCCATGTATCTGAAATGTTTATATCTGTAATTTTTTAAAATTAATTTTAAACACCTAAAGAAATCTCTTATAAGAAGAATATGCTATATTTCAGAACCCAAGTCTCGCTTTGCACAGTACTTAACACCTGCTCAGGAGGATGAGCTGCGTGGCATTGCCAATGCCATCGCCAGAGCCAAATGTGGAATTCTGGCTGCAGATGAATCTGTTGGTAGGTTAAACAGTTTGCACTGTCAAGAAGTAATTGTTCTCATTATTGATTATAGTTTGAGGCTTAGAATAAGTTGAGTATTTTTTTGTTAATGGATGCAAAAAGTCAGTCACAGGAATTGAATGCATTAGATTGCAACTTTTTTCTTTCAACACATATTCATCTAATGCTGAAATGAAATTGTCTTGTATAGACAATTACATGAAATTTCAGCATTAGATGAATATATGTTGATGAAATAGTCAAGATAAGCCAAAAAAGAAAATTAAATTTAGGAATTCTCAAAGTTTCATTTATTCTTTGCATGGTTTGTTGTCTAGCCATAGAAAATAGTCAGGTGCACATAATTAAAATAGCAGGATACTTGCTCACTTAAAAAAAAAAACAACTAAATACTTTAAGGGAAATAACAATCTGATTTATCTTGGAACCATTTTCAATGTTTTTCCCATTAGTTTAACACCAAAGGAAAAAATCCTCTTTCCGTGAGATAAGATAAAAAAAATACTCTAACCTTGTTATACCGATTTATTGATAAATTGTGAATGAAATGGAAATATTTCTGTTTGTTTGCATTTTTAATCCCCCCCCCCCCTAAAATGTGGTATTATATTAGCAAGAAGTATTTTATTGTGCTATTTGCTCATAATGCACACCCTTTTTTCCTATTTTACTTTGTATCACACAACACAGTGTCAGGTAACATTGGATTTTACAGTGGTATATGATGGATGGGTGTTGATAATAATTGTATTAAAATCAGGGAGGTTGTGGGTTATGAATGTTAGACAATTACTTTCTTATCATAAACTGAAGACTTTGTCCTTTTTGTTGCAGAAAAGTAAAGACGACATATGTTAGTTATACTCTCAAAATATTTGTTCTTTACTTTTTACCATAATTAATCTTAGCACCTTTAAAATGAGGAAAAAAAACAGCTAATTCTATAACATTGATATTATTAATATTGGCACTTAAAAATTGTTCCTGGTTTGTACAAAGTTTTTATATGTCATTCTTATTATGTCAATGTAGACTGAATTCTAAATATTTTCCAGGCACCATGGGTAAGCGACTTGAGAATATCAATCTACCAAATACAGAAGAAAACAGGCGCAAATACAGAGAACTTTTGTTCACATGCGATGACAGGCTACAGGAAAATATTAGTGGAGTCATTTTGTTTGATGAAACATTCAGACAGAGCACTGCAGCTGGAAAGCCTTTCGTAAAGGTAAGTTGAATGAATCAATATTGGCTTTTAGTGGTATTTAACTGAAGCAAAAATTATCGTCTTAAGAATAGAAAAAAAAATCATCTCATTGTCACCGGAGAGAGAAAATCACTGCTTTGTTTATTATTTTTAAGGTTCTTCAAGAGAAGGGTATTATTCCGGGCATCAAAGTAGATAAAGGTGTTGTTCCATTGGCTGGTACTTTAAATGAATGCACTACTCAAGGTAGAGTTTCTGTTTTAAAAGTAGATGACTTAAAATACTTGAAATTAAATGAAAAACACAAAACTTTGTCATCAATAAATTTGCCACAATTGATTATTTGCATTATTTTCTTTAGCTTTTATATCACTAAATCTGTAGAGGTTTGTTTAGATTTCTAAATCTTATTTAACTTAAATTTTAAAGGTCTGGATGGTCTGGCTGAGAGATGTGCTGAATATAAAAAGGGAGGCTGTGGATTTGCCAAATGGAGATGTGTATTGAAGATTTCAGAATTTACACCATCCTACCAAGCTATGTTAGAGAATGCTAATGTACTGGCACGTTATGCCAGTATTTGTCAACAGGTTTGTAGTTTAATGTAGTTTAATGTAGTGCTAACAAAAAAATATCATCTTCATAAATATTTAAAATACGTAAAATAGTTATTACTTTTTTCTTCATAAAGAAAACTTTTTTAACTAAAATAAACACATTTACATCATCAATGGAGAAATATGGAATCCATTCATAAAAATATTTACCAATATTTATTAACAATCTTTGAATACTCGTACTACATGGATTACTTTTTTGGTTGCTGCATAGTGAAAATCTGCTCTTTTTTCTTTTTTTAAAATATGTAGCAGTGGTAAAAAAAAAAAAAGAGACAGAGTAAGCAAAAACTTTAAATACTACAAATGTTGTTTCTAAAACCAAAATAAACATTTTGAACACCTTCATATATTTCTATGTAACCAATTCTTTATGTACTTACCAATTTGCTGTGTATTTTTGCAGAGATTTTTATGGGATGTGTTTATATAGGCCCTAACTTTATTTTTTATGACTAGAGTATGGTTTTTATTTTTATTGTTCAATTGAAACACAAAATTTACTTGTTTTTTTTTATTTCATAAATAAATATCTTAGAGAATAAAAAAAATTGTTTTAGACTGGTGTGAGAAAAAAAGTATAAGAATTCAGCTTCAGATATAAAAATTGTTAGCTTGCTTCATGTAACTCAATCTAATTTAGTCTAGCTGGTTGTGGGTCCACGCTATGAGCTGAGCCGCATTGGGGATGTGAAAAGGGTACTTGTATCTTTTAAGCTGTCCTTATGGTCATTACATAGATATCTCGTCTTTTTAGAGACTCAATAGATGTCTGCTCCTTTGTTATGATTCAAGAAATAATCTTATTGTGCAAAACGGGTCACTTTCTTTCAGTTTAGGACTCTGGCTTGCCATACTATTCCTTTCCACGTTTCTTGATCCATGCTTTTATCCCTCCACTCTCTCACTCTCAGGATTTTAAGGTGTTTCTCAATCTATCACAGTTTCTTGGTCTGTCCTTTGATCTTTTTTCATTAGGTGTTGACTTATAAATTTGGTGCCTCTGTAAAAATATGGCATGTCAATGTTTTTTATTTCTGTAACTTTTCAGAATGGTTTGGTTCCAATTGTTGAGCCCGAGGTACTGCCAGACGGGGATCATGACTTGGAAACTGCACAGAGAGTTACAGAACAGGTATACACTACTTACTATAAGCAGAATATTTAAAGAAAAAAGGATACATGTACTTTATTTTTATTTCTTCAAGGGAAAGTTTTTTAAATTTCAAAATGTTTTCATATTTCCTAGTAAAAAATGTATGCCTTTTTATAATCTGTTTCTATTAATTTATAGATCTATGTGTAATTATTTTGTTTATATTTAAATATATATCCATCGCTACATGTTTAATCAATTTTGAATGGTCCAATAAATAAAAAAATTGATATCATCAATTGGGGTAAAAGTATATAAACATTTTTTTTTAATCAGGTCTTGGCATTTACATACAAAGCTCTGGCAGATCACAATATATTTTTGGAAGGAACTCTTCTGAAGCCAAACATGGTAACAGCAGGACAGGGATGCACCAAGACTTACACAGCTGAAGACAACGCCAGAGCCACCGTGACTGCTCTGAATAGGACTGTGCCTGCTGCTGTCGCTGGTAATTAATCTTTCTTCTAATACAAATGATGTACTGTGGTTTTCAAACTTAAGATTCTTGACTCACTTAAAAAGAAGACTGTTTTGGTTTTCGCAACCCAGCTGTATTGAGAGCAGAATTTGGAGAAAGATAATAAAATCTTGAGTTAGTTAGTTTTATTGGTTGTGAGATGGTAGAAGTTAACTTTTTGAGTTGCTGTGTGCACTAAGATTAATTTGCAATACATTGGCTATGTATGAATTCAGAATTTATTACTCCTGTATTTTATTATTACAGGCATTACTTTCCTATCTGGTGGTCAGTCAGAAGAAGATGCAACCATCAATCTGAATGCCATTAACCAGTTTCCTGGACGTAAACCCTGGCCACTCACCTTCTCCTATGGACGTGCCCTGCAGGCTAGTGTCTTGAAAGCCTGGGGTGGAAAAGATGAAAACTTTAAAGCAGGTCAAGAAGAATTATTGAAACGTGCAAAAGTAAGTAGAACTCTTGATCAAAGTAGAATTATTTAAAACTACTTAGTAGTTTATTAAGTTATGCAGTTGTAATATCATTGCCTCATTGCTCATATTTTTCCTACTTTTAAGTACTTTTTTTGTTTCTTTTAGTATTCAAACTTATAAAATCATTTTGATTTTAAAAAAATAATTTTATCTGCAAAATAATACAATAGAATTTAATTTTTCATTGATTTACTTTAAAGGTTCTTTTAGTTAGTTGGTAGTTTTCAGTTAACAGATACATTTTGATAAATTATCAGGATTGTTTAAAATTATGTTTTTATATTTTCATCCAAATAGGCAAACGGGGAAGCTGCTGTTGGCTTATACAAGGGATCTGGTAGCCAAGGAGCTGCCACTGGAGAATCTCTCTTTGTCGCCAACCATGCCTATTAATGACTACCACACTGGACCCTCTTGTTTTTTTTTTTTTAAACTTGCTTTGGCTAACCAAAAATTACCACAAAATCTATTTATAACTGCATTGCTGCATATAATGTTTAAATTATTTTATGCAGGATTGTGATATAGTCAAACTGTATTTTTTATTTTTAACTTCTAAAATATAAATGGTTTTAATAAAAGAAAGTATGATTGGTAACTTCTGTTGTTTTTATTTCCTAGCAAGTCCCTAAGCCTTGTTATTGGTGTTTAGTGAAATATTAGTTTTTTCAATCCATCACTATTGCATGTACGATCTCGTCTTTCAGCTAATAAAGCATTAAATCACTGAGAAAATTTTTCTTAGCCAACACCATGCATACGTGAATACAAAGATCATCCAGTTTCATAAACTGTTCTGTCATAATAATGCTTTTAGCTCGAAATGTATGTAATTTATTGATACCACAGAAATTACGAAGTATCCACACCAGAAGATGTCTGTACCCATTCACTGTAGAATTTTTTTAATTACTACTATATATTTTTTTGTGTGTACCCCTTTATGAAGTACTGTGTTCTTAGATTAAATATATTTGTCTGTAAAATTATTCAACTTTACAGAAATATCTTTTCCTTGGAAATTTTCTAATTTTTACATGTACATTTTTGTTCTAAATGCTTTTGACGAATTGGTTTACATTTTAAGTCTTATAAAAAAAATTGTAATAATCTTTGAGTGGTCACTGAAAAAAAAAATCGTGGTTTCTAATTCATAATTAGATTATTGTTGTCCGGATTAGACATGTGTAGAAATGTGTCTATTTCACTTTAAGGCTACAATGTTTGTAGGTATTATGTAATAAAATGAAATAATATACTGGTCTTGTTGTGTTTTTTTTAAATATTTACTATTTTTAGTTCTGATAGTGTTAGTACTAAGAGCCGACTAAAAATTCAAAAGCCATAAAATACTTAGTTTAGGCAGACTAACTAGTGAAGTTTTTTCCTCATCTTAAGGCCCACATGTTATACTTTCTTACAAAGATTTGAGGCTGCTGGACCTGATGATTTATTTTGAGATTTTTTTTGTTAACCTCAACAGACTTAGGAATCATGTTGTGGCTAACATAATGCACAACTGTCTTCCCTTTAAACTAAATGATGGCCAGGTAACCCATTCTAATGGTTGAGGTGGGTACAGAGACACTGGACTAAAGGAAATAAATCCCATTCCTTGCAATATTGAATGTTAAGTCATGAAGTTATTGTCTATCCTCAGGTAATGAATGGAGATATGTAACTAGACAGTGCTGTCTCATTTTCAGCTTGTTGCAAGTACCTGTTAAGACTACTGCAAAATTGTACCAATAATCTTTCCCAGAAAAGATGATATTGAAATGAAACTGGACATAAGCATGGGAATCAGGATTGTTGCCAAATAAAATTCAAATGGCATGCTCTTTTCCCAATGGTCCATGGTATGGCTATGACTAGACCGTCAAGTATATGTTTCTGCGGTCTGCAATCAATCCAGGTATATCAATTTTTGAGGGCACTACTAATTTTGTTAGTCTTTTGACTGAATACACCCATCGGCTGGTGAAATGTCCCTCAAGTTCATGGAAACATGACTTTAGTTGGGGAAGTAAATCCCTTTCAAAGCAGAGGTTACAGAAACAGATGCATGTAACACTTCTACTGCCCCGATGATCCATTAGGGCTGAGGGAACTTCACTTTTACTAATACTACTACCAGGCCCGTAGCCAGGTCAAAGTAAGCAGGGAGGCACCAATACCCAGCAAGGGGGCACCTTTACTTTTTCTTTATTTTTCCTCTCTTTCTTCTTTTTAACCGGGGGGGGCACTCCACACCCGGGGGGACACGGCCCCACAGTGCCCCCCCCCCCCGGCTACGGGGCTGGACTACTACTATGCTAGAACTTATGTTCTCGAGAAAAGAAAATTGTAGGTCAGTGCAATTACAAAAAAATAGAGTAACTCCCCTTTTATTTGCGATATTTACACGCTAATTTGTGTTTTAAAAATAAATTACGCATCCCCAAATCAGTTACTGTCTTTAATTATATTCAACATATATAATTGTATATTATTTCTAACTAACTGCCGGAGTCGGAATATGACATAAGTGTACTGATTAAATCAGCGTAAACTAATTTTGCCGGCACACCAATCATTGTTGTTATTTTAATGTTTCACAATAATGGCGGCCTACGCGCCTCTTGTTGTAAGTGTGCACATAAAATCATGGTTTACATATTCCGATATACCATCATTTAACATATGTATCATATTCATATAATGCTATGTAATATGTTACGCCTGTTTTTTTATGAAGTCCAAATAAAGCTGAATAAAAAAGATACTGCCCTTATGAAGCTCACTGTCTATACTACTATTAATAGTTAGTAATTAAGATATTTTAGATACAAAATTAAGGCACAGTTAGAAATAAATATTATAGTAATTAGTATAGACAATACAGGAAATGACAGTACAGGGGTGGCCACATTAGAGGTCAATGAGAACTGCATTGCGGTCTTTTATATCATTAAAAGTTAATAAAAGCACCACCATGGTTCGTACTATGGACCATAGTCAATCAGAAAGGTTTAGTACCAAGGTGTATTGAAATAATGGAAAAAGCATTATGAAAAATCTAAATCTGACTAATAGGAATCGCTTTAAACTCAACCAGTATCACCTTTGTTTATTCATACTCATAGATATTTATAACTAATAGATCTTTTATTATACTTAGTTTAGATCCAAATGTTTGCTAATGGACAAATTTCCATTCTCTCAGGTTGTCAGCTGAATCAGTGAATGATTTTTTTACATTTCATTTACTGATAGTCACAGATAGCATGTTACATGACACATGTAAAAAAAAGTTATAATTGACTTTTATAGACCTAATATTAATTTTTGATATTTTTAATAATTAAAAATAATAGCTGTCTATAAGAGCCCTTTTCCATTAGATATTAGTTACATATCTGCAGCAAATAATTATTATTCAATTGAATAATTTCTGTCCATTTCATAAGATATCTGTCATTTAAAGCCAGATTTACGTATCACTGGTGCCCGTTCCTAGATAATACACACACTTCTAGATGGGGAAGCAGAAATAGACTATTTTTGCACTGGCAGGAAACATGTTACCTGAGGAACTATATTACAGTGTAGTCATGTTTTGATGCAGTTCTTATATCAAAAAGTAGTAATTGTGCGCACAAATTTTCTAAATTACTCCCAGTACCTACACTTAAGGAACCCTTTATGACATTAAAATATATACTTCTACTAAATGATTTAGATTCTCCAACATCATGAATATTTCATTCTTACGGACAAGAAAACTACTATTATGATTACATGATATATTTTAGTTTTTAACCCTCAAATACTATCACTGTTTGTTAGCTAAACTTTGCTACAGTTTAAATATGTCATCACCATTGGACGTAGTGGGTATTAAGTTTACGACTGTGCCGTAACATGGATCATTTATAAGAATAAACTTTAAACTCAGGAATATCTGATGGATATGTTAAAGCAGAGCCTAATGCACTACAAATTATATTATAGTAACAGAATCTACTAATCTCTAACCAAAACAAAAAGACTTTTTTCTTAAAGAGACTGTTTCAATTATAGCAGGAGCACCTGTCTGCCAATCAAAACAGGCCACTACATCTGAGACTAAAAAATATGGAAGATATTCTTCGTTCCACTAGTTTGAAGGTAATGAGGAATCTCATTTTTATGTTTTTAACTTTTTCCCTGTAAAGATATTATTTAAGTATTATAATTCAATTGCCATCTAAATTATATTTTGCATATTTTATAATATTTATGTTAACAAGACCATTGCTTGAAATTTCACAATTTTTCTAATTGTTGTAATACATGTATTTATCATTTTTAAATACAAAAATTCTTTACTATTTTTAGTTTTCTGTAAAATAAAAAACACCAACATCAATTTATATCGCATTTTACTATATTTTCAACAAAATTGATGGGCAGGAGCTGAAAACGTCTTTTCCATTTATTGTTCATGAAATCTTTGATTTTGAGAAAGAACCGGGTCTGGGATGGCAGCTGGATAAAATATCAAAGCATCACTCTGCTGAGCTGTTTGGAAGTGTACGCTCCCTACTGTCACCAGAGGGACCATTGATGAAAGTTGTCAACTGTTTGCATGCAGATCCATCAGCATTGTATGAGTTTCCTTTGAAATGCTTACCTGTATGTACATTTAAATTTTGCATATTTGATTGTTAACTGTACATTGGTGATAATGATAGCCTTGATATTGAAAGAAGAATAACTCATTAGGGATCATTTAACTAATTGACTGAATATAAAAGTAGAATTTTTCAAAACTTTTTTTTTCCCTAGATTTTAACAATAATACATAAAGCTTAATTTACTTATTGGTATTAACTGCTTTTTATTGTTATTCTTGTGTTTTCTTTTATCTGTTTGATTATAGTGATATTAGAACAGACAACATCAAAGGCATTTAATGAAAATAATAGTTTTTAAGAAACCTATGAAAGTTGTACAAATATGTACGATAGGTTTACTGTGCATAAAATACGTTATGTATTTATTTTTTTTTTTGTAGGCTCCTTCTCAGCATATGATTGAAAAAGGTGCGATTCCTGCGTTCTACGGAAACAAGCTGCAGGTACAGAACTCAAGCTCTACTGTGCTCTTGCTGAATATCCTTTTAACAATTATTGCAAAATAAGCCATCATATATCCATATTCTGCTCATTTTACAAAGGACCCAACATTGTAGTACACTTGTCATTAATTTTTCTGCATATTGGAATCTCATGTCTCATTAACCAGGGTTTGCAGAAATAAAAAATGGGATCAGTGCATTTATCATATAGCCAGGTCCTTGATCATACAGGATGAAATAGGGTTTTAAGGACGTTTTTAGTCATATTTATAAATAATGATGAATTTTTTTTAACTTTTCATTTTGTTTCCTTCTAACCTTAGATATGTAGTAAAATAACGAAAATAATTTTACTTATTTCAGCTTAGTTAATGCATGTATAACTCACTATTTCTTCTTATCGAAAGATATGAACTGCATGCCATTTGAACCAACTCTTAGTAGAAACCTTAGAGTATTTTTCCTTAAAATATTTCAAATGCTTTTGAATATTACATGTTTCATTTGGCCTACGCCCTTGTGAACCCTGTCTGGAGATCAGTAAATCACAACTGGAATGACTTGCGTGAATACTTGTATCCCACAATCATAGAAGATCTGCTGACTTACTTTTTGCCCTGTGATAGAAGCTCGCTTCCCAGCATACCCCAGTTCGGCACATCAACAGTCAGACCAGTTATTTCACAAAATCAAGGGTTTGTTGATTACTGGTTTTGTTTTTTTAGTTTATGCAATATATCAATTGTTAAAATGTGTTATATCACTGATTATTTAATCATTTTTTTTAAATTATATTCCTTCGGTTTATTTTTGTTACAGACAACTTGAGACTAACTTATTAACAGAAGTTGTACTGCATAAATGTTGTTTGTGAAGTTTTTTTTTTTTTTTTTTTTCAGGCGTTTATTTGGTAAAAGTTTGACACAAGTCATGCCGAGTAATTTCGGAGTCTCTAGCAGTTCACATCGAAGTTTATTCAAATCTAGCTTCCTCAATGCTCAGAAACTACATATGCAGAGTTTGCCAGTGTATGACCAGGCTGAGACAGAAATTTGGCGCTCAGAAACATTTTTACAGGTGTCTGAATTTTTAAAAAATATTTATTACATTAGTGCCAAGTCAACTCGTTGTCTCAGAGGCTGGGCACTCTTCAAACACCCCTAAAATGTAACCTGTAAACAGGGGGGCAATGTACTTAATAAATTAATGTCGGCACTGACACAAATTAGAACCACAATAAATGAATCGAACGACTAATCCACTTAGTCCTTTAATAACATTGACTCAATCCATAAACATAGTCCTCTTTTACTGCATGGATGTCAGTCCTTTATAAATACACAGATAGATCTTACAGATCCATGATACAACCTCTCACAACCAGATTTTACTCTTAATTGTCTCAATACAGATGTCTTGCCCACTAGTTCACTAAACACATGCACCATCACATTCATTCATATGTTTCTTGATCTCATTTTGTCACCAGTTAGCCACTGATTCTCTCTCCGTACCATTTGTACCATTGTGAAGCAATCGCACAAACATAGTTACTATGTGACAAGTAGAATATTTTTTTTAATCCAATTACTCAATATTTGCAGCTGTTTCAAAAATAAGTTTGCCATTAATGATATGACTAAATTTTACTCAAGTCTTGTTAAACTTAGAATCCCCCATGGTTCATAAGGGTCACATTTGTATTTTCATTAGAGTCATATGCAACATTTAAAGAGGTCATTTATTCAAACTTTTGCGGAAAGTATATTGTGCTTGCTAAGTTTAGCATGCTTCCCATGGACTACATGTTTGGCATGCTTTGTTTAGACCATGTTTTTTCTTTCATTTTTTTTTAAGAAACTGGCACATAATTTATAAGATTGTATTTTTATTTCATTAGGTACTTGTTGAATTTTGGCTGAATCAGAACACTATTGGCACAAATGAAATACAATCCTATTCCTGTGGAATCCCTGTAAGTTAAACTGTTATTTTCTAATCTTGATTAAGTTGGTTAGTTCATAAAATCATCAATTATTTTATCAAGCATAGTGTATTGAATCAGTCAGTTGTTGACATTGTGTAAAAAAAAAACTTGTATTCTATTATGATAGAAAACCAGGTAGTTTGTATTATTGAATATTAGCAATGGTCATTTTATTTTAAATATATGTACTAGGTTTACGTAAATGTTTTGCTCATATTATGTATTTAAAATTTTAAATAAATAAATATTGTCAAAAGTTTTTTTAATATATGTTATAGCCAAAAATAATTTTTTTTTTTTTTTTTTGTAAAATTTGTTTGGAAATGTGTATTCACCCCCCCCCCCCCCCCTAAAATCCCTTCAGTAATAATTTGCCAATGTTTTACCTTCTGACACACTTTAAATTTTATAATGCTTTGACTTGAATAATAATTTATCTTTAAAAAGAACAAAAAATTGCTAAACAGATGAATGTATATAAATGAAAATATTTATTTTACTGACCGATAAATTAAAAAAATTGGAATATTTCTGAGCACTTTAAAGTGTATTTAAAAAAAATAATTCAATGTATTCTTTAAAAAATAGAAAATGAATGCTATTAATATTAATTTATCTATATTTTACAAAAAAAAAAAAGCTTTCAGCCTCGTACTATAGAGATCCATTTATATCAATTTTCGTAAGTATCTCCCAGGATCAAAATTGACTTCAGCCAATCATCTTCCAGCATCCTAAACTATACATGCTCTTTGTTTTCATGCTCCACACAAGTTCTTCACTGCATCATTTGTCTGTCAAAGATTATCCATATCACTTTAGTTTTCCCCCTAGCTTACCGTTTCATTAACACCTATAATTGTTATGTGTCTTTATTTCCTGATGTTATGATTTTTTTTTCTTTGCTACCAGTTGTATTTATTTTATATGACTATTTCCCTCTTTTTTTTCTAAGCCATATACAGTATCATGATGTTTATATACATGTAGAAAAATAGTCATTATTGCTATAAAACTAATACAATGTATTGCTAATACAAGTATAGAAAGTTTAGAATTTCAAATTGTGTAATCAGTATATATTTTTTGTCTATTTAGGGGCCTATTGTTTGCTTTGGTAATTTAAAAAAATTTGCTCAATTTAATTTTAATCATAGACTACAAATATGAATAAAAGTGCTTCATTTACTTTTTATTTACCAAATATTTTTCTACATACATGTATTTGTAGTTTTTATTTATGTGCATCTTTAGTAACATTTATAGGGCTGAATGCTGATCACAGTATCATAATGAATATATGCATCATTTTTTACTATCTTTCGAGTAGTTCCTGGGATTTTTCTTCATTAAATTACTAATGTCTCCGTGTTTCAATATTCTTGTCAATTTATTTGTCTTCTTAACAATAAAAAAAGAAATGGTGCTGTTTTCCTGAAGATAGATAATTACAGTAATTTTCATATTCACTGCTGCAAAAAGAGATAAATAATTACAGTAATTTTCATATTCACTGCTGCAAAAAGAGATAGATAATTACAGTAATTTTAAAATTCACTACTGCAAGAAGAATATTTTAAAGGGATTTAAACAAAAAAAAAAATTAAGAAAAAATATGTTGCTCATGACTTTGTCACAGTTTTGCAAAACTAGTTTACATTCATAAAGTAACTGAGAATGAACTAAGTATAGCATCCAATCTTTATTGATTTCATTTGATTTGGGAAATGGTGTGGTGAAGCTTAATAAGCCTACAGTTGCATGCTAGTCAACAGCCATGCATGCCTCACAATATATTCTGAAATTCATCAATAAATGTAGTCGCATTATTAGCTGAAAATACTTGTGCATTAAAAAATACAGTACCCACTCTTATCTTTATGGAATATTTTCATTAGCCTTAAGTTCAGAGCCACCTATCTTTCATTGCTACATTGGTTGACACTGTTAAAATGTTTACCTTTTCATGCATCATATTATTTTATGTTAAGTTAACTTTTGAATAAGATTTAAAGAAATTGTTGAACATGAAGAAAAAATTCTGCAGTGCACAAAAGCATTTATCTAACCTCACCTGAGTTTGAAATAATAGTTTAAAACACTAATAGGTTGTAATTAAACAGAATGTTTGATATAAATTTGTTTTCATGGGCTTCTTCAGGAACACTTAATGCCAACAATGAACCATGTAAAGATGGTAAGATTATTGGTAAAGTATGTACATTACTTTGCTAACAGTGTCACTTCAGTCATCACCTCACCGTACTCTCAGACTGTGCAATCGCCACTGGACCAATTTAAACGGTGAATTTTTTTGTTACTAATCCATTTTTTTTTGTAATTTAATGAGCAGAATACTGAATTTAATATAAAAATAAAAAAGATAGATTAAATAAATTATTTAATAAACCTATTTACAAATAGAGTTAGAGCATGTTCTGTCAATTTGCATGCTTGAATTTAAACCATGTTTACATTGTATATATATATAGATGTATATATATACTTCATGTATATATCAATTTAAAATGTTTTAACTTATGAATAAAGTTTTACAATTCTTAAGATTTATTGTTTTGTATATTTTAATGACACAATATGTTGGTAAAAAAAATTGTGCTGAATTTTTCAATTTCAGGTCAGTTATTCCTCATATACTACAGAAGAAACTATATACTTTTTTAAGACATGCTTTTGCTATGTGGCCTTTAGATTCCTGCTTCAGAATGGTAAAAATCTTGATGATTTTGATTATCCTCTTTGTAATTTCTTTTTTAAAAGTAACTTTGTATTGTTATGTGACATGTAATTACTTTACCATTTTATTTTTAGGTCCTTGAAACATGGCTGAGTTTTATTCAGCCTTGGAGATACAAGGATATCTCTAAAGGAGGAATTCTGGAATCACATCGTTCAGAGCAAGACTGGAACAAATACGTGGACAGCATATGGTAAGGATCGTCTAGGTCTTCTGATTTAAACTTTGATTAATTATATTCCCAACAGGTGATAGATAGGAAATTGGATTCTAGTGAAGTATGCATTAAAAAATTTTTTTTAATTTTCTTAACAGTATAACATTTACAGTATTTATGGTAATTGATGACACTGGCTCTTGATTATCATATCCCCCCTCCCCCATGTGAATTAAAAATGCGCTCTTGAATATAATCCTGTGGTCCGCTGCCAAATATTTCTGTTTTCCTTTTTTTTTTTCATTTTACTTTAAAGCTTTTGGAGGTTTTTCTTTTTTCTGTCCCGAGTTTTGATGTTAAAAGTGATATTTACTTCTGCAGCATTCATCCTAAACTCTCATCTTTACCACTAATAAAACCGTTTTTTTTTTTAACCATGCCCTTTCAACTCCATTACCATAAGAGAAGCCTCAAATATTTATTAAGGTGTCATGCTGGCCAATGCTGGTTTTCCATAGTCTACATAAAAGCCACCTACCAATTTACTTATTCTTGCCAAATATTTTCCATTTATGTTTTGAGCTAAGAATATCTTGACATTTTTCTCCAGGGAATCTTTTGTTGTGGACAACCTGCTTTTCTACACTGTCCTGACTGCTGAGTTCATCCCCCGTATTTATAGAATGGACTTAACCTCGCCATACAGTGCCTATATGGTGTTTAGAGTGTCTAAGGCAAGTTTCAAATGTTATATAAAAAAGTTGTTTATATTACACAGAATGATGGTCCTCGTTTGCATCGCTGCGCCCGCCCACCGCCGTATTTGTTAATTGTGAACTAAATGAATGAGACAAATAATTTATTGTTGGGTCATTGCTTATTGAGCATCCCCTAATATTTTATCTACAAAGTCACAGGAAAGCATATTATGTAAGTTCCCCAGGTCCTAATTGGCATTTTTTCATTATCTAACTATCATTCGGTTTTATTACTGTATTTATTTAAATTGACAAAGCTGTTTCAGAATTCATTGTTTTTTATTACTCTATCTATTAAAAATCTTTATTTAATATGACATCTATTTTATATCCAAGTTTTTGTGCTACACTATTAGCATTTCAAATCAAACATAACTACAGATATAATTATTTAAAAAAAAACGACTTAAAACACAGATTTGTGAATTTCAAAATATAATAATTTTTTTTTTAACCAAATGGATAACTTTTCCATTCATACTTTTACTATTGTAAATGGGAAAAATTCCTAGCTTCAAAAAAAGTCAATACCACCTAAAATGGTGGTATTTTTTTGCTAATGGCATATGTTTTTATTAGCGTCTGCTCATTCTGTATAATACGTATTCTATGTCTTTACCTTTGGTGCTTTGTTTATGTATTTTATTAAAGTATGTTTTTTTTTATATGCCATTAACACAATATTTTACCTTTCGTCCTCTACAGATCCTGAGTCTACCCTACTTAACAAATTTAATTTATAAAGGTATTGGTCAAATGTATTTAAAGTACTAAGTATTTATAACTTAATGCAAAAAATGAATCACGCACACTTTAAATAAAATTGATTCCCATTGCAAAACACATTTACAAACACTGTTCCCTCTAAGCTGTTAGCCTGTGTGCCGCGCACAGACATCACAAACAAGACCGTAAATGTTTCGTTTAGTAGCCCCATGCAATGTGATGTTGTGCTAAAAAAAAAAACAACTTTCCAAACTGGCTTACAGCCAATATCTTTTGATGCATACAGCATTCGGTAAATTAAAAGGAACTTATGTATTACTATATCAAGGTCTCATTTAATCTTTTTTAAAAATGATTTTTGATGGTTATTTTTATTATTTATCAGCTGAATCCGAACTGTTTGGTAATGTAAGTCAACACACCGACCTGGGAGGAAGTTACCTGTCTGGTCAAAACATCTACATGACATGTGTTCTGCCCTCTCAGATGTTGGATTTGGAAGGGCCAAATTTTCAGTACCAGTCATTTTTTAGTGATGCTATAAAATTTAAAGTGAGTCCTGTGCTTATGTTACAAATATGGACTATCTAGGCATGCACTTTTAGTAAAGTGTTTACTTGTAATACAGCTAGCTGTAAGCCATTTTGCAAAAAAAAAAATTAAAAGTGATACCAATGGATTTTAATAGTTGATATTTTCCATCAGCATTTTTTGTATGGACAGGATTGGTTTAGCTTTCTTTTGCAATAATGCATGTAGTGTACATAGTAATGATTCTTAAAGAAATACGGTAGAGCTGGATAAAAAAAATAATTTTTGTTGACGGACCTCATTATTTCAAAATTCTACTTATTCCTTGTAACTTACTTCAGTATAAGTGATAATTAATAATTAAAAAAAAAAAATTGTAATTATTCACTTCAAAAATTTATGGAGGTTTTTATCATTATATTACATGGCAGTCTTCAAAATTTGTCTGCTTTTATGTTAAGACAATCATTGTTTTTCTGATTTTGATTAAAAATCTACTGGCTGTCATTTTCAGATGAATAAAGTGGTGCAACAATTAAGTGAAGCGCTAGAGTTTGTCAGGTCACAACAGTCCAAAGCCTTACTCAACGGTGGTTCAGAAAAAAGTGTTGGCTTTTTTGCTTCTCTGTTTAGCTCGCGGAAGAATCCTTACCAAATGTACACATCTGCAGAGTATAAGAGGCTTCCCAGTCATCTGGAGCAGGCCATTGTCAACTTTTGTGATGTTTTTGGGGTAAAATATATTTTGGTTCATTGATCTTGTTTGAGAATATGGAATCTTCTTATTAAGTTAAATAAATAGTTTAGGGAAAACAAATTTGCTTTTTAAAATTTCTGATTCTAAGTCTGCATTTACATAATAGATTACATTTTTTTTTGTTCTGTAGGCCACTTGATTTTCTTTTTATGCATCATATTGTTAGTCCTGTTTTAAAGGACTTTTTGCAGTGTTGGAAATTTTTTTTTTGTGCATAATTTTGAAAATTAATTACAAGAATAACGCAAAATATAAACATTTTTCGGTGTATGTTTTTTGTTTCATCATATTGAATGCTCAAGTATATGTATTGATGACATTGGCACTGAAGGTGATCATTTTTACAGATAACCCGACCAGTTTGTGTGACAGAGCCACATGCCAGTCATAGTTCAGAATCATCCTTGTGCAATGACTCCATGTATTTGACAGAGCCAGACAAACAGTATCCAGAATGTATAGAAACAGAATACGGCCTGAGGTTGACAGACATAGGCAGGAAGCAGGTGAGCACATTTATTCATTTTTTTTTTTTTTACAGTTTAGAACAGGGTGAGCAAACTGTATCATGTGTGTTAAGTTCGTTCTGTTTGGCTATTTGATCCTGCCTGCCCATGGCATTTTCAATTAATTATCTTTTTGTGTAAACACTCCATCCATCTGCTGTCACTCTGTCCCTCTTTCAAATTTAAATGCCCTTTTTGGCGGACTATTTAAATATTTGCCCGCCTCAGGTTGAGAAGATACATACTTAAATCTTAACGTTTTTTTTGTTCTGCTCATAAGCAGAAATCTGTATTGCCATTAAGTTAATGGTAAAGAATACTTGAAAGAACTTACAAATTGCATCTAGGTGGATGAAGTGCTCCTGTTTCTATTAGCCTAATCCCCACTTACTTCCCCTGACAAATGTCAACTTTCAAAGCTGAGTGAACTTCGGCACATCGCTCAAACCTGAGAAAGTCGATGAACGCACTGGAACTTTTCACTTTTGTACGCTCTTCCCTGAGACTAATGTTGAAAGTATTTTTAATTAGTAGTCCATACAGATTTTTCAAATTTACTACGTACACAATACATCTATATAGTTCTTATTGAAAAGAGCTTGTTTTTAGAATGTGAATACTAAATTTATTGGAAGTACAATGTATATCTTAACTAATAAGAAAGTCAAGAGCTTGTAAAAAGTAATTTTTTTTTATACAACTTCATAAGTCCTATTTTCTTAAGTCATTATCTATAACTTTAAAACACAGATGCCTCAAACTAATGTAACATTAACATAATAGCCCATAGGTACCACTCAAGTATAGTCATGGCTTTAAATAACTACCTCAAACTTGGCCATTCATCAAGTTTGTCAAGGTAAACTAAAAATGTCACTTTAAAAAAAAATTTGCTGAAAAATTATCTGAATCACTTACAGACGTAATAATGGTATCATTTTGCAACACGTTTAATGCTTAGTCATGCCCTCCTCAAAATGTGGTCAAACTTGCAATTTAAATAAATTTGCAATTTATTGAAGGGCACAGATATTTTATTTACCTGGAAAATTTTTTCTTTCCCAATACTCCCAAGATCATTTACAGCAGTTGTTCTCATTTCCCTCAAGTTTAAATTAAAACGTAAAAAAAAAATTTTTTATAGACTGGATTATTTTATTTTTGTTTCTTATTAGAATAAAAAAAAAAAAAGCCTTTTCATGGTGGATTGTCTTTGAAAAACTTGTACAGTTTGTTGGATTTTTTATTATTTTTTTTTTACATAGATGTAATTTGATATAGGGTGCTCACAGACAACATTTTTTTTTTAACTCTGTCCATTGTTCTCTTTTTGTATTTCAGCTGATCAACAAAGAAAGAAAGTTTGACAAGTTTTATGTTGGTGATCCTGACCTTCAGCCTGTCAAGAGTTATGAGAATGCAACTCTTGTCCGTTTGCTGTTCCATTTCTGTTCTTTTATTAACTCATACGTAAGTATTATATTATATATATAATTAGTAGGTCTCTCTATCTCTCTCTATATATATATATACTTATTGTGTTTTGAAGGGGGAAAACTAAAACTACAAAGTAAAGTATAAAAGTAAAAAAAGCTTCTAAGATTAAAAAAGAAACTGTTGTATTTTGTACAAATGTTTTCAGGCTAAACTTTCATAAAATAGATATATGCTTTTAAGTTTGAAGTAAATTACCAATGTATACATACTTCGCTGTAAATGTATAATCTATGTATCCTGTTATTAAAATAGTATCAGAAATTTTCTTAAGTGTTAGAATTTAATAATTTGTTTTTTTTTTGTTTTGTTAAAGTACCAGTACATGTATTGCATTATCACCACCAGCTTGATTTTTACTTTTTTATCCTTCATATTGTGTTGCAGTTCAGGTCAGAGTTTATCTCCTTGTACAACTCTCCGACATTTCTGGGTCACTTTACTCGAGTGTTTCTCATACCCCCATCATCCCCAGAAGACCTTCAGCGAAAAATACACTCTCCGGTCAGCCGTAAAGCCGCCCAGTTAACGAGATCACATCAACCACGCCTCAGCCTGCGATTCTTGGCCAGCTACCACACGCTGGTGCACTTGACTCTAGCTTATCTCTTCATGTCTTTCATGTTCAGCACTGGGCCGGTCCTGTTCCTGCTAATAGTTATTGGTCTTGTGCTGATTTATGGATCATTAGCGGCGACTTACAAGTCACTGACACAGCCCGGTCACGTTGCTCCAGAAAAAGACTAACAAAAAACAGGGTTATCTTTTAAATCTCCGCAGTTTCTATTTACATTGTTACATTATACACCACAATGCCTAATAATGACATGAAAATGAACAAAAAAATAAAAAACAGCTGTATTATAGTTAAATGTACGCATACTTCACCATAAAAGGGAAGAAGAATAACTCATCGTAATTTTTCTTATACAAAGACATTGTAATCTTTCCACTATTCTGTACCTGTTATTTGCACAGAATAAAATAAAAGTGACCTGTTCAGGCTGCAGGCTATTATTATTTAAATTGCATGGTGCTATTTTTGTTTTACTTTGTCCGGCTGAAAAAAAAATGGTACCATTATTTGCAAACAAATGATTTTTAATAATAAATGTTATTAAAAGAAAAAAAGATTTCTACAAATGTGAATTTCACTGATCGATGATGAGTATGAGTGAATGTGTGAGTGAACACGAATCTTTTAAATACATTCTGTGAAATCAAGCATGATGTCATCTTCATGTTGTTGTTTTTTGTTGTGTGCTAAATAATCCATTATTATTAATTGAGCACTGCTTTAATATCTGATGTTGGAAACTTTTAAATATTCATTCTAAAAACAGTTGATTTGTAAACTGTCTTGAACAACCTTTGCATGTCTAAATACAAAGTAAAATGGTAATAATATCCATCTGCTACCAGCGTCTACTTGATTGTTTATATTTCTGTCCGCCATCTTCGGATGTTTCATAAACATTCTCTGATACAAATCCATTGTTATGGTACGCTACCTGAGGTAGGTACATTCTTCTAATGGGGAATTTCCCGTCTAGGCTGTCACGGTGACCTGCAAGTCTTGCATGACCGTCTGCCACACTCTGTTGATGCTCTTCCTGATTAGTCTGAAGCTTAGCTGGTTCCTGCTCATTATCCTGGGAGGCCGGAGGTGCTTCCTGACCTTTAGAATCTGCATTTGTTTGTTTTCCCTTTTTATGATTGGCTGATGGTTTGATCAGATTTCTTACCGGCGTTTCAATCAGTAGTGAAAAAATTAAGGACAGTCCATAAGACAAGGCGAAAATGCTGATGAATCGCTCTGTCTGAAATGTAGAATTTGCAAAATATTAAATTAGAACAAGTTAAGAATTGAAAGCTTTACAACGTAATTAAATAAAACTAAGCTTCATCAGACTATATATATATTATGATTTGAAATGAGTCAACAGTATTACATGGGAGATACAGTTGGGGACTAACAACCATGACCTGAAATATCCATTGGTCCTCACAGGTTGACAGTTAAGCCCTTTACCACACAACCATCCCTCCCCCGTCATCTGTTCCTGTAGCCACGGGCTATTCTATGCAGGGCCGGCTCTGGACATAGACAGCTGCCTAGGGCGCCAAATTTTAGAAAAAAAAAACAAACGTTCATGCAGAAGATCGGGTGTCCTAATAGATGACTGCCTAGGGCGCCAAATTGCCTGGGGACGGCTCTGATTCTATGGGACTGTGTGACTAGTACAACACCCAACCATCTCTAAGCAACAAATCCCGGGTACCCATTTGTAAGCTGGGTGGACTTAGGGACATCAATGGGACTTGAGAATAGTACCAGTGCATCTAAATTGAGATGTTTCTGTTAGCAGTCCCTTTATCCCCATATTGTAATGTAATTTAAATTAAACAGCCGACAGAAAGAATAGACTCCGCCACTCACCACATAATGGTAGCTGAAGTAATTAAGAACCTTGGCATTGTTGTTGAAGTAGATCATGATTATCAAGTGAACCAGGTAAGCCCCGAATGTCAATTTCGACAATGGAATCCATGCTTGCCAAGACAGGAAGGAATTGATAAAACCTGAAAAAAATAAGTTTTGGTCTGATGATTGACCTGCTCGAATTAGTGATAGTTATGATTTCATATGATCCAATTCACAAAAAACAACTGAGTGAACTAGTTTACAAAATTTGATTGGGGTAACAGGGCTTGTGTTTCTTTTTAGAAGTTATAGTAAGATATATTTTAAAACTAATTATTTACTACCTCCACTATTAGAAAAGCAAGCAAACACAACCCATGCAACACAAATGGCCCACACTGGACTTTTAACACTTTCATAAATTGTTAAGGAAGTATGTCCCCATGCTGCCTTGGCGATTCCATAGTCCTTAAAATTATCGTAAGTGGCGTAAACCAGTGTTAGGCCCGCACCAACAGCCAGTATCCATCCTATTAGAGCCACCGTCTAAATAAAAGGTGGAAAAGATTTGCAAAGATCAGGTAAGGTAACAAAAGTTCTGTTATTAATTTAGGTTTAATACATTGAAATAATGAATGTTATAACCTTGTTTAACTTTTGCTTTTTCAGCCTTTTAAAAAGTATGATGCCGAGAATGAGTCCGACAGCGTAGGGCCCAACTCTTGTCCATGGTTTTATATATAGTTTGGTGAAAAAATCTGGCGTGTTACTTTAGATCAGAAAAAAAAAGTCTTAAATAGAATATAGAAAACTTGTTTGAAGGTTCCTTTATCATAATCTTAGTATACGTTTAATTACTATTATCAGTCACAGCCCTTTTATGGTTACATTGAGGTAGTAATATTAACACACACAATTGGCTAAAGTAAAGTAGTTTATAAGTATTAAAAAATCATTTAATTTAATGTGCAGCACTCATATGGATGGCCAGATAGGCCTGAACGTTTTCAATTTATTACCAAAAATTAATAGTTTCCTTTTTACTTATGGCCAGATAGTTGCGAGCATTGTTTATCTATTTTTTTTTAAACAAAATATTATTTGGCAGAATAATTTCAACTACAAATTAAGATAGAATAAGTAAGTAGTAAAATAAAATGGCTGCATATAATGAGTGTAGTTTGCTTTGATTTACATATATATTGTAGCTTCATATTTATTCTCAATGAGTACATAGGAAATGATATGACAGGCGAACATCAAAAGAGCAACCAGAACACCCGGAAACAGATACCTGTAATGAAAATCAAATTAGATCTCATTAAAAAGAAATCTGGGAGATATTGTTATTGAGTGATCAATTAATACAATTATATTAATGTTACATGAATTTCATTAAGCTGCTCGTTGAGCAAATAACTTTTTGATGAAAATATTTCTTTTAAAATATGGCACAAAAAATACAAGCAAAATAGAATTTTTCAGAAGGCAGTGGCTACGGTTCGGTCCGACCGAACCCGTATTTTTTTTACTTCGGGTACCAGCCATAGATAATATTGCTCCACACCCTAACCCTATCTCTAACCCTATCCCTAACCCTATCCCTAACCCTATCCCTAACCCTAATCCTGAAAAAAAAAATTCTGAAAAAAAAAAAAAATTATGTTGTTATATAGTTCAGTGCAGCGACTCGGCCGCTATGCAATAATAAGTAAGGCTGGTACCCGAAAAAAAGAAATACGCGTTCGGTCGGACCGAACCGTACGAACCGTAGCCACTGCGTTTTCAGAAAGAGTAGTCAGAGAAAAAAAGTGGACTAGCTGGCAATGATGTATTCATTCTAATGTGTGTGAAGCATTATTATACATGTTGAAATATCGACTATCTGTTTATTTCGAATGTTAACTAGAGCTACTGAACAATGGTTACCCAAGGGCTATAGGTACCAAAGCAAGTGGGGCCACTACATAAAACTGCATGTCATTAGCCAGATACCAAGACCAGTTAAGGCACTGGAAAATGAAAAAATAAAATATAAAGATAAATAAATATTAAAGACAAAGTTGAATTATTCTCTTTTTTTTTTACGAATCAAATATTACTTATCCCATTTTACAATCATGACCATCTTTAAGCCAGTAAGACCACAATGGGTGGTGTCTAGGGAAACCCCCTCCCCCCAAAACTAATTAGGAGCCAGTGGCGTAGTGAGTGGGGCATCATGCCCCGGATGCTACTCACAAAGGGGCAAAAAATGGTATATTTTACGTATAATATTATATGGTTTTCGAATGGGTGGGGGGGGGGGGTGCTAAAAAGGAATTGTGCCCCGGGCGCGAGATAAGCTAGCTACGCCACTGTTGGGAGCCCCATGATTTTGTCAGTTAGCTGTTTTGGTTTTTTTCATACCCCAAACCAATGAGGTCTTGGGGGAACGAATGGAAACATCAACAGATGTACTTTCATACCTCCTTTCTGTGGTCTTTACCAGGGATTGAACCATGCACCTTTTGCATGTTAGTATAGTTCACAATCAACTTTGCTATCCATCAGCCATTACATAGCTGTAACAATACATAACTCTCAGCCACCAATGAGAATATTTGCATACTGCTCCCCTCCTTTAATGGCGCATCTGAGCCTGTACAGGTGTATGTGTAATCTATTCTCAGCTTGTCTAGCGCCATAACATACCTCAACAAGTATATATGTGCCCAGCTTGAGCACACATAATTTGATCCTAATTTGGCCCCCACACACCTCCCAACGCTGGCCATGAATTTAAAGGATATATACACTAGTCTAATTTGTGGCAGTGGCGTAGCTAGGGGGGGCGGGGGGTACATATGTCCCCGGGTGCCGAGGTTCAGAGGCGCCAAATGATATATTTTACATATAATATTATATGGTTTTCGAAGGGGGGGGGCTAAAAGGGTATTAAAAAGGTAAAATGCCCCGGGCGCAAGTTTCCTTGCCCCCCCCTCGCTACGCGTCTGATTTGTAGCACCATTCATAAATCACTTTACACAACAAATTGTCTTTGTAATACAAAAAAGAGTTTAACCAATGGTTAGGAGAAATAAATCGATAGAATATCATAGGTTATCTCTAAACATATTGGTTGAACCAATTTTACTCTTGTATAGACCATAGCGCTCTTACCATATCTGCTCCTTCGACAAAATTAGATATGTACAAAATATTCCACCACCACGAACTTCTGCATGCAACATCTCTATCGTGTACTGCCTTGGCAAATGGACCGCTTTCCAAATACGGCGCGATCCCAGTGTAGAAAAGAATAACAAGTGCATACAAAGGGGTTAGTCTAAACAGAGCAGAAAGAAAATGTATTGCTAATAAAAATAATTGTTTCCTTTACTCTACAATGTAAAGCTTAATGTTTAGCTTAAGTCAAATAACAACTGTTTAGTTCATATCAAATACAAATTGTGAAGTTAATAGCGATAAAATATCATCTCATATCTGTTAAAGCCTCTCAAAAATAATTACTTTATTAATAAACAGTTTAGGTAAATAAACGATTACATATTGGAAACAATAGATTTACCTCAGGTATCTATGCACATAGTACAATATCATGTGTTTACAGGTAAGTTTCCCTGTCTTCTGTACAGAGCGGAGAAACAGGAAGGAGACGAGGCAGCCACTGTTATAAAAAATTAAATTTTTGCATTGAGATTTTCTCATTATTGACCGCTTTCAATTACATTGGTTATCTAAGACAGAATAATCGCAGATTTAACATGTTAAAATTTGACAGAGGTAATATCGCTAGCGTTTGTTTGAATGAGATGACCAAACCTTTTATTGATGTCACAGAGTGACGTGTGTGTGTGTGTGTGTGTGTGTGTGTGTCGGTACATACGGGCATGGATGTATAGGATTGTTGTGGAGGGACGACTGCCAAATAGTACGAATGGTCAGGGGAGATAATCAGTGGTTGACTGGTGATAGAATGAGATCAAGGGGAGAGAATCAGTGGTTGACTGGAGATTGAATGATATCAGGGAACAGGTGCGTGGGTGCGTGTGAAGTGAACGAGTAAACATGTGTATTAATAGTTGAGACGGTCAGTGTAGGTCACTCGTAGGGAGAGCTGAATTAGAGCTATAGGAGACAGATGCAGTTGTAATGTTCTATTCCAGTGTGTGATTTAAAGACTTTTTGTATTATGGGTATCGAGTTGGAGTTAAATGTAAATTGTCACGTAAGGAGTTTCTGTGTTATTTCAAATAAACATTGACTTGTGTACACATGACTATTGATGTAAGCAGAAGAATAATATATTTAAAAGCGATTTGGGCTCTGCGTTAAATCGAAAGTAAAGAATTAATACAACAGTATTCCAGTTTAAAATACAATCATAAAAAAATCGGATATGCCCGAAACCAAAAAAATAACTTAGTCTACCGATCAAGCATAAGGAGATGTAACTCTATGCAAATGTTTTGCAGGGTACATCTAGTATAGTACATAATTTGTACAATTCTATATATATATATATATATATATATATATATATATATATATATATATATATATAAATCAGAATCTGTAAATTGATACTAGCATAATGTAAACATCAGGGCCCTAAAAGTTCTTTAGACTTTGTCTTTCCATTGCCATTTCATACATATATATATATATATTTAGGATTTGGGAAAAGGTTTATTAGGTGGTTCCAAAACTCTGACAATATTGATATTTTCAAATCTTTCACCCCTTATTATGTTTGATATAAAGGATCCTGAGAGTGAAAAACTTCATACAGTATTAATGAGAGAAGTCCCCCCCTCCCAAGTTGTCTGTAATGCCACTGCCACTAATATTATAACTGAAAGGCCTTAACAGACAAATACTACAACTATGAAGTTGAAGTACACAAACCTAAGCATGAAAAATGTATCCACAGCAAAAGGTGCATTGATGATGCCCTGGAATGACCACCATTTAGTCATCTCAAACAACGTCAACACATTTCCTGGAAAAAAAAATTAGATAGATTGTGAGACTCATTCATTAATAATCAAATGGAGACATTGAAAATTTAAGTAGGAATGAAAACGGAAAAGATTTATGATTGAGAGATGCAGTGGCGCAGTCTCAAGTGTGTGTAAATGTTGGTTAACACTTTTTGCAGCATTTCAAATCATAATATTACATTTAGCACAATATATTGATTGATATGAGACATGATGAGGCAGTTTTTTTCTTTTATAATGACTTGGTTGCCTCCCCTCCATCGTTTGATCTCATTTTTATAACGGTTTCATTTTTTTTTCTACACGAGTTGATTCGTTTGTTATTCGTTGGCAGTTTTTAAATATGTTTTGTTAATATTTGGTATTAAATTTAAAATGATCATTTAAGAAGTACCGATGCCTGCCAAATCATGAGATTTATACTTTTCACTTATTTACACTCTATAATGCCAGTGTTAAAAAAAAGGTTATTTCTTTGTGGTGGGAATTAAGCTTGAACTCAAAAGTCAGGAGACTGCACTGAAGAGAGTAAGTATAGAAACAAAATACTTGTATGAGGCTTACAACGTTTAATTTTTAGAGCATTTTCGAAAATAAAATGTTCTATTGTCCCCGTTTTGTCTGTCTGTCTGTCTGTCATCACCCTAGATCTCAACAACCATAAGTCCTAGACCCATGATGTATATATCATTTTGTAGGTCTGGCCTGCCATGTGTGCAGCAAAAGTCCATTTCGCGATCTGACCTCTGAGGGCCGAAAAAGGGGGCGTATTAAGTACCTTTTTTTACTATATAAGCTATATTAACAAAGGAGCGCCCTATATCTCAGGAACCATAAGTCCTAGACCCATGATGTATATATCATTTTGTAGGTCTTGGCCTGCCAAGTGTACATCAAAAGTTCATTTCGCGAGAGGACATCTCAGGGCTGAATATAAGAGTTTCTTAGATAGCGTTTTTGCTTATATTTTAAATATAAATAATAAAAGCTAATCAAAGGGGCGTAATCATTATTTATTTTTGTAACAGTTATTCATCATGATTACTTCCCTCTCTATCAAAACGAAAATGCTCTAAAATGTCCTTTGTCCGAAACGGAAAAGACTTAAATTGCTTGTTTTTAATACCACATCAATACAAAACATCTATAGAGCATGCCAGATTTCTTTTTTTTATGGTATATTTAGAATAATACACACAATTGATTTACCAAATTGAGGAGCCATATAATAAGAATGACCAATGACAACCCAGCTGATGGTCACCACCCTGATTCCATGAAGACATTTGATATCACCCGGTGCATGTTTGGCTTTTAAGATGTCTGCCAAGTTGGATTTCACGGAAAAGGCCAAGAAAAACTGTTTTAAAAATTCTGGAACATTTTACGAACAGTAAAAAATTAAAAAAAAAATTGTACATTTTAAAAGTAAGTCAAAACAACAAATAAACAACACTTGAAAGTTTATTTTCTATCACTGACCTATATATTTACTTTTCTGTTTCGATGTCTTTCTTTCTCTTTGGTTTGAATTGTTATCCATTCTTGAGTTTGTATTGTTGTCATCACAATCGACAGCATCAATATTTGTGTCTCCAACTGAATATGAATATTTGAATCATGATACAAAAATAAGCTAGATTAGATTCCACAACGAGAGGCCATAGTGGTTCAATACGTTCTAATCACAATATGCCACATTTTTCACTGACATTTCACAATTTAGCAGAGGCGTAGCTGGGGGGGGGGCGGGTGTACATATGTCCTCGGGCGTCGAGGTTCAGGGGCGCCAAATGGTATATTTTACATATAATATTATATGGTATTCGAATGGGGGCGCTAAAAAGGTATTAAAAAGGTAAAATGCACCGGGTGCAAGTTGCCTTCCCCCCCCCTCGCTACGCCTCTGCAATTTAGTAAAGGGAAATTTTCGTGAAGTTTTTAAATTAGCTATTGCCATGTTGGGCGTGCCATACAATATCTGGTGGTCGGAATTTTCGACCCCGCGACACGTCGGTCTATAAAAACGTTTGAACGTGCTTAAAACATATAAACTCTAACCTTACGGAAAAAAAACATATTTTAAACAAAATTAATACAATATAATTTTTTTTAACAACTATACATATGTTGAACATAGTTACTAAACATATTTAAAAAAAATAAAGAAATAATAATTCAAACATTCTTTTTATCAGTTAACGGGGTCGAATAGTCCGGGGCCGAACTGTCCCGGGTTCGAAACATCGCGGGGTCGAAGTGTCACGGGGTCGGAACGTCGCGGGGTCGAAGTGTCTGGTGTCGAAAAGTCATGGAGCCATAATATCTAGAATGCATTTAAAAAATAGCTCTGGTTGTTAACTTTTTTAAAATGTGCTTAGAAGTTCTTTGACACCCAACCTATTGCTGAAGTGATTTTTTTTTATTGTGGAATACATGTATTTGATTTAACTACACAGTGATAATTTGAATTGCAACTTTCTAGCTTTATAAGAGTTACATACCTTCGTTGCTCATTCCCGCATTCGATAATCTTGAGATTCGCCTCGGAAGTAACTGTTGGCCCAGAGTGGGCGAGGAAAACTGGCCACTTTCATCGTCATGAATAACGCGTATGCCGGTGACGACTATTCCGTCATTACCGGGTTTGCTGTCGTGTTTCACATCTTGGGCCTGTCCGTTACCTTGATCGTCTGCAGCTTTTTGGTAACATTTGGCGTAGACATCAACGACCGTCCCAATAAGACAGAAGGCACCAAGTATACTAAGTATGACGCTGTAAACAATACAAACCTATCAATAATGCGCCTCGACAAAGAACATATTATATGGTTTAATGTAAGGCTTCTTAAAATACAGAGGCGTAGTTATGAGTAGGTGAACTTGGGCGAATCCGTGGAACCCCCCACAGGAATGGGAGCCCACTGTCGGAATGTTCATTTATCTAACCACAAAGTAGGGTAATCCGGTCCCTTATCATGGATAGAATGATTCTACAGTTGGGGAGATAGGAGATCTTAGTTTTAAAATATTGTAAGGAGCCAATATTTGCGATCGGCGCTATTGACAGCGTATTTACTTAGAGTCCACAAATAACCTTTTTCGAAGGCCCTCTAATCTACCTTTGTTAAAGGCCCTCAAAATACACCTCTGCCTATGGGCCCCAAATGTAACTTTATCAGAAATTCCATAAATCTTAGGTACGACTCTTTTTGAAATACTTTCGCAGGCATTTGTTTATTTTTAATGGCTAACAAACTAAAAGTGATTAATGCAGTAGATTATAACATTCACAACATCGTAAAGTGATATTAGGCACGCTATTTCGCTAGGTAAATTAAAATTGTGACTAAGGCACGCTATGTCGCTAGGTAAATTAAAATTGTGACTTATAGATTAAAAGTGTTCATTTTAAATATTATTAGGTCTGAATTCATTTTCATTATTTAACAAATTATAACACATTCTGTAATAGTGAAAATGTATTATTAAGTATTGATTCACAGGTCAAGGAAAAAGAGTGTCAATGTAGGATCCCATTTTTATTCATGCGTTAACTACTGCTACGATACTAACTACTGCTACGATACTAACTACTGCTACGATACTAACTACTGCTACGATACTAACTACTGCTACGATACTAACTACTGCTACGATACTAACTACTGCTACGATACTAACTACTGCTACGATACTAACTACTGCTACGATACTAACTACTGCTACGATACTAACTACTGCTACGATGTTAACTACTGCTACGATACTAACTACTGCTACGATACTTACACTGCTATTATGAAACAGACATCTCCGGTGGGATCCTTAGCTTGCAGCACCAATGTGTCAATTAACTGTACATTACTTTTTTCTGAAGATGGCAAGTAAATAGTGTAATATAAATTTTGATATGCCAATCCATCCATCCATACACTGGAAAATATGTCCGTCATTTTATCCTCCCATCCATCCATCCATCCATCCATCCTCCCATCCATCCATCCATCCATCCATCCATCTGTGAACCAAACGGCTAGTCAATTCATTCGTCTGCCAACCCATTACTGTCCATCCACTGGTAAATCTGTCCGTCAATCCATCACACATCCATCCATCCATCATTGAACCCACCGACCCGGTCATTTATTCGTATCACACATTTATCATCAGTCTATCCATCCGTCATTCAATCCATCTATCAGTCCATCCATCCGTCATTCAATCCATCTATTAGTCCATTCCTCCGTGATTCAATCCATCTATCCGTCCATTTATCTGTCATTCCATCCATCTATCAGTCCAACCATCCGCCATTCAATCCAACTATCCATTCACCCACCCATTCGTTTAATCATATATTCGTCCATTAATCCCACAGCACATACAACCGTCTATTCATCTGACCGTAATCATGTTCTTACTTTTGTCGGTTGTAAGCCATAGGGTACTTGTTAGCAGTGGCGTAACTAGTTGGAGCGGAGGGTGACGAATAATTCGCCACTATCCAAGGGGCATCACTTTCCACACTTTAATACTTTTTTTTGCAACGGGAAGGGGCGGCATTTTTAGAGTCCGCCCCGCGGGAGCCACGTAAGCTTGTTTACGCTACTAATATGTTTTCCCCTTTTGTTTCTATATGCCATTGGTTCTCAAACCAGTGATACGCGTACCCCAATGGGGTTAGGAGAAAGCTTACGCAGGGCTGCCCAGCGACATATAAATTTTCGTTTAAAACAAACCAAGAATTTGAAGAATTTACAAGTGTGGGGGTACCGGCGGATATAACTTCTCACCCTTTGGGGTACAGTTGGTAAAAAGGTTGAGCGTTTGTAAGACTATGATTATAATGCTGTGTACAGGGTCTTGTTGGCCCTCTAGTTTATCTCCTTCGTTAATACTTCATAATATGTCCGCATTCTTTAAGATCAAAATCCCAACTGCCTCTTGAACACCAGGCACCAAATGACACTTGGGAAAACACTCGCTAATACACAACATCGAACACTTCAAATATCCAATCAGTAATAGGAACAATGTATTCATAAAAAACGAAATAATATAAGTTTAATCCCTCAAATCTATAAAAAAAAAAAAGAATGATGACAAAATAATAATAAAGTCCAGACAAATAGTATAGTCACCAACGGCCCAACTTTTACATTCGTCAACTAGCAACTGTCCCATACAATGAACTCTTTAATGTCCGCTTAACTCCCTTCTCCACGTTCACCTACAACCACCTTTCCTCCTAATCCCCATGATCTCTTCAACCAAATACAGCCAGCCATGCTCCACTGGTCACAAACAATAATTTCCTTGTAGATATATTTACTAGCAAACGCTGTTCCTATTTGACTAGCGTCATCTCGACTACAACCAGACGGGAGACAAATAAACCAGTAGAGATACGGCAAACCAGTTTCTTGAACACCCTGAAAATGAAATATACATTTTAATAAAAGTATTGTGACAAATTACCATATCACACTGCTCAATGTTAGTTCATATTAGTACAATATGGCCTTTAACTACTTAGGTACACAATTAAACTTGTTAAATTTATTATTGTTTTATTATAATTGGACCTGTCCATGAAAAACTATTACCATAGCTATCGGACGCTGCAAAGAAGGAAAATCTGCCTTGAACATCAGTCGGAAGAAAGAGCCTCTCATGACGTCATCGACATATATAGACACACACTGGTCGTAGCTGCCCATCATAACCGTATTACCCTGCATGACGCCGCTAGGTGGCTTACCCACGGAGTCAATATCTGGACAAGAATAAATATCAATTACATAGGTAGTGATCACGCCGATGATACAAGTAGTGATCACGCCAATGATACAAGTAGTTATCACGCCGATGATACAAGTAGTTATCACGCCAATGATACAAGTAGTGATCACACCGATGATACAAGTAGTTATCACGCCGATGATACAAGTAGTTATCACGCCATTGATACAAGTAGTTATCACGCCGATGATAAATGTGGTGATAACGCCAATGATACAAGTAGTGATCACGCCGATGATATAAGTAGTGATCACGCCAATGATACAAGTAGTGATCACGCCAATGATACAAGTAGTTATCACGCCGATGATAAAAGTGGTGATCACGCCAATGATACAAGTAGTGATCACGCCGATGATACAATTAGTGATCACGCCAATGATACAAGTAGTTATCACGCCAATGATGCATGAAAACAATACAGTTTTTTGAACATACTCAGTGGTGGATTTAACAGCCGGTGCAACGGGACTTTGCGGCCCCCCTATACAGGGCTGCTGCCAGAAAATCTGGGGCCACTGACAAATTCTGACAGATGAACCCATTTGCCACATTCCCACCCAGGTATGGTGCACTTCGAACATCAGTCGGAAGAAAGAGCCTCTCATGACGTCATCGACATATATAGACACACACTGGTCGTAGCTGCCCATCATAACCGTATTACCCTGCATGACGCCGCTAGGTGGCTTACCCACGGAGTCAATATCTGGACAAGAATAAATATCAATTACATAGGTAGTGATCACGCCGATGATACAAGTAGTGATCACGTCAATGATACAAGTAGTTATCACGCCGATGATACAAGTAGTTATCACGCCAATGATACAAGTAGCGATCACGCCGATGATACAAGTAGTTATCACGCCGATGATACAAGTAGTTATCACGCCGATGATACAAGTAGTTATCACGCCATTGATACAAGTAGTTATCACGCCGATGATACAAGTAGTTATCGCGCCAATGATACAAGTAGTGATCACGCCAATGATATAAGTAGTTATCACGCCGATGATAAAAGTGGTAATCACGCCAATGATACAAGTAGTGATCACGCCAATGATACAAGTAGTTATCACGCCAATGATGCATGAAAACAATACAGTTTTTTGAACATACTCAGTGGTGGATTTAACAGCCGGTGCAACGGGACTTTGCGGCCCCCCTATACAGGGCTGCTGCCAGAAAATCTGGGGCCACTGACAAATTCTGACAGATGAACCCATTTGCCACATTCCCACCCAGGTATGGTGCACTTAGAATCGGCTAATTAAATAAATGAAAATACATTTCAAAAGTGACGGAGCCGTGAAGGCTTGGGGGCCCATAACTAGAGTTCGTTTTGCCTCCTCATTCCGGTAGCCCTGTCCTTTAGCACAACATTTGAATTTATACTAAAAGGGGGGGGGGGGGGAGGGGACAATACGGAAGTCAGGGGACCATAGACTAGTCGACTAGTTGGCCAATCCACAAGAACGTTTTTGTTGGAAACACTGCTCAGAGGTCAACGGTTTTTTAAACTTCTTTGAGCTTTCGGGGGAAAAAAATGAAACAAGAGAAAGACCTACATTGCAAGGGCCACGTTTGTTGTTGTAGTAAACCGGTCATTACACGCAGTCTCTGTTTGTTGCAGCTTACAGACGCCGGGTAATCAGCAGGCCAGAAGATGGTGACGCTCTCACTCATGACAGTCGCAGCGAACGTGACTGGGTTGAACTTGCCAAGCAAGTCACTCGGGCTGCTGAATAATAATGCAAAAGGGTAATAGGCGAAAATGTGTAGAAGATATGACATTTATATAGGCTACATGAATGTTACAAAGGGAAAAGTAGGAGGGTCTCGAATATGAAATTCGCCCTTGACCCCGAGTATGAAACTCGCCCTTGGCCCCGAGTATGAAACTCGCCCTAGGCCCCGAGTATGAAACTCGCCTTAGGCCCCGAGTATAAAACTCACCCTAGGCCCCGAGTATGAAGTTCGCCCTAGGCCCCCGAATATGAAACTCACCCTAGGCCCCGAGTATGAAGCTCGCCCTAGGCCCCGAGTATGAAGCTCGCCCTAGGCCCCGAGTATGAAGCTCGCCCTAGGCCCCGAGTATGAAACTCGCCCTAGGCCCCGAGTATGAAGCTCGCCCTAGGCCCCGAGTATGAAACTCGCCCTAGGCCCGAGTATGAAACTAGCCATAGGCCCCGAGTAAAGGCCGCCTATGTTATATAAGATGACGAAGGACTTCCAGGCACGTCAACTTACATCAAGCGTTTCAGCACCACCACCACCACCACCACCACCACCACCATTTAATATGTTCTGAAAACTTAACGGCCGTGTTTCCCTAATAGTTTCCTCGTTACATCTTCGCCAATTCCATCAATTCCTAAAATATCCTAAAATAATTCTCCATCTTCTTAAAAAAAATATCATTTAGGCTTCATTCACGGAACAGTTCATTTTTTGAAAATTCATATTTTTGTTTATGGGAAAAGGGGAAATGTATAAATAAAAAAAAATTACACAAAGAAAGAAAGGTTTGGTAACAATATATAAAGGGGCGAAACTCTAAATTTAATTATATTAGTTAAATTCTGCATAGTGTTTTTTAAGGTAAAAAGTTATCCCCCCCTCCCTCTTTGAATTAGGTAGCGATAAAAACTAAAAGCAACCAATAGCGTAGAGTCTTACTATTGAGTTGACCACTAGCCTCGCAGACGTTGCTAAGTTGTATTAGATTTATCTTTTTGGTTGTCAATGTATAATTTTTTTTTCTAAAAAGAAGCGTACATTTTTATTTGTTCAATGTTAAATGGGCTGAATTCACTGAGTTGCAGATGTTGTCTCGCATCTTCAAATAATACAGTCAAGTCATCTATATAGACTGTTTTTTTTTTTTTTTAAAACTCTAGACAAGCTATTTTCAAATGGCCCCACCCCACCACTTCTCACTGAGATGCCGCTGGGTGAGGCAACACTAACACTTGTCAGGACCCCCAAGTTTTGGAGATTTCAAAATTTATTTTCATATATTCCTGTTTGCTGCCGAATCGGGGGGGGGGGGAGCTTAGAGGCCATACGGGAGCCCTCCATTATCTTAGTTTGTCCGGGGACCTAGAGTTCATGTCTGCGGATCCTAAATAATCAAACTGCCCCTTTTGGGGGGGGGGGAGGTTGATCAAAGCCGGGAAACAATTATCTAAATGATGATAATTTCTACCGATAATTGAGAAAGATTGAAAAAAAAACAACTAAATATTTACTGACACAAATCCTCCAGAGGAAGAGTTCGTTCCGTAAATATCCGAGGTCATGTTCGTATGTAAGATGGCTTGGCTGGACACATTCGATTGGTTGCAGTAAACAGAAGCACAGAGAAAGCAAAACACGAAAACCACATATCGCAAATTCATGTTTTGGAACATTTTTATTTTGAACAGAATGGATGTCCCATTGTAAACTCCAGTGTGTGATGTCACTGAATAATATATTTTCGGTTCATAGAATCATGGTCAAAACTTATGTTTTCTGGCCTAAATAGGGAAAGGCGGGTGAAGCGATGGGCCGATTACAAAGATAACGGACAATGAGATATAGGCTACATTGATACTGTGATAACTAATAAGATAATTTATGTGTACATGGGCTAAATATAGCCTCAGCCAATTAATGAGTCAAATGGTGTGTGCATGTGCTAAAAATAGCTACAGTAAATTAATGAGCCAATGATTGTGTGTATTTACTAAATAGCCTTCCTTTTTATTATTTTCTTGAGATTTTTAAACAAAACAAATAATACTACAAAAAAAAAATTTTTTTAAAATAAAAATATAAAAATATTAAAAATAAAAATTTAATTAATCTTTCTTTGTTGTAATTTTTTTAAATAAAAAATAAACAAAACCAAAATTAAAAATATCTTGGAAAAGGTTAAATTGGGGCTGAATGAACATTAAAAAAAGGTTTATCTTTATCGTCTTTAGAGTTGAAGTTATATCACTATGTGATTAGCCAATCTGTGCATTTATTTGTTACCTTTTTTTTTTATAATAATATGGTCAGGGGACTCAAATGTGATAGATATCAATAAGTTATCAGTCTGATGTTGTTTTTCTTTCTTGTGGCGACTTTCAGGTCGATGACTCAAACCTATATAATGTTGTTCCAGAAAGTGACTCTTAAAACAAGATCGCACTTTAATAAACCTCAATGCATCTATTCACATTGCTTCATTTCGCACCGCAACGCCTGAATATAACATAAAAACTTTTTATTTTTTTTAAAAAACTGTAAAGGGGTGCACTCGGTGCGAGGCCGATATATCTGGTCAGAGGCGGATCTATTTGTTCCCACTTGTGGTAGCGGTTTTATGAGGATGGGGGGGAACTACGTTGACCGCCTTAGGCCCTCCGCGCATAAGGTCGGGGGGTGGGGGGCCCGAGATAAGAACGTCTGTGTACGATACATACTCAAGAGTTATGACTTTAGGGCCCCACATTTGACACTTCTCATAGCCGCGCCCCCCACCCACACCCGATCCCGTCCGCGCATTCAGCCCCTCATGCTTAAAAAGTCGCCCCCCCTGCCACTTGTTACCCAGCCCTCACCTGGTCCTCTCATGTAGCCGAAGCATGCGCAGTGACTACACCCTTGGGACCCGCGGTTCTCAACCGGTGGTACGCGTACAAACAAGGGGGTGCGTGCATGGGCGTATACATTTCATATAAGAGGGGGGCATTTGCTCCCCCCCCCTTACATTTAAAAAAAATGTCATAAAGTTGTTATTTGCCCCCCCCCCCCCGGAAAATTTTTGCACCCCCCCTGGAAAAATTCCTAGCCAGTTTGATGATTCATCGCCAAAACCACGTGACACAAGTATCGCATTAGAAAGTGAAGAGCACATTCCGTTTATGAAAGTAAATACAGTTATTTCGCGAACTTACATTTACCCGCGGACATACTTTCACACCCTTGAAGGTACTGTCTCAAAAAAAAAAGTTGGTAACCGCTGGCATAGACAGACACGTTAAGGCAAGTGAGGGTTTTTTTTTTTTTTGCTTCTTGGTTTAAATTCCCCGGTGATTACATTGCTCACCCAGCATGCAAAGAATGCTCTCGCTTTTTTTTGGCAGTTTGAAAGCAAGAAAACGACGGGTGGCTTCAATTCAACGCCCAGAAAGGCAATCAGCAGTGAACGACGGAAAGGCTATCAGCAGTGAACAACGGAAAGGCTATCAGCAGTGAACAACGGAATGCGTTTTGTCGTGTTGGAGCACGTCAGACAGATATTTTAATGTAATAATAGATCATTATTATATGGAGAAAAAACAATTATTATTACATAAGAATTTGTAAACTTTCAGTTGCTTGGTACTCAATATTTTAAAATTAAATTAATTAAATACCTAAGTACAAGTTCACTAGAACATCAAATGATTGCGTGCTCACAAGTAATAACAATCATTTTTCTTTGTTGATAATTCTTTGGATTATTATGCTTTGATATCTGATGTTATTACTTTTATTACTTTACATGGAAGCAGAAAATTGACTTAAAAATGTGTCAATTGTTTTCCACAGCCATTTATCTATAAAATTTAAGAAATACCGGCAGAGATATTTTTTTTGTGTGTTTTTTTAGTAAAGAATGCTATTAGCTTCCCCTTCCTTCTCTAAAGATCCCCCCCCCACCATAATGGACTCTCCCCATCATAATGGCTCCCCCACCATAATGGACTTCCCCACACCATTAAGGATTCACCCCAACAAAATGGACTTATGGACTCCCCCCACCATAATGGACTCCCCTCACCATTAATGACTCCGCCCAGCATAAAGGACTCCCCCCCCCCCCCCACTATAAAGGACACCTGTATGCACATTTTTCGCCTTATCATTTTCTTATTGACATGTTATATTGATAGCAAAGCTTTCAAGTCATTAAAGTCATTTTAACTTTTCATCACTGAGTATTTATTTCACGTGTATACACATACAATGATTATTGAGCATTTATAAGGAGGCATCAGGTTATTGGGTCGTCTCTTTTTTTTCTTTACCTAGGGCCCCCAATTAAACAAGAGAAACGCCTCTGCTACAAGCGTTGACCTGTCTGCATGTGTTTATGTACACTGTCGTCTGTGATATCCACGTTATCTGAGACGAACCCACTGTTTTGGTACACTGCCTGAAGCGGATGGTGTCCATTCCTGTGGGATTTCTCATCTTTGCCTTCAGGATAACCTACAAGCACCGTGTGACCGTCCGCCATGAACTGCTGATGGTCTGTCCATTTAGTTTGGATCTTGGCTGATCTCTGCTCGTTCTCTAGAGTGGCTGGGGTCACTTCCTGAACTTTGGAGTCTGTATGGTTTCGTTGTTCTTTTTTATGATTGGCTGATGGTTTGATCAGATTTCGTACAGGCGTTTCAATCAGCAGTGAAAAAATTAAAGACATTCCGTAAGACAAGGCGAAAATACAGATGAAGCGCTCGATCTGAAATGGACGTTAGAAATTAAAAAAAAATATTTTAGAAATTAAATTTAAAAATTGATAGCTTGCTTAGAGCTTAATATCTTTGTTTAGAGTTAAATAACATGTTTAACTGACTGTGAGCCACGGGCTATTCAGTATAACTGTCCATGAGCCAAGGACCTTTGAGTCTAACTTTCCATAAGCCAAAGACCTTTGAGTCTAACTTACCGTAACGATAACCTATACACCCACGGTCATCAAGTCTTAACCACTCACCACATAAAGAATGCTGAAGTAATTTAAAATCCTGGCATTGTTGTTTAGGAAATGCATGATCATCATGTGGAACAGGTAAGCTCCAAATGTCAGTTTTGATAATGGAATCCATGCTTGCCAAGACAGGAAAGAATCCACGAATCCTGTAGTTTAAAAAAAATATTATTTAAAAGCCTTTTTGATAATCAATGAGATTATATTCAAAGTTTTATCCCAGTTTTAAAATTATGTAGCATACTTCTTGAAATGTAGCTTATAAGTTTAAAACATTATTTAAAAGAAAGCTTTTCTTTAGAGGAATATTATATCGTCAATAATATCGAAGCTTCGTTTTTTTGTAAATTAAAAGCCGGTAGGCCTTTACGTTTGATGCTTAGGAACAGGGCCGGCTTAGTCCGATTTGACCGATTGCTCCAAAATTGGGCCCCGCACCGGGCAGGGGCCCCGCAATTAATATTTAGTAATAATAATAATAGCTGTTATTGTAAAAAATAAATTAAAAGAGGGGCCTCACAGGCATGGTTTAAATTGGGCCCCGCAATTCTTAAGGAAATCTTTCGAAATGAGTCTTTCTGTGTACTAAAGATTATAAACCACGATAGACCTGTTCACATATTAATTAAATACAAAAATGTTAACAAATAAATATCCTTTATCCCTGTTATAACACGATATAACAATTCTCAGATGCTACTTTCTTTCCAACAAAACAAAAGTAGATCCACCAATCTCTTCAAAGAAAGTTTTTGGGTATTAATTTAATACTAGCTGTACCCTGCAAAACCTTTGCACAGAGTTATATCCCCTTAGGCTTGATCGGTAGGCTAGGTTATTTTTGGTTTCGGGCAGATCCGATTTTTTTTCCATGATTGTATTTTAAACTGGAATACTGTTGTATTAATTCTTTACTTTCGATTTAACGCAGAGTCCAAATCACTATTATATATATTATTTATTTATTTACTTTTATTTTATTTTGTACATATTTGAAAACATTATTTAGCCTATTGAACAGTGCTCCATTTAAGAAAAAAACCATTGCCGGGGATGTAATAAAATTTCCGGGGATACATGTCTTTGAATTCATCCCCGGCTGGGATATATTAGCTAAAGCAGAACAGGAGATGACAGGTCTCATCCCCGGCGGTAAATCGAGCCCTGCTATTGAACAGAAATCAACTCCCACCATTTATCTCATCACTATTGACTATGAAATAATCGTGATGTGCAGAGGCGGATTTAGGTCGGTTGAAGCCCCGGGGGGGGGGCGCAGTAGAAAATACTGAGCAACTTAAAAATAAAAAAAGACTACCGTAAAAAAAGTGAACATATTCCAAAAAAATGTTGGTTCTTTGGGGCCCCTCACAAGTAGGGGCTTCAGGTGTGTGCCAGGGGCACCCACCGTTTAATCCGCCTCTAGTTTTGTGTTATGTAAAATGTTAACGGTCCTTTTTACCTCCGCAGTTAGAAAAACATGCGAACACAACCCATGCAACACAACAGGCCCACGCTGGGCTCTTCAGGGTTTCATAGCTTGTAATGGACGCCTGTCCCCATTTAGCCTTGGCCAGTCCATTGTCCTTGAAATTATCGTACGATACATACACGAGTGTCAGGGCACTCCCCACTGCTAGTGTCCATCCTATAAGAGCCACTACCTGATTGGTTGAAACAGACTATTAATCAGCACAAAAACTCACCATTTTTACTCTTATAAAAGTTCATCCCATTTACTTACTTTCATTTCATCTACATAAGGTTATCCCATTTACATGCAGTTTTACATAAAGAGTTCACATTTACATAATTTCATCCCATTTACATAGGTTATCTCATTTATATAAGTGCATCCCATTTATACAAATTTATCCCATTTATATGCGTTTATCTCAGTTTTAAAAGCGTATCCCATTTATATAAAGTTTATCCCATTTATATACATGCACCCCATTAAAAAAACGTTTACCGACATTGTATTTATTTGTTTTGTAAGATGCACCCAGCAATAAAGTCTTGAAACATTTGAAAGAAAAAAAATGTATCAATGGGGAAATACGATAAACAAGAGGAAAAATGCTTTCAACATAAGGTACGTTTTGTGATTAGAATAATAATATTTGGGTTTAACCTTGCTTAACTTTTGCTTCCTCAGCCTTTTAAATAGTATGATGCCAAGAATGAGCCCCACAGCATAGGGCCCAACTCTAGTCCAGGGTTTGGTATACAGCTTAGTGTAATAGTCTCCCAAGTTTCTTTATAGAAGTACAAATGTAAGCATTACATTCAAATACACTGTATAAATATTCATCAAATGCTTATTTTTTATAGATTAATTATACACAAGCTTACACAATACTCTAGTACAATTATTTATGAAATGATGTTTATCTTATGTCTGCATGGCCATAGCGATTGCTGCAACAAACGTTTAGAAAATTATTCAGTATATGAAAAAAAATGGTTATAGAAGCTGCTGAGAAATATCACTGAATATATTTAAAAGTAGAGCCTTTCTTAAACGTAAACGGACTAAGACATGTCTAAAGAACCATCCCATCTTCAAGTCTTTAAGTGTTTCTCTTATAAAATAGGTTGCCATCAAGGATATAAGAAGTAAGTAAGAACCATATAATTTCAAGATTGTCTTTACAGATCTAGGGCCACTACAATTTTTTTAAAGGATGGTTCTTTTTAAAGTAAAATGTTTGAGCTAGTAAAATCAATAATATCACTAATAGCCTAAAACAGGATAATTAACTGTTGCAGATATTTAAACCATTTTACTGGTATAATGTCCCTTGATATTTATCTTCAAGGACTGCGTATGTTACAATATGGCAGGCCAGCATCAACAGAGCCATCACAAGACCCGGGTAGAGATACCTGCCAATTAGAACTAAAGTTGTGGTTACCAAAAAAAAGACATTTGCAAAGAAAAAAAAACAATTGCTTTTTTAAATTTATAAAACAGTTTACCAAGGTAATCTTATCATGCCCTACCTACCCAGGACCACCGACAGAAATTTCAGGCCCCTGGGCAGGGCTGTCACGCCCCCCCCCCGTGCTGATAATAATTATTTTCAAAAGCTGATTGGCCAGCTCAGCCAGGGACCCTAAAATTCGCCGGGCCCGTGGGCATTTCCCCCCGCCCCCCCTCTCGGCGGGCCTGTATCTACCTTTCTATAAATCTAATCCCCACATTTCATGTAAAACATACTTTTAAATATTAAATAAAACTGTTTTATTCACTTAATTACAATTAAATTAAATGTTAGGGAGTGAATAACAAAAAGGCTTCCATAAGCGATCAGGCTTTATGATGAAATTATTACAAAATTGTTAAGCCCAGCAAGTTAACTTTTCAAAACATAACAATGAAATGACCCACATGTTAGGCGTAGTGGGGACGGATGGTCGTGTCCTAAAGCACTCGACTGTCGACCTGAGGGTTCCTGGTTCGATCTTTGATTTCAGATCATGGGTCAAGTCCCAACTATATCTCCCGTGGTGCCTCCATAGTCCTTGCACTATCAGAATTGGTGAGGATGAAAGAAGGGCAGCATATTATAAAAAACCGTCCCATTAGTGGTTTATGGGATCTAAGAGTTTTCATCTCGTCCTTACACTCACTTGTTATGCGTAGGGCCCGATGTTAATGTTACAGCTGGTTGAAAAAAAAATAAAAAAAATGTAAGCAACGTAAAATGTGTACAGTCTCTGAAGTGGGCGTTGAAGTTTTAGAATGGTAAGAATGGTGTGAGGCACAGGTTCAAATCCCAACCAGTCTGACTGTTTCGTAAATACGGTAAAATGTTTAACTCAACCATCTCAACCAATGTGAATTAGTGCCAGAAAAAAAAAAGTTACCCTAGTGCTATCGGTACCACAACAAGTGGGGCTATTACATAAAACTGCATGTCATCAGCCAAATACCAAGACCAGACGAGACACTGCAAAATATTTATAAATAAATAACATAAATAAAATACATTTGATTTTGAATATACATTCAAATTAGCTTCATCCTTATACATATACATTTTTTTTTATTATTACAGCCACAGTTTTAGTAGTGTCAAACAAAATATAATGACAAAAAAAATTATACCTCTCAAAATATCTTCAAACCACACAACTCTTGTCTATACAGTAAGTACTCACCATTTCTTCCCCTTTGACAAAGTTTGAAATGTACAAAATATTCCACCACCAAGTGTTCCTACAATTAACGTCTCTTTCGTAGACGGGTTTGGCGAATGGGCCACTCTCAAAATACTGAGTGATGCCAGTGTAGAAGAGAATAACCAATGCATACAATGGGGTCAGTCTATACAGAGACAAATGTTGATCTTACGATAAAACAGTTCTTTTACTATAAAACAGTTCTATTTAGCTATGTACACAAACATTTTAAATGTTAAACTCGGATCAAATTAGACCTGGTTATCTCTCTCTCTCTCTCTCTCTCTCTCTCTCTCTCTCTCTCTCTCTCTCTCTCTCTCTCTCTCTCTCTCTTCAGGGGCTCGGACGTATCGTAGCACCCCATTTTACATAACAGCCTCTGGACTGACTTGCCACTTTTGCCTAGCCCAGTGGTCGGCAACTTGCGGCTCGCGAGCCGCATGCAGCTCTTTCGATGTCAAGTTGCGGCTGTTTCGGAGTCAAACGGCGGCCTAATTAACTACCATAATCTTGAAACAAAAACTTTAGTGGCTCTTTAAAAATTTGAGGAAAATGCAATTTTTAACTTTAGGCTCTTCGTCTCAAAAGATTGCCGACCCCTGGCCTACCCTATCACTTCTTTCTACAGCCTACTTAGGGCTCTGGCTTACCGAAACATCCATTTCTACAGCCCATGTTCGATCTCCGGTGAGAACCAAGGGTATATTTTAAATCACGGTGAAGATTCCCTCCATGTCTCCCGTGGTGCCTCCATGGCTATTGAACTCACGGTTGTGGTGGGAATTAAAGGGCACTACAAAGCGAAATAATTGTCCCATTTATGGGAAGCGATTTTTTTATTTAGAGGACAGATTATCGATCTGACGGTTCCTAGTTCGATCTCCGGTGAGGACCAATGGTTATTTCAGGTCATAGTTAAAGTTCTGGTTTAATCTCCCGTGGTTCATCCTAGGCTATTGCACTAACATGTTATGGTTTATACGAAAAAAGGGCACTCCAAAAACCGTCCCTTTAATGGTTTATAGGATCTATGAGATATCATCTTATCCTTCTATAGACTTTACACACACACACTCACATCTTGGTCATGCAGTACCATCTACACATATAATTAAGTTGTCATACGCTTGTGTATACATGTACTATCATATATCATAAACTATAGTCATACCTCAAGTATCTATGCACATAATACAGTACCATTTGGTTACAAGTAACTTTGCCAGATTTTTGTGAGGTGCGCAGAAACAAGAAGCCAACCAGGCAGCCACTGTGAAAACACAAACATCTTCAATTCTATTTAAAAAACGTCCAAATTTGTTGGAATTATTTTTCAATAAACCAAAAAAGAATCAATTTTTCTAGTCAAAATGCACACAGCATTGAAAAGATAAATGTTGCTGAAATTCTACCGCATGATTTCTAAATTACTGCTTAGATGTTTAAAATAAAAATTTGTGTAGTTACATCTAAATACTCTTAGAATATCGGTATGAACACTGCTGATTATCAACTACTAAATATCATTAAATAATCGTTTTAAAATCCAGAAGCAACGATTAAGTTAAAAAAAACAACAACAATAAAAAATATTGCACTGAAATAATAATTTATTGAAACAATAATAAAAAACATGAACTAATTAATTAATTTTGTAATATCTGACTTACCTCAACATGAAAAATGTATCAACAGAAAATGAGCCACCGATTATACCTTGAATTGTCCACCATTTTGTCATCTCTAAAACTGTCAATAAATTACCTGGAAAGGGGAAAAAAAATTAACAAAATTATGGGGAAAAAAAACACAATCAAGCAATTATTTTAGAAATGATTGGACCATTCTTATGAATAAGCAAAATAGGCAAGTTTTTTTTTCTATTGCAGAAGCTTCACATTTCTTAAAATTGTGAGATTCCTTTGTTGATCTGAATTAAGCAACATAAATTAAACTAATGGATAATACATTTCTTTCATGGGTCTAACTGTAATATTCATATTCATTGATTTCTCGTTTACAGGCTAAGCAGAGGTGTACCTAGGGTGGGGGAGGGATGTCCCAATTCGAAAGCCTCCCAGGATCCCAGCGTGAGGGGGGCCCCCAATAATTTTTTTACATTAAATATTAAGTGCATTATTTCATGTCATGGTGTTGAATGTCAAAATGTAGGGGCCCCCAAAGAGGCCAAGCCCCCCAGGGCCCCCAAATCCCTAGGTTCGGCACTGAGGCTAAGTTACCAGGAGAAAAATATAAAGACAATAATTGTATATGG